>CM068957.1:72703539-72720751 GCA_035128595.1 Eptatretus atami | reverse complement strand
ACTGCAGGCATACCAGTTGAAAATCATGGGGAAACCCAGTGAAGTTAAATATTATTGTGTGAGCGCAGCCAAAAGAAAAACTACATATTTAAACTAACCATTCAAATAACGCCCTTTTTCAATAAAGTTGCTATCGGAAAGGCATCAGCAAAAAGTAATTAAAAATATTTTTTCCTCCACGTTTGAACTCTGGAGGTGAAAAGTACAAGTCCACTCATTGCTGGGAAGCCTGCATTGGAAGATAGGAAATGCGTCAGAAAGGCAAACATCCCAAATTGAAAGATGAATGCCAAGACACCAGCATACACCACCAATTAGGCACGTTTGCCAAAATAGCAGGAGAGGGTTTTCATGCCAGTTCGGTCGACCTTTGCCAAAGCTCTTTGTGCTGCATTCTGTTTCGGGGCCTGGTTGTGCAACAACAAAACTCACTTGAAGCAGGACAGCCATTTGTATAAATACCATCTTAAAAGAAAAAGATTCACAAAGAGCAGCATTTATAATCGATATAATAGTACAGAGATCACCAAAGGGCAGAAGGATCGACCAAAACGATTGTTGAATGATCACGGGGGAGAGGGGGTGGTTGGGGCGGAGGTGAAACATAACTTTGCATGAACACCATGAATGCAAATACAGATATCCAAATAATTTCTTAAGTTGAAAGTGCAGTTTGACATGTAACGACCCGGGAATCGCAACCACAATCCAAGCGGTTACTGTCACGTGCTGGCATCCAACACCCCACGGATGAACCGAATGATCTATAATTTGCACATATTGTTGCCTGAGTTGTTGGACATTGATTATATGCCATGGATGTTCTAATACACCAGTTACCAAAAATATGAACTTAATCCTCCAAGGGTAATCAATCTTCCAAATTTTGATGCGGTTAAATGGCAGATCCATGAGGCACGCATGGTCTCTTAATAAATAAATTACACAAGACAGAACAAAATCTTGAACGGAGAGGCAATAAACAATTAATGAATGCACAATTATGAAACTAGAAGGGCACTCGGTAGAGAGCGCATACCTCCGCCATGCAATGCCTGATCGACGAGAACATATGGGGCCAAATACGTTTTTGAAATATAATGCTATATATCGTTTTTGGCCCCATCTCTCAATGGTGAAGAATCACTTCAAAAATTAAATAATTCTCGTATGCAGATCCAGATCTTCACCAAAATCGAATCAATTCGTCGTGGTCACACACCCAACCAGTCCACCAAGTTTCATCGGAATCCGTCCACAACCTTTTGAGATATTGTGCTATATATAAGTTTAGCCCTATCTCTCTGGTGAAGAATCACTGAAAAAAATTCTCGAATCCGGTCCGGATTCGGATCTTCACCAAAATTGAATCAATTCTTCCTTTCACACACCCAACGTGTCCACCAAGTTTCATCCAACGTCCACAACTTTTGATATATCTGCACACAGACAGACAGACAAACAACAAACAAGAAGACGACGTCGTGCAGAGCACGAAACTTGCAAAATCCATAAAACAAATTTGACCTCCAAAATAATTGGTGGTTGAATTCAATGACCAAATATGCAAATCCTCTTCAAATTTCAAGTGAATAGGATGAAAATTTAATTTTAGAAATTCAGCCATGGATGTTGACCTTTGGCCCATGTGAACCTCAAAATAATTGGTGTTGAATTCAGTCACCTAAAATATATATCTCTTCAAATTTCAAGCAATCAGATGAAAATAAGGATTTTAGAAACACCACCTAAGTTGTTGACCTTTGCCTATGTTGACCTTTTGGTCTATGTTGACCTCAAAAATAATTGCTAGTTTAATTCAGTGACTTGAAATATAAATCCTCTTCAAATTTCAAGTCATAAGATGAAAATTGAGGATTTTAGAAAAATACCACCTAGTTGTTGACCTTTTGGTCTATGTTGACCAAAAAAATAATTGGCTGGTAGAATTCAATGACCTCAAATATAAATCCTCTTCAAATTTCAAGTCAATGAGATGAAAATTGAGGATTTTAGAAATACCGCCTTAGTTGTTGACTTTGGGCCTATGCTGACCTTTGTCAATTGCTCAAAAATAATTGGCTGGTAGAATTCATTGACATGAAATATAAATAGTCTTCAAATTTCAAGTCAATCGGATGAAAATTGAGGATTTTAGAAACACCACCTTAGTTGTTGACCTTTGGCCTATGTTGACCTTTTGGTCTATGTTTACCTAAAAATAATTGGTGGTTGAATTCAGTGACCTGATATGAAAATCCTCTTCAAATTTCAAGTCCATCGGATTAAAATTGAGGATTTTAGAAATCTCACCTAAGTTGTTGACCTTTGGCCTATGTTGACCTTTTGACGTCAAAAACAAAGGCTTCTTCCTTATGACAAACTCTACCATGTGGTGAAGTTTTGTGAAGATCGGTTTAAAATTGTGACCTGTAGGCGACAAACAAACAGACAGACAGACAGACAGACAGAATAACAAAATCGACAAACTAATAAACTTGAAAAATCTTCCATTTTGCAAAAAAACAAACAAACAGACAGGGGAGAAACATAACCACCTTCACCTTCGGTGGCGGAGGTAACAAGAAAAACTACCTCCCCTGTGGCACCACACACACACACACACACACAACACATCCGCACTGGACAATAGGACAGAGTACACGCACAGGGTGCCACTACCTCGGGTGGCAGGGCTTGATCATAGTGCGACCAGAGTCCTTACAGGACAACAAGAAGACAAAGAAGCTGTTCTAAGCGCGGCAGGATGGAGTGTGAATTGAAGTCCTGCTAAAGGGGAAACATAGGCTGTAGACACCCATCGCCACGAGCAGTAGGTTAGGAGATAGGATGTGTGTGTGTGTGTGTGTGTGTGTGTGTGTGTGTGTGTGTGTGTGTGTGTGTGTGTGTGTGGGAGTCCTGGTGGTAAGAGCCTTATTGACAGCTCATCCCCAACCCTCCCCTGCAGCACAAGTTCCCACCTTGAGGAAATTTCACGAGTCCATCTCACATGGGCAGCTGCGAGCAAATGGCCATGTTCTGCACATCAGCCGCATGAACCAATCACAGTTCTCCATGCACCAGTACACAGAGCCAATAGTCACCTTCCATGCCAAAGTACAGACCAATGGCTGTCTTCCATCCCAAATCATGGACCAGCTAATCACGGTTCCACAATAGTCTCCACCCTGATAGTTTCACCAATAATTACAAGGCCAGGAACCAAGGCCCACCTCCCACATGCTGAAAGACAGCAAGGAGGAGGGGTCTTGTCCATTTCTTGGTGGGAGGGAAATGCGCTGTCTGGCCGTCCTCTTGTCTGGCTCGACAATAAATGGGACACCTCAACCTAGCTATTCTAAATTAGACAATGTCTTTCCCCTCGTGGGTAATACTGACGACTACTTACCCATAATACACAGTTAATACACGATGAGTGCTCTAAAACTATGCATATATACATCACATAATGGCCTTAAACGAACTATTGTTGCTTGTCCCACCCAAAACATATCATCATCATCCATTGACCATACTCTGTACAGAGCGTTGGTACTGCCTAAGCAGTCTCCTTGGCTATTGGGCACAATTCTGGACGGGTCGCCACTCCCACGCAGGATACCAGATGCTGGCACCATTTTGCCGACCTCGGAAGGATGACAGCTGAGTCAACCCCACCTGGTATTAATTAAACAGCCAAGTGGATTTGAATTCGGATCCTCGGATTCCAAGCTCACCACCCAACCATTAAGCCAACACCAGGCATAAACCAACTATTGTCGCTGCTCCACAAACATACAAGAACACCAAAACAGCAAAAAAAGTCGAAACAACCATGTACTCCCAGAACACACCATACATTTCCATTTTTATCCAACATATTACCTAAAACCAGTTTATTCACCAAGTAACTTGATTAATTAACCTGTTTAGATACTGGTAAATGTTTCTCTTGGTCCTCCAAGTGATCTGCTTCCAAAAAGTTGAGGAATCATTCCGGATTTTGTTTGTGCTGTTATCAATTTTATATTCTTCGTTGTGTCGAGTGCTCAATCCTGTGTTATTTTTGTAGCTCATTTATTATATAGATCCTGCGTCAAGCTTGAAACGTTTTGGCTACCCATTCCACCTACCCCCCCCCCCAACTGTTTCCCATACCCACTCGCTATGTCTCAACCCCCCTCTGTTCCATTATCACCACCCTCACTTTAATTCCTCCTTATACCTTCTGTTAATTCTCTACATATAAATGGCAGTCCTTCTGTCGTCTGTCTGTTTGTTTGTAACCAATAAGCTCCTAGACCAGTAAACCGATCTTGATGAAACTTCACACACATATAGACTTAACATCAGCTCCAGGATGCACTAACTGGCTTTCCATAAAAATGAAAAAAAAATATATATTAAAAAAACAAACAACAAAAAAAGAACAGGCAACGCTAACGGCTGAAGATCTGCGCATGAGACAGCAGAAGAGGGTGCGCAGGAGAGAGGAAGAGAGAGAGAGAGAGAGAGAGAGAGAGAGAGAGAGAGAAAAGAGAGAAGAGAGAGAGAGAGAGAGAGAGAGAGAGAGAGAGAGAGAGAGAGAGATGAGGAAGAGAGAGAGAGAGAGAGAGAGAGAGAGAGAGAGAGAGAGGGAGAGGAGAGAGAGAGAGGAGAGGAGAGAGAGAGAGGGCAGGAGAGAGAGAGGAGAGAGAGAGAGAGAGCGTCTTTGAGCTGATGGATCTGCTCATGAAAGAGCCAGGCAAGCAGAATCGGCTGCGGAGAGAAGAGAGAGAGTCGTCTTACTGCTGATATATCTGCTCATGAACGAGCCAGGCAAGCGAGAGTCGGCGCAGAGAGAGAGAGAGAGCGTCGCCTAACTGCAAATAGAGCGTCACACCGACGGGCGAGAGAAGCACAAAACTCACGTTCCAGCTTTCTAGGTCCGGTGTTTGGCAGGACATCAAGGACAGTTTCCACTGCTGCTAGAAACATTGAGTGGCTCAAGGCCGCCTTCAACTATGACCTCTCTGAGGATTACGGCAGCATAAAGCCTTCCTCCATAAATCTGAGGAATAAAAGAAGCCTTCCTAATTCTCCATACAACTAACGCCTCAGTCTAACTAGCGTGAGGAAAATAGGGCAAATTTCCCGGTATTACCGGGTACTTCAGCTAGTAATAATAAATGAAAACAACAAAACAAAATAAAAAATAAACAAACAAACAAAAATAAACAAGCAAACAAACAAACAACTTTCCTCTTCTCCATTCTTCTTCGTTCGTGCCGCTCCCTTCAGCAATTTAAACTTTTTAAAGTGGCAATGAAGACCTGGTCCACCACTTGGAAGATGTCTTTCAACCCTGACAAATCCCACTGACTCACCGTCTCTCCGAAAGGACCTTCTGAAAAACCCTCCCATCTACTTCTGAAACAAACTACTTGAAGAGGTAAAGTCACTCACACATTTGGGCATCAGCCATGATATTTCTTGGGCAGACCATATCTCCAAGATGGCCTCCAAAGCCAGCCAGTCGAGGCATTCTTCGTTGTGCAAGGTATTTCCTTGGCAAATCTGAAATTTTGACAACCTACAAGACCTTCATTCACAGGTGGAGTACTGTTGTCACCCTTAGGGCTGGTGCCCCTGCCTCACACCTTGCCCTTATTAATGCTGTGGAAAGCAAGGCCCTCAAATCATTGGGATCTCCTGTGATGAAGCTGAGTGCCCAGGCCTGTTACTCTCACTTGCAGACAGGTTGGTGACCTCTCTGTATTCCACTACCTCCTTTTTGGACCATCTGCATCTGCATCCCCCATCAATACTCGTGATTGTTTCTACCCCAAATTACCCCATTCTCAAGCACTCTCATTTCCAGGTTATTGTGATATATATATATTTTTTCCCCATTCTCACTCACCTCTTTGCATTTTTTAGTTGTCAGTTGGTTTGTTCCTTTTCTGTTTCATCCCTGCTTTCCCCTTCTTGCTGTGTTTCATTCAGCTTGTGTGCAGCTTGTTCTGTGTGCAGCATGTCCTTCTCCCCCTCCCTTTGATCTCAACCTCACTCCCACTCTGCTGTTTGTGTTTCCCCCTTTCCGTTTTGTTCCCTTCCATTCTGCTCTCGCTGCCCTACGAGCCTCGATCGGGGAAACAAGACAACATAAAGAAAAAAAGTGATTTAATCACCACTTGAATCACGAGCTGGGCGCCGTTCCTCACTGAGCTTTCGATCCAATAAACCCAGAACCTCTCCGAACGGTGGGTCCACAATCTTATTTGTGTCCAAAGGTCACTCAATCAGGCAATTGTTTTAATATTTTGGAGGTTATCTTATATTATGACACATACCCCATTCTCCAGCTATAATGGAACTGGAACCTTTTCCAGGTTATTGAATTTAGCAGAATGAATGTATCGCATTTACCACCGATTCAAAAGACAACCGAAAAGAAAAAGCTGATGAAGGCACAAACGCACATGGATACAAAGGCAGGGTGACAGTAATGGAGACATTCAAAGGCAGATTTATACACTTTCAGTTCCTGTCATAAATACAGTTTCCAGCACTTTCATTTGCTCTCATACGCTTACTTTGATAAGCGTTTTGGTTTTGTTCTGTGATGAGGCAGTTGCATATTCAGAAGACTCATTGCTCATCCTCGGTCTCTGCGCACAATCACGCAGACAATCACAAACAGCGAGCTGTTGACGTCAAGCATAGCACCAGGCACAGCAGTAAAAGTGACTTTGGAGTGTACTGACGAATGTAATACACATGATAAGAGGTATCAATCCTAAAAGCGAGCAATTTATGTAACGCTGCTTTTATTGCTCAACTTGTATGATCACAAGCTCAGAGGTGAAGCACTGACAAAGCCAACCAAGGTAAAGCTCACACGCATAAGAAAAAGAATAATACAGTATTCCGGCAAGATGAGATGACTATATAGTAAAAGCACCGGATGGTCCAAGAGTGTCTGTGTGCCTACCTGGTCAGCCAACCATTGGGGATGATATTGAAATTGGTGAAGCCAACAACATTCTCTTGTCAGTTTGAGAGGTTGGTTTGTGTTGTAAATTAAAGCAGTAATACATGTCATGACTATCTATGGGTGACCCTCGTATAACGCGTGTTCTGATAACATGTTTTCACTACAGCACGGATTCAATTCATCAACAACAACCACCGCGCTCCGCCATCCCGATGGAGCGACTCACGTTCCGCCATCCCGAGGGAGCGGCTCACGTTCCGCTATCCCGAGGGAGCGGCTCACGTTCCGCCATCCCGAGGGAGCGGCTCATGTTCCACTATCCCGAGGGAGCGGCTCACGTTCCGCCATCCCGAGTGAACGGTTCATGCTCTGTCATTCTGAGCGAGTTGTGAAATAACAACCGATTTCCGAGATGTTTACCATATTAATGTATTTTCTAATTTTACCGAGCAAAAATTTTCTTCCACTCGTCACACGCAGCTGTTTATAAAGAATAATGTTTGTGAACATATTGAAATGTCTGTATAAATGCAACGTTATTTTTCAGTGAAAGACACTCAAGGTTTCTGGGTTGTATACAGTACGTACTGTAGTTGGTAATCACACCGACTCCAACCTGCCGATTCCCGAAAAAATGCCGATATTGGCCAAGCGTGTGTGTGTGTGTGTGTTATTCATGAAGCATTACATATCCTCTTTGCTAACTCCCCCACCCCCACACCTCTCTTTGTCCCATCCTTTCTCTACGCTTCTGGGCGGTGCTTGTCTCTGGACGCGTCCGGGCGGTGTTTGTATGCGGACACGTCCGGGCGGTGTTTGTATGCGGACACGTCTGGGTGGTGCTTGTATGCGGACATGTCCGGGCGGTGTTTGTATGCGGACGTGTCCGGGTGGTGTTTGAAAGCGGATGCGTCCGGGCGGTGTTTGTATGCGGACATGTCCGGGCGGTGTTTGTATGCGGACGCGTCCAGGCAGTATGTATGTCCAGACAGGAGTTTGTCTGCGGATGTGTCTGAGCAGTGTTTGTGTCTGGACAGCTTGGCTCCAGATGCGTCCAGCGGGTTTTGTCTCCGGACGTGTCTGGGCAGTGTTTTCCTCTGGGCCATATTTATAGTATGCCTGGAAGAAAATAGATTTCAGACATTTTGTTTCCATCTTCACTGTTATTCTATGCAGAATCATTTTCATGAGACGGTATGAATGGTAATTAACGCTCCAACGAACGTCTGCCTCTCTCCCCCACCCCCTTCGCCTCCACACCCTCCTCGCTCTCCCTCCCTCCTCTCTCATTTCCCTCCACCTCTTTACTCTCCCTCCCCCCGTCTCTCTTCCTCTTTCTACCCCATCCCCCTTTAGTATTTTCGTCAGTGAAGCGACGGGTGGTATTTGCTAGTATCTAATATAGAAAGCTCTTTTAACCACTCTCTATCGAGTGCAGCCTTTGGCTGCTGGTTGCATCATTGGTTGGGACGCGGCTATGCCGCTGTGCAGTGTCCCCCTTACCAGTACACTGGTGCTCATTTTGCCGACCTCGAAGGATGACAGGCTGAGTCAACCTCCTGGTGTATTTTAATTCAGCGGCCAACGGGGCTTAACTCAGGACCCAAGGATCCCAAGCGCCACCCACCACTAAGCCAACACCAGGCTTTTTTTAACCACTGACTCATCACTCACTGGCTGATATCAAAGATCGGTATCTTCTGGGTGACATAAAAACTGAAATGTTGCGTGCCGATGGACATCGAAGCCGATGCACTGGGAAAAATCACAGAACCATGGAAAGCATCCATTAATGGAAATATAAATAAATGAAAAAAAATAAAAGGGGAAAAAAAAAAGAAAAAAAATGCAGGTGAGCGACACGAGACAATGGGGAAGCACGGTAATGTTGTTGCCGACGGACATCAAAGCTGATCCACCAGGAAAAAATCATAGAACCATCAGAAAGCATCCATAAATTAAAAAAGAAAAGAAAAATCAAATGCACGTTTTTTTTACATCGACTCGGTGAGCGACTCGAGACAATGGGAAGCACGCACAGTTCGTATGCACAATGTGTAAGCATACCCTGCTAATATAAAATATATATATATATATATATATATATATATATATATATATATATATATATATAATATATATATATATTTGTTACGGCTGTGGAAATTCGCAATACACCATAAAGGGTCCTCAGGTGAGATATATCGATTAGTTCATGTGAGTTAGCCCACACCTGTTGTTTAGAGGGAATATGTGTGATTCATCCGGGCTGCGACGCTTTGAGTTAGCCATTCTTCTTTCTCTATCGTTATTTTGGACCATTAAGCCGCCAACAACTCAAACACCACACCTTTGCCTCTTTACCTCCACAACTCCATCCCGCAAACATCGCTTCACCGCCATTCCAAACGACGCCCGCCAACACCAAACCACCACAGCAAACCCCCCACCACCTCGCCTTTCTCCTTCCACAACATCGACCCCACCACCAGTCAACGCCAAACGTCGTACTGTCCAGGGCCCGTTCGGTAATTGATGCCGAACGCGTCAGCTGCGGTACAAATGGGTGCCTTTTCAGGAGAGAAATTCGGATCAGGAAGGCTTCACGCCCCTTTTCTCCGTCCAATGGCGAGCGTTGGGCGGTATGGCCCCGCCTCCAAGCGATGAATGTGGATTCTTTACGGAGAGAAATCGGATCAGGGGAGTTCACGCCCCTTTTCCTCCGTCCAATGGGCGAGCGTCGGGGTGTGGCCCCGCCTCCAAGCGAGATGAATGCGAATTCCTCTCAGGAAGGAATTGGATCAAAAGAGGCTCACGCCCCTTTTTGCCACACCAATGGCTGAACAGAGGATGGCGTGCCCGCCTCCAATCGCGTTTTGATCCTAAAATCTGCATACAGGCTCCTCCTCCGGTCTATAAAAGACGCGAGTCTGTGTGGAACTGAGAGTTGTAGTGTGGGGGTCGCTTTTCTCGTCGTTGGTGTCGTCTCGTCGCTGGTCGTTGGTGTCGTCTCGCGCTGGAATCGAGCCACCTTCGCTTTCACAAGCGACCAAGCCAGCCAGCCATTCCCCCCTCCGCTGACCCTGAGCTCAACAATCCCCCCAGCGCTGATCAGTGCGGTGCCCCGTTCATCCCACACCTAACCGGTGCCGACCAAACCGTGCTTGCGCGGAGCACGCCGGAGAGGCTCACCGACCACGCCAGGGCACGAGTCGGGGCGCAGCTGCGCTGACATTGGCTTGCCCGCCATCGTGTCACGAGGACGCGGTAAGACCTTTTCGGTCTTGTGACCTGGCCGCTCCTCCAGTTCCGCGCACATTTGGTCCACGGACCCCGTCTACCTCCCTGCCTATGGGAGGTCTTTCGTTTATTTTGAATGAATGATGTGGCGCCGAGTCCCGACAAGTATAATTTTTTAAGTGTTGTAAATAATTATAGTCGGTAGTAGTGCTTTTGCTTTTGTTGCTTTTGCTGCACATTGCATGGCTGCCTTACGTGTGTGTGTGTATGGTGAAATAAAGGTGCTTGCTTGTTGAACTGTTTCCCGTTTGTTGCGTCCTTTCCTCTGTTTGAAAGTTCATCTTGCATCACGTAAGGGATTGATAGTGGGTTGAAAACACCGATAAGTAATCTGAACCGTCGAGTCGACGATAACTCCGCTCGGTTATCCCTGCAGCACGGAACGAGCCGCTTAAGCGGTTCTGTCCGAAGTCGACCTGCGGCGAGGTACGATCGCCCGGTCGACCACTCCGCAGGTACTTAGGTAGGTCGAATTTGGCGAGCAACCCTATCCTGCGCGGGTGGGCAATTGGCACGATCGTGGTGAGGTTAAACCCCCACCCGTGACTGGCTCCTGGCGGTAGTTCCCGGAGGGTCACGACTGAATTGTCCGTTCGGTGGGCGACGCGTCGCGATTCGAGTACGTGGCCGATCGCACGCCGGACGAGCCAAATTCGTTAACAATATATAGTTTGAATACGATTGGGGTGGTTGGGACTATACATTTGTACAGAAGAAGGCACTTCCAACCAAAAGTAAAACTACTTCTACTCCACTAATTTGAGCAATAAGCAAGAGCAGACCTGATCTCAGGCGACGTTTCACCAGCTTCACTACTCGCTTGCTCGGGCCAACAGCCGGCTTCCTCAGTCTATTGGTCTGAAATGCCAAATACTATCCCTTAATTTAAATGGTGACCATGAACCCTAACACACTGCAGAGTAGTTTTTGATGTTATTCAAGTGGACAGTTCGGCTGCTGCCAGCCTGTTGTAAGCAAAGCATTTTTGGCCCAAGTCTTTCACGAACCGGCTGGCCTGGCCTGACGTTTGTCCGAGGAGGTTAGAGCAGGAATAAAAAAATTGGCAAGGGTGATGGAGATGACTTGTCTCCTTTTTGCAAAGGATATCATGTGATCTTTAACATCCACTAACTAATTCCATCAGATGGGACGCCAAATTTAACGCCCATCTGAGGGATGGCACACCCTGGATGCGAAACACCGAGATGACAGTTTATAGCTCAGCCTATATTCGAACCCAGGCTAGCTAGACGGCTCAGATGTGAGTGTGCATACCTGCAGGTTTTCCTGCCAACTTAAAATATAAAGATAAGAAATAAAAAAAGAAATAAAAAAGACAGGGTTATTCACACAAGCTAACACGATAGGAATGTGAAACGAATGGGAATCAAAACTTAGGGTCTTCTCACTATCTCAAAGGACAATGCAGTGCCGAAAATGGCTGGAGATGAATTGCAAACAATCCTGTTAATAGCAGGTAAGAACTAGAGGGGGAGCACTCGGTAGAGTGCAAAACCTCCGCCGCCAATACTGCTAGGTCACTCAAGTGAACCTGATATCCTATTCATTCAATTTGACGTCAACAGTGCTCACAGAGTTATAGTTTGCAACTTTCCCTTTTACTTTTAACTTTTACATACTCAATTCATTCGTCATAACTAGATTCCTTGAGACAGAAATTGATTTTACGTGGGTATATCCACCTGAAGTTCCAAAATCAGCCGCAATTATAATTTTGGTATGTTTTTTGTTGGAAATCACTTATAACATGTAGAAATGCAAAAAAAAAAAAATTCAAATCTTTTTTCAAAATGGCCGCCATAGCGGCCATATTGGACTTTGGACCAAGTCCAAAATCTAATGGCATGATCCTTGGACCATACCTAATCCCCCCACCAAGTTTCGTCGAAATCCGTCCAGGAGTTTTTCCGTAATACTGTTCACAAACAAACAAACAAACAAACAAACAGAAAGGGGTGAAAACAGTAACCTCCGATCTTCGATGGCGGAGGTTAATAAGGCTCTTCAGTTGGTAGATGAAGGTGCTGTGTTGGATTCATCGGATCTTTTTGGTCGTCTCGTATGTGACATTGGCAACTTGAAAAGCAACCATCAGATAAGGTCGGTGAAATATGTGTAGATCGAGAAAAACAAATCAAGAGACAAAGAAAATTCAGGCATCCAGAGGCCAGTACATTCAAAATGACTTTTGGTAATGACGATGCTTCTTTTTGGCAATGATGATGGTTTGCAAAAATTTTAATTCACGAGTAATTCACGAGCTGGCTTTTCCCTTTGCTCCTGACAAGCTCTGACCTTTTTTTTTGCTGGCTGTATTTTCCAATCATCGCGAGACTAAAGCAATTTTTCACACCTCGCATGTACAGCACGGTACATATCCACCTGAAGCAGGGTACATTCTCACCAGGAAGGGTATCAACCTGAAAGACAAAACACTTTCACCTGGTCAAGGTTTGGAGAAGGTAATGATGTAATTTGCTGCTATGGGCCGTGTAAGACTTAATGAAACCCAAAGATAGCATATTATTGAGATGAACAATGCTGGGATGTCCTACAATAAAAATGGACATCAACTTGACTTCCATCAGACTGCTATCAGCAGATTCGTCCGCAAACATCAACAAAGCAATGATGTTCAAGACAGGTTTTAATCTGGATGACCCAGGGTGACCTCTAACAGAGAAAATGCATCTCTGATCAGGTTTGTCAGAAGTCATTTTTCCTGCCACAAACACAGTGTTGCATCATGAATGGAATCTCCCTTGGAGATTATTTCACAAAAACGCTCCAGAACCAGCTTCCTGCTGCAGGTTACTAAGCCAGCGGACTGATAAGATGCCCTCTTCTCATCCCAGACCAAAAAGCAGCCCACTTGGCATGGTGCCTGCAACATCAACACATCCTGGAGGAAGATCCATTGGTCTGATGAGAGGCGATTTCTCCTGCATGCGATTGAGGGGAGGATTCAACTATGGCAACAACCTGACACAGCATATACACTCAAGAACATTGTGGAATCCATCTCTTTTGGTGCCAGATCCATTATGCTACAGAGCAGCCTGTTACGATTTTAACTTGACCTTGTTACTGTAAAGGGTAACGTGACAGGAGAGAAGTACCATAGGGACATTTTTGATCGTGTTGTTCTTCCACATTTTGGCAACCACTCACTTCTAACAAGACCTGTAGTCATGGATGACAATCCTAGACTCCACCATGCTCATGCAGTTACCAAGTTTTTCCACAATAATACCATCAGTACATTGCTCTGGCCAGCAAGGAGTCCTGCTTTAAATCCAAGAGCATGTTTGGGAAATTCTTGGGAACCTTCTGTGCAGACTCCGGCACAGTTGCAGGATGCTTTGCACCAGGAATTCTTTTGGATTCTCTCTGGTGGCATCCTCAAGGGATGAGAATGAGGGTTGCAGCAGTCATTCATTGTAATGGTGCTTAACCACATCATTAATCTTTTGAGACATTAATGCCATTGTGACATAATGGATGTCATCATTGACTGGTATCGAGCGCTACACCACAGGATGTGTTGCCAACAGCACCATTCAAAAGTAATTGTGTTTTTTTGATGTAAAACATTGCCATTACAGACATCCTCATTTTGTGATTCAAAAACAAACAAACAACTAATCAGAGCGTCTGTTTAGAGTCTGGGAGGTTGGCGGTTCGAACCCCGGCGGAGTTATACCAAAGACTTGTTGGCTTGCCATCCACGGGGAAGAGTAAATTCCCCTTTGATTGCCCCACTGAGTGCGGGGAGAAAAGCAATGTCATAAAGATGATGTTGCTGGTACCCAGAGTGCCTCTGGAAGCGAAGCCACTTCCCCCATCTCAGCGGTTGTGTTTGTATGAAAGTCAAGTCTGGTATTGATATGAATCTCATGCATCTCTCTGCATGTGTCTCTCATGATTTGTGCCGCAGTTCACACACACACAAACACACACGATTCTGTAAAAAAAATAAAAAAAAACAAACCCCAAACCTCTGAATTTGTTGAAAGTCAATTAATTATCGATTACACATACTTTACCAATAAACACATGGTGATATTTTTGAAACATGTTCTGGGTTCTGAATAATTTTCTCAGTTATTGCTACGATCCAGGAAAATACAGGCCGTGCTTAACCTTTCACCACGTGCACATATTAAAGGCCATCAGCATAAATTCATAAAGAGAGAATGTTACCAAAGCTGTACCTTAACTGGGGGCCTCTCCTCTTCTTCAATCTTTATTTCAGGAATTCTGCAACATGAAAAACATGACAGAAAATGCAATCACGATTTCAGGGCATACATGTGATGAACCAAACATCTTGACAAAGTAGTTAATGCACCACGATAATGCATATTGCAAGCACAAGATCATACAAGTACATGCACAATGCAGCAAGCAAAGATGTGCGAGTATGCTCGAGCACACTTTAGCATGCAAAGCACTGGTTGTAGAAAAAACAAAATTCAGGCCAATACTGAGTATGACGAACTAATGTCTCGGAACACACCACTCGGTTGCTGATAAATGCATTTTTTCCAAGTTTGGCGAGAACACTCGATTCAGTACTTGCTGTATTATTATTTTTAATCATATCCTAGAATGGAAGCCTTGAAATTCAATGACTCATTACCTCCACCATCTAAGGTGGACGGAGTTTATGTTTTCACCCCTGTTTGTTTGTGAGTATGATATCTCAAAAAGTTATGGATGGATTTGGACAAAACTTGGTGGACAGGTTGGGTGTGTGACAATAATTGATTCAATTTTAGTGAAGATCGGAATCCGGAGGGAGAGAGAGAGAGAGAAAGAGAGAGCATGAGAGAGAGAGAGAGAGAGAGAGGAGGGGAAGGGGAGGGAGAGGGGGAGGGAGTCAGGTAAGTTGAGGGCTAGAAGGTGGGAGCTAAGTGAGGGCTAGGAAGGAAATAAGCTCAGGTGGCATCAAAATGTGAAAACTTTGGAGGTGGGGTGAATACTTTTACAGGCCATTGTAAGTTTTTGTAAATGGATGCAAGGCTTGATCAAGAAAAACGATGGATATGACAGTGGCTAAGTCGTGAGGACAATGGACCGCATAGATTCATCGAAGTTATGTGTGTTCAGGTCCTCCTTAAGACAGCGGTATTCAGGATATGGATTCTAAGCTTTGGAAATTTGGATAGTCTCAGGAGAACTAGTGTGTCACTCTCATTGTTAAAACAAATGGCTCCAAATTGACCTTGAGGAAGGTGTAATAAGTTTGTCCCACCTGGTCTGCATGTTATGCAGTAATCCATTGCAGCTGACTCATAAATTCCCTTAAGCAAGTTGGGATGTGCATTAAAATGTGACCTATGAAAGATAAAATGTCTCCCAAAAATCCCCCTCAACCCACCACAAAAAAGAAGCTGCAACATAAACGGCACAGTCTTTTGTAAAAACAAAACTTTCTCATACATTCAAAAGATATCTTGCAGAGGAGGCCAGGTTTGTACTCCTCGAATACGGTAAAACGTAGCCCATTTCAAAATGTCAGGATCCAACCTTTTGGTTACAAAATCTTGTTTCATGGGAGAGCTCGGTGACAGAGGGGAAAAAGGCAACGTTGGGCAACAGTTGACACAAAAAGCAAGGGAACGAATGAAGGGGAATGTGAGAGGAAGAAACAGTGGTGTTCCATAATGTTAATGGGGAGAGAAAATATCAAGGGTAGTCATGGTTCACCCAGTCATGGAAGACCAAATTTCCAGGAGTTTTTTCTGAAGTTTTCATATTGTTGCGGATCCGGGGTGGGGGGGGGGGGGGGGGGGGTTCTCGGACTATCGCGTCAATCGCCGTCCGTACCCAGTTTGGGTTTTCGCACCCAACCACCGCCGTCTCCGGGGTTATTACGCCGGTTGGTTCGGCACAGTTCTCGGGTTACGCGTCTCGAATCACGGTACCAAAATACACCTGTACCTTGCCAGCTGGGGGAATAGACCCCGGTTACAGACTGGTTTTGTCAGAGACCGAGCAGAGTCTACCAGTCTGTAACCATTTTCCTTTTTTATATCCAAATCGAGCGAATCGTTCCTCGACGCAGCACGAACCAATTCAAAGCGGCAACTTCATACGAATCAGCCAGATTTATTGGGGACATCGGGGAATACGACACAAGCAAAACATTCACGACAATGTTTTAATTAATCTATAACCCGTTCTTAACTAGAGAGAAACGGATTACGGGTTTTGAAGGGGTCCCTAACGAGATAAGCCTTAAACGACATGCAAACAAGACATGGACAGCATGCAGACAAGACAGAGTACTTGGTGATGTTTCATGGACGAGAGGAAAGTGTCAAAAGCCCAAATGTGGCTCGTGACAAGCCGATTTCAATGGATTCGGGTACCCAGCTCGAACACGCCGCGTGGCAAAATGGAGGCATCGTCCATTTGTCGTAGACCTCACGCACGCACTCGCGTTTCAGACCCACGAGGTCGACTGCACCAGAGCGAAAGATCCATGGTGCTCCAGCTGGCTTTTCACAAGGTCCAGCATACAAGTCAAGGCCTGGCCTGTTCACCAGACAAGGCCAAATGTGGGTGTTGGGCTCCGGCAGGCTGGGTCCATGGGATTCCAAGACGTCGTCGAGCCGTGAGGTGAGTAGGGACAATCAGAGGCTCCGTCGTTAGACGCAGGTTGAACCTGTCGATGACCTCCTCTCGAGCCGACTCCAGACTCACACAGCAGCCAGGTCCTCTCGAAGCAGATTGCCGCCTAACCCTCAGGTTCGGTTTTCTCTCTCTTCAGAATCACCACTGTCTTTCCTTCGTTCGCTCGCCTCGAAGCTCACTGCCCAACTCCTCCCCTTAGTTTCACTTCCTTCTCCAGGCCACTCCCTCTCAGCCGACTAGGCGGGGCCTCGTCCGGAGAGAGGAAGGAAGGAA
>CM068957.1:72683630-72693715 GCA_035128595.1 Eptatretus atami | reverse complement strand
GGGAGGGCACTCCCCGGTGTTTAGGGAGCTGGTAGGCTCGGAGGCAGTGTAGTGCCCGGGTGTGCCATAGTTAGAGAATCGGCAGAGGGTAGTGCCTGCCAAGGGAGCCACGCGTTCCAGCCACGAAACCGTGTGAGGGCACGGAAGGAAAATTGGGGGGCGAGGCCCGAAATTGTGAGGACACCAGAATATGTAAGGAACCAACAGGCATATACGTAGAATAAAGCACATTATGAATTGCTGGAATACATAGTTTAAGCGAGATGCTTGTTGAGAGAGCCCGGGGTAGTCAAAAGTCAAATGATAGGGAGATAGGAAGTGTAAGCTCTCCGCACAAGTCAATGACCCTTCGATTAATCTTGTGCTGTGTGCCCTTGGAGCCATTTTGGTTTAATAATCGTTTTTTTGTATCTCAGATACTCTGTTGGAGGCATGCTGAAGATTGGATTGGCTCTGCAGATGAGGTCTAAGGGAGACATAAACCGGCAGGAGTAGCGGCAGACGGAACGTTGAACCCGCCGCAGGGACGTCTACCGGTGATTTCCGCTATTTTCGCGGGAAGAGGGACGTGAGTTGTTGCGGGCTACGGGTATAGGACTTACGAGTATAGCGCAACATGGAGATTGAAGTGGATAGGAGCATTTACTAGAGTCGATAAATAATAAAATAAACAAAAAATTAAGTTAGGGCTAATTGTGTCTCTGAAAATAAGGTGGGTATGGACAGTGAAGGTGCAAGCGCGATAGTCTAGGACGGGAGACGGGTAGGTCCAGGTCGAGGCCAGCTCTGAGTGGCCAGATAGAACGGCGCATCTACCACAACCCTAGCTGAAAGGCACAGGCTGGAAACCAATTAATCGTGGCTGTGTTTATCTTTAAGGCACGTGCGGCCACTCAGCGGCTGGCTGTTTGCTGCAGGCTGTGCGGTCGATCGTCGAATTCGACCCGAGTCTGTGTGCCATCAAGAGACTGTGGCGGACCAGAGAAAGAGATGATTCTCGACGGAGCATCGCGCTAGTTTTTGCTGTCAATCAGAGTTTTACATGTGTTTCGAGGGGGGGGGGGGTGGAGAGTCCGTCGATAAACGGGAACTAGTATATTATTCTTCTTCTTCGCGCCCGGTTGTTTCTGTACTGTGCGAAGCCTGTACCCGGCCGGATTGTTGCGCTGTGCTTCAAGCTGTTGCGGACAACTTCTATCTGATTGCTGTTTTACTCAGCGGTCTTCCTTGCAATATGTTCATTGTGACTTACACCTTTGCCATGCAGCCCATGCCATGTTCACCCAGCCCCTTTGTTTTGCGATTTGCCTCACTGGTCCTCCCTCTTGGGCTTTCTTTCATGCGCTGGCTGGGTATCGATAGTTGAAAGTCACTTTTGCAAGCTGCAAGAACTGTGCTGTTCCTTGGCAGTACACCATTACACGGGCCTAATTCACATGTGGTCGGCCTCCGTTGGTTACGTTAGATCTTCTTGTTTGCATCTCTGGTCAGAGTTATTATCATTATGATCCTCGGTGATCTGGTTTATGTTGATTAATTTTTGTAAGTATCGATGGTTAACTGTAAATGAACTTTCTTTGAGTATGCGCCCCGGCATTGTGTCAGGCGGACAGTTCAATTTTATTTATAGTCGTTACCGTGATGAGTGTAGTTTGTTTAGTTTAGTTACGTGCAGCCCTAGGTTATTTATTTTGGGGACACGAATACTCATGAATGTCGCATCTCAGGATGCGAAGTAAAACGTATTAGGGGAGACTACACATGAATGGCACAGTATGATAATTGGGCGGGACTTCGACCGTGACG
Source organism: Eptatretus atami (assembly GCA_035128595.1). Taxonomy (NCBI): domain Eukaryota; kingdom Metazoa; phylum Chordata; class Myxini; order Myxiniformes; family Myxinidae; genus Eptatretus; species Eptatretus atami. The sequence continues at coordinate 72,691,909 of CM068957.1, read as the reverse complement.
AGTCTGTGAAAAGGTAGGAGGGGGTAGTGTTAGCGGCTGATAGGGAAATTTCGATTTAACTTACTTAATCTGCATCACTCAAAGGGCCCTCAGGTGAGATATTCTGTTAAGTACTGCTTTGTGAGTAAAGTTAGCTCAAACCCTGTTAATATGATGGGGTTCCTAATTGTGATCCATCCGGGTGCGACGCTTTTGAGTTGCCATTTCTGTCTTCTTTTATTGTAAACAAACAAAAATCTTTTAGCACTAACGCTTTTCAAATTTTCGTCTGGTTTGCCATTTTTTTAATATGGGTTTTTCCCGAAATTTTGCTTACCGGCACTAGCTTGCTCGTGAGGGAAGGTGGAAGGGCGAGAGCTGCCGCCTCTTTTGGCATTGTGGTGGATGAACGCTTGGTTGAGGGCGATAATTCCGGGTGAGGTAACGCCGTGCTATTTGTAGACTTTTAGGTTAAGGAGGTGGAGCTGAATACGGAGCGCGGAGCGAAGGCGAGACCTTCGCCAGATAATCTATAGGTAAGAGACGGACACGCGAATCCTAGATCTTATGTGTTCATGACGGAGCGGGAAGATGGGGCTCTCTCTGCTCTTCCTTAATCTTCGATCCTCTATTCTCTCCTCTTCCTCTCTTGGGCTCATTTGCAGTGGATGGTCTTGGTCTTGTCAAAGCTGAGAGTTTTGTTCGTCCGAACTAATATGAGTCTTGATGTTTCTCGCCTGGCTAGTTTTGAGTTCCTGTCGTGTTGGTCTGCGCTCGTTGCTTTGGCGGGGCATATACTCATCGTAGGTATTCGAGACGCTAGATCACGAAGCTATTGGGGTTATGGTGGTGGACGGCGATCTAGAATTTGAGGAGTGTTCGGTTTAGAGGGTTTCGCAGACTTGTAAAGAGGAGTACGGGGCTAAAGAGCGACATTCATTGTTTTTTGGGGAAATATTCTGATAATGGATTTTACTCTGTCTATCTCGATAAGGTGGGTAACAGTTGGAGAGGGAATTAAGTCGACATCGTGTCGGAGGCAGGAGAAGTCGCACTTGGTTACATGGCAGTATATGCTTTCCTTTGGGTTTGTCGTAAAGTGATTGTGGGTCTGGACTGCCAGTGTCTTCCATTAAAGTAGTTATTTGATTTAAGTGTGTGCTTCTCCATTCAGTGGTGTGTGTAGGTTTTATCGTAGGTATTTCTTGGCCTTATTTTGTTACTACATGTCGGCTTGTACTGCTTTCTATTGTCATGAATTATTTCGTTGACTCGTAATGTAGCGTGCGCTATAGCTGTCTGTTTGCATTCAAACTGTTCTGTGTTAAATTGTTTTCCCTTTCTTTGCTGATCTTCCTATTGTTTTATTTCCATATTGCGTAGTAAAGGGTTGCTAGTGGTTTAAACGCCGGTTTAAATATTTCTGGTTAGAATCCTGTTTAAGGGTCTTTTCTAGCGGAGAATAAAGAACCTCTTGTCTCAGCTTTATGACTTGTTACAGGATGTGAGTAGGATTAGCGGTAATATCGTGTCCGGATTTTTAGTTCGGTCATGTTGGCAGTGGTTAAGATATGGGTAGTCTTTTTTCTGGGCTGATTTGGTTTGCGCATTGTTTTCGTGCTACTCTCAACTTTGAAATTCGACTTTTTTCCTCTCCTGTCTTATTTGTATTTGTACAAACGTATTTTTCTTCGATAGTGTAACCATAGTATTTATGGTTATCTGAGAATAGTTGGCGTGAGCAAACCTATCCATGATAATCCTGCCGCGGGCTGTGGCAATTTGCGAACAAATCGATGTTGTGGTGAGGTTTTAACAACTCACGGCCAGTCTGCTGATATTGCTTACCCTGGGTATGTTCTCGCGTGAGTGTTCACGACTGAAATTTGTCGTTCTATTTAATATCGCGTGGGAGAGGAGTATGCCACTATGGGTGGGGCCGAGTAGATGCGGTCTGATTAGGTTCTCTAGTGATCTCTTAAGTAATCTTTCTTTGTTATACTGTTCTCTTTCGAATTTTACGGTATTTCATTCTTTTTGGCTCTATTTCTTCCATTTTTTGCCGACAAACCTTATTATCTTCAACATGCCTGAACCAATCGAAACGCCGTGGGGCAGTCTGTAATGGTATCTCCAGTGCTATAATGACATCAATTATCTTTAGTATATATTGGGTCTAGCTCTTTCATACATTTCCCTTTGTCTTTGTTATCTATACGGCAGTTTTCGATTTGCATAAATTGGCTTCATTTTGCATACATATTAAGATTCTATTGTCTTCTATAATATTATATATTGGTAAATCGGTTGCTCGAATGTTGCTTTTACATATTAAGATATGCCAGATGGCTCTGTACTATATGTTTTTCTCTGCTTGAGCTTTATTTATTATAGATCTCCTTGGCTCTTTTTTTCATATAGATTTCTTTATTGGTCTTAATTGTATAAGATTCTATTGGTCTTTTTTAGGTCATCTTTCGAGCATGACTAATAATTTGGTGTTGAGAGGAAAAGGTGACGTCCGTCGTCGTCGTCGTCAGTCACAAATGAGAAATTTTATACGTGGAGGATTTGGTCATATAGTAGATAATTGATAGAAGGTGAGATGAGCTACGTAAAGTTACGATGGTTTTGATGATTTCAAGGTCACTGGATATGTTTGGCAAGGATCAAGGTTCTACTGGTGCTTCTTGATATAGATGAACGAAAATATGACGATTTTGAAAATATTCGGATTCTCCTTTCCGGACATTATTTGCATCAATTTATGTAATTTGATTGTGGTTCTAATGATTCAGATGGGACAATATTATATTTGAATCATGCGCTTTTTTTCTGTTAGACGTTTATCGATATTAACTTTGCCGTTAATTCGTTTTCGTGTAAAGTGATTATAGTTAGGCCGAGAGAGTATGTCGGAGGGAAGTGATTGAAGATTTCAAAATATCTCCTATACATTTTCAAGCGATTTTGAATTTGATTGTGTATAGAATCATGGGAGGCAAAGTATCTAATTATTGGTTTGTTTCGCGGATTATATTCGATATTTTGTCAGCTGGTTTTCGTTTATATTGCGTGTCACGTGAGGGGTAAAGTTTGGCAAAAAAATGCGGGAAAATGAGATGTTTTCAAAATTAGATGATCCTCACTACATTTTTCAAGTAATCTTGAATTTATGTGGCATATGAATTCTTATGGACAATGATGGACATTTGTGGGCTCGGATTTTCGATATTCTGTGTTCGTTCTGAGAATGGTGCGTTTCACAGTAGACTGCGTAATTTATATGCAAAAAGAGCTGCTAATATTCTTCAGGAGGTTATAGCATATATGTGTGTCGCAGAGAATGACCGTTCACTGGGGGGTGAAATAGATTTTTTGGTCCAGCGGGGGTGATTTATCATTAGATTTGCATATTGGTCTTTTATGTATAAATTGTGCAGATTGGTGCTTTTATAGTATAGATTTTCTGCTTTGTGATCTTTTTCCTTTGTTAGATTGCAACTTGTTATGTTTATTATTGTGTAGTTCCTTTTGGCCCTTTTATGATATGATAGGATTTACATTGTCGCCTAGCATAGTTGGTAGTTAGTAACTTATGCATATGTGTTTTTTTTTATTTGGGCTAGTCGGTTCGGGTCTTTCATACTTTCCTTTTGCGATTTGTTATCGTTATGGATTTGCTATATGTGGTCTACTTCGGATATTAATAGAGGGTTGCCCTTGGACTGTCTGGTCGTTGGCTGTGTATAATATTTGTGCGAGTTGTTTGCTTTATATGATTAAATTGTGCTAGATTTGGTAGGCTCGCTTTTAGTAGTCTGATTTTCGCGTATTGGTGCTGCGGTTTTCCATATATTCATATTGATTGATTTTGTATTGTTTAGACTATTGGCATCGGTTGTGTGGGCTCTTTTATCAATAGGGTGCCTTGCATTTTGTGGCTATCTTTTTGGTCTCTGTGTAGATTTCTCCATTGGTTCGTATTTTCGGGTTATAGGCTACCAGAGAATGACCTATATAAATCGGACTAATAATCTCCGTTGGGACTGTTTCTTTCTCTCTGTCCCGTTATAGATCCTATGTTCAAGTAAGTTTTACTTTATATGTAAGGTTGCATCCGGTTTTGGTTCACAAAATTTATCGGTTATCACGATTCTAGATGAATAGTTTAGTGGGAGGAGGTCGCTGAGTGTCCGCAGCTATTCGCTATAATATATCATTAAAATTTTTTGTCGCGTTCATTACGGTAGGGTCAAGAGTTACCGAGATACGATAAAGTTATAAAATCGCTATCCATATTTTCATAAACCTAATATAGTCTGCATTCTTCAGATATTCGTTCACTATGTTTTTGATTTGATAGTAATATAAGATATGTCGTCTAATTTGTATGACCGGGTAAAAGATTAATTATTTGATTATAACGATCCTGTTATTGGAAGCCGAATATGTAACCTGGAAGAGGTCAAATCAACGTATTCCGGTACAGATAGAAAGTTTTTCAATTGTAGATCTATTGATGCAATTCTGGATTAATGTTGGGTTGGAGGATTCAGATGGAAGTGAATCCCATATACTGCGACATTGATTTTTTTCCTTAGGATTTCGAGGGTCAGGGTTATAGGTACGGGGTCAAGATTGTGAAAGTCACCTTATTTTTACAAAACCTATGTGTATGGTCATTTTAGGATGATATATAGGTCAACGGTATTAAGCGATTTTTTATATGTTAAAATAAACGCAGGGTATAGGATGGGAGCCTGTGTAACCTCTGGTTTTTAGGCCGGACACGGGTAATTTCTGTAATATATAGGATAATTGATATTGTGCTTGTTATTGTTTAGTATTTACTTTTGCTCTTTTTATACAACATGGATTTTGCATATTGGCTCCTTAATGTTCTATAAAATTTCAATTGGTGGCATTTTATGTATAGATTTTATCTCTTTTGGCTCTTTTATGTTTATGATTTGATATATTGCTATTATTTTAATTCCATATATTCTACGTTTTATTTTTCTAATATAGTTCCTTTGCTCTTATCGTATGATTTGATATTGGGTCCTTATTGTATCGAATTTGCTATTAGGGATGCTTCGCTTCTTCTTATACATTTCTTTTTGGTCTTATTTTTATCGGTAGGATTGCTGCATAAGTGGACTCATATCTTTCAACATCTTATATGACTTTTGCAATTGTGAGTGAAGTTTTTAATTGTAGGTAGTATTTGCATATGCTTTTATAAAATATAGATTTTTGTTATATTGTGATGTTTATTATTATATGATTATTGGCCAGTTGGCTCTTTGTATCGTAAATGATTGAACCTTTGGTGGTTTATTTTTCATGATGGGGACTTTCCTGTATGATCCCTTTTTCGGTAAGGATTCTTATTGCTATGTGTATATGTCAATAAGATATCTCATTGGCTCTCTTTTTTATCATAAAGTACTTGATATTGGTCTTTCATCGATTAATAATTTTGCAGATTATGACTCCTTTTAAATCTATAATTTGCAGATTGAGTGTCCTTTCTAATTAGTATAGTTTCCTTTTTGGTTCTTTTTATGGTTTTGGATGCTTAAAATGGGCAGGGTTTGTTTTGTATTATTGATTTCTTATCCTTATTTGCTTCTTTTTCAATATAGATTCATATTGGTATACTTTATTCGCAGTAAATTTTGCATATTGGCTGACTTTCTAATCGTTAGTAATTTTCTTAGGGCTTTTTTTATCGTTTTTAGAATATGCAATATGCTACATCTCTATAACTATTTACCAAACTTAATCGTTTATTATTTTAGTATATAGATTTCATTGGCTCTTTTTCATATAGAGTTTTGCATATTGGCTACATTTATTAATGTATAATTAAGATGGTGTGCAAGGTTGGTGGGTAGATCATCTTTTTTTTATGGCACTGCTTTGGCTTTTTTTAACCATGGCCGATCCGCTCGAGCAGTATATACGAAATGGATAGGATATTGTTGTCACCAAGTCGTCCGGCGTATTTATTAAAAAATATTATATATCATATATCATCAATTCATTATCAGTTAAAATATACTGTTTTTCGTCTATTTAATCGTACCGATATACAATATTTGTCTAGATTAGCGTCAACATTCTATGAGTGTGGTTATATATTAGCGATATCATCATCGATGCAATTGTTACTGCATTAATATTATATCGATTTTGATTTGGGTGGGTACCAACGGCAATGAGTAATCAACTGAAAAGTGAGACGCTATTATAGTATATTGAGTGCAGTATGGCGGTAATCCATAGTATGCCGACTGGGTTTGGCATATTAGAAAAAAATGTTTTTTGTATTAAATAGTGAAATAGTTATCTGATTTCAATTATATTTTGGTTCTATGTTTCTCTAATCTTCTGGGTGACTTTTCGAGATGTATTAGACAAATATGTAGTAGTCTTTGTTTCAATATCCACTTCCATACATTAGGTCTGGATATGGGTATGACTTGTTTCATTCAACGTGAGTTTGTAGCGATAAGTCCTCGGGATCTTTGCTAGGACTTAGTTTAATGTAGGGTATTTTATGCATATTGGATATCCTTATTATATATATAATTTGCATTTGGTGTCCCTTTCTTTTTATATAATAATCTATTATTTTTTGGTTCTTTATATTCGTGATTTAGATTATGCTTATATGTCTTTACATCATATAGATTGCATTTTGGCTGGTTTTATGTGTAAGTTATTAGCGTATTTGGCTCTTTTATCTATCTATATATTTATTGCTAGCATTTCTGTTGTGTGTGTTGGGACGCATGTTTTATCTTATCTTACTGATCAAACTATACTATGAGTCTAGCATCTCTATGATACTTGCGACGTGGTGATAATATTTTTGGATGTTGGTATATAACAGCCATTGCGTATTGTGTACTGTGCCTTTATTCAATAGGCTTTGATATTATATCGTGGACAAGTGGTTCCAAATATTAAGACATTTATAATCTAAAACTTAAATTGAAATAATATAAGTTACATTAGTAGCTTACATGTAAATAACGATTGACGTCACAAATTCTATTGTAGTCTTTATTTAAATTTTTTTTTATTTTTATTTTGCACTCATAAAAATATAACAAATCTGTGATGGGTTCGGGCATGCAATAAAGCAACTAATCTGTGATGGGTGTTCGGATGCAATATGTACGGATGCGAGTAGGAGGAATGGCCTGGTGGATGTTGTTTTGGCATACGTGGTTTGAAAGTTTTTTTTTTTTTTTTTGCACGTACGGGGGCAACTAGTAATATAGATTTGTATATCGGATGCCTATTTATATATAGAGGTGCAGTTGGCTATTTTATCGAAAGGAATTAACGACTAGTTGGTCGTTTTAGGGTCATTTCCAATGACTATTAAATAAAAAATGGTGAAAAAAAGTAGGAAAAAAGGGGTGGTTTAATAAATGGGGCTGTCGTTCGTCCGTCCAACAAACGTTTAAATGAGTGGAATGCGGGAATTGGTCATTTAGTGATCCTGAAATAGAAGGTCGATGAGACGTACACGATGATAAAGACTTCAAGGTACGAGCTTTGAAGTTGGAAAATGACGATATTAATTCTATTTCCTCGCATTTTCAAGCGATCTTGAATTTGATTGCAACGAATATGATCTATATGGACATATTAAAATGTGGTCGGGCCGGTATTTTACATATTCGCTTTCGTTTCTGTGTCCGTAGACTTCAGAGTTGGCAAATAGCGAAAATGAGATTTCAAAATCTAATTCCTCTCAATTTCCAAGTATAATGAATTGGAATTAGCAGAATATGAATTATGGACAATATCTAAATTTGGTCAGGCCGGATTTTTCGATTTCGTTTATCGTTTTCCGTGGTCAATGTGATCAAAGAGTTGCAAAAATGCGAAAATGAGCTTTTATGCGAATGAGATTTTCAAAAATATATCTCACTACATTTTCAAGGAATTCTTAGAATTTGATTGTGGCATACTAAATCTTGGGGAAATATCTAATTTGTGTGGGCGGATTTTCGATATTCGCAATTTTCTTATTGTCGGTCACGTGACTTCGAAGTTTGCAAAAACTGGCCTACTTTCAAGGAGAGGCTATATTTTTCTGTCGCAGGATGACGCGCATGCGATGGGGGTATTTTATTGGTAGCAATTGCATATTTGGTGCCTCTTTTCAATACATTTCTTTTGGCTCTTGTTAGGTCATACTCTTCAGCATGATAAAATATTGGTGGTTGAGAGAGAAGGTGACGACGTCGTACGTCCGTCACATTGAAGGTTGA
>CM068957.1:72658403-72674976 GCA_035128595.1 Eptatretus atami | reverse complement strand
AGTTATTTCGTTAAGTATATGTGGATAGTTAGAATCCCTCCCTTATGTCTAATGGGAATTTCGTGTGTGCGCTGTGAGTTTTTGTCGTTAGTTTTCTACAACAAAAGCCTCACACCACTCCTCCTCCCACTCTGCGGGCGAACAAGCGCTTCACACCACGGCGCCATAACCCACGTGTTCAAGGCTACGGACATGGGTGGAGCCCCCTCACCTCAGGGCCGACTCCGCCCCAGCAAGATGGAATGTTCTCCTCCTCCAATCGGGGGTGAGATCACCTCAGAGCCGACCCCGCCCCAGCCAGATGGAATGTTCGCCTCGTCAATGAGGGGAGGACACCGATCGCCCGACACCCCCGACCAATCCGGAGGCGAGTTCCTCAGAGCGGATCCCTCCACCCGCCTTGGGGGGGGGGGAGGATAAAAAGGTGGTCGTGTCGGGGGTCGGGTCTTTTTGGTCTTTGGTCTGCGGTCTTTTTTCCGGGTTCCTTGGTGGTCGGTGGTCGTGTTGGTGCTCGTGGTGGTGGTGGTCGTGGCGGAGGTGTTTCGTAGTGCTCGTGCCGTCAATTGTCGTTCATGGCAGTCAGGATCGTGAGCTCGTTGGATTCTGGGTCGTGTGGTTCGAGTCCCACCGTGGTGGGTTTTGTTGGAGCGCTCGAGCTCGTACGTGCAACAACAACAAAAAAAACTTTCAAACCGCGTACCAGAAACAACAACCACACAGGCCGTTCCTTCGCTCTCGAGTGGCCGTACGTGCATAAAAAAAAAAAAATTCAAACAACCACACAGGCGGTTCCTTCGCTCTCGTAAACGACGACTGGATTGGGGCATTGTGTTTATCTATAAATGCGCATAAGAAATCGAGAAATTATTTGAATACAGTAAGTCATCACTATCTGGAAGTCCGTACGTTGTAACCCGTAATGGGGAACGCGGCTGAGGATCTCTTCCCCAACGGCCACGCCTACGCAGCAACATGTCCTGTCATTGGTAACTAAATGGCGCCCTTTCCCCATCGGCCAAGCCTACGCAGCAACGTGCCTGTCATTGGTTTGGTAATAAATGGCCATAACTTGGAACCACTTGTCCGATTAATATCAAACCTTGAAAAGGCACATACTCAGTCCCCAGCAATTACCTGGCAAGTTTCAATTAGATCGGACCAGTGTTGTCGAGAAACAGCGGTCACACACACACACACACACACACAAACACCCAACACACCACACACACACACACACACACAGCTGGAATTATAGATAGATGAAAGGACTTTGCCACCCTAAGAAACCTTTGTTGCTTGGGCAGCTCAACTAGTCTTTCTTCCACTTGTGAATATTATTAAAACAAGATCTCGTGAGTTGCTTTGATTCTTTACCGGGTGCCCGATGATAAAAAAAAAAGTGTTCGAGAGAAGTGAAGCCAGAAGCGTATTATAGCAGGTTTTTCATCAGTAAGAAAATTGGTTGAAGGAAGACGGTGGCATTGTAGGTATATGTGAAATATAGTTTCCCTTTCACCACAAAAGCAACATTCCTCTGGAAAGTTAGTGAAATGCCGCATCATAGCTCCTGAGCTCAAGCACCATGTAGCAACCTCCAACTTAAGTCCGCCATCATTCTTGGCATTGGGTTGAGATAGAGTGAATACCAACATGGACGAACAGCCAAAGGAAGTGGAAGAATCTCATGCCAGGGAGTATCTTGCCAGGTTGCAAGAGCTATGAGCAAATGGATAACTTGCAGGTATCCTTCCTTGATGTTCTTGATGCAGGTATCCTTCCTTCCTTGATGATATCCTTCCTTGATGTTCTTGATGCAGGTATCCTTCCTTCCTTGATGTTCTTGATGCAGGTATCCTTCCTTCCTTGATGTTCTTGATGGTATCGTTCCTTGATGTTCTTGATAAGGGGGAGTGTTCTCAGTGCTGACACTGGTATCCTGTGAGACATGGTTGAAACATTGACTGTGACAATGTTGGGGTAGTTACAGTTTGATTCAAAGTTAAAGTTAATAATTTTGTTGTAGCCTGTGTATGCCATAGACATTTCACAACAAAACGGTCTCATGTAAATGCCAACAGACGTCAATAAAACGATGTTAATTTGTAGTTTCTAAATATTCATCACTAAAAATAGTTTTCATTAACTTTGCAGTGTTCAATTAACCCCACTAGACCACCAACTTCCTCTCACTCGATTAATTCCACAAAGTAACTCCATCGTCTTGCAGCCATTTTGTAAAATGGCTGCCACAGCCCTTGGGGGGGCTGAATCCACGATGCCTCAACATCCAGAAATGTTCACAATATATTGGTCTATCTCTGTGACAAATTTGATGCTTATAATCACTAAATGTATAATTGGTGTGGATTTTTCAGCTATACCACCCAACTATAAGAAAGATGGAATACACATGATCTTTTTAATCTGTACCATATTGTAATTGGACAGCCAGCTTAAAGCTCCTTTTGAAGGTTGGAGCACTTCACGATGCACCACATTAAACTGCTATAAGGAAAGATCATGATGGGAGTTATAGAATGTGGTTTTGGTTCCCTCCTCCTCTCTTCCTTCTCCCACCCCATATGCAGAAGTCTCCAACAGGAGTACATTACACTTGTTTATCCTGCCGTTTCAGTTAAATGTTTTACTTTTCAATCTCTTTTAAGTAATTCACTATTCACTGACATCCATGGGACAAATGCAGTGGTTACAAACCTGGAGAGATCTTTATAGCACATGAGACAGCCAGCTTAACATCCTTTCGCAGCAGTAGCAGTGCCTTCTGTTGGCACCACATGCGATGGATATTTTAGTCTGATCCAACTCAGCCGGTACTCAAATCAAGCAGCTCAGTCACACACACTTCCGCTGAGCTACGATACCTCCTCACTGATTTATTTACTGTGGTTGGAACACATCAATAAATTCGCAATATGGCACGTTTGGTTCATGCCAATGAGAGTGCTGCAATGGTTTCAATAATTGCTCAACAAGGTGTTGACGTCAATTCATAACAAACTCAGAACGAAGAGACTGCGTTCACAGTATTTGCATCCACATGACACCATGCCAAGTACCGTGCGACGCTGCCTCGTCTTGGCCGCTTCGTACAAACATGGCAGATTTGACAGCCCCACCAACCGACACACCTGCATCCCGTATGGCAGTCACCAAACGCTCCACCTGGTGTGCAAAAAGCGATCAAAAGTCATTCAACCTCCAGATTTATCCAGTCAACATTAATTTAAAAGGTTTAGAAATGAAGGCAATATTTGGTGTGGTCGGGGTGAGGGCAGAAGGGGGTTGGAGGGGTGCGAGGAAACAGTTGGCAGGGTATGTGGAAGGGTAAGGAGCAAATTACAGGATGAAATAATCATATAAAGCTACACATAATGTTTTGATGTGTTTGTAAAACAAACAAAGAGCCATTAGCTCACTTTGGTTTGGAGCCACTTCAGTGTGTTTTCTTCACTAAAGCGGAAAAACTGTTTCTCATCACTCGAGGCTGTCAGGTCAACAGATGGATCACGGTAGGTAAGCAACCAAGTGGCTTTGCCAATACAGTACAAGGTTGAAAACATTAATTTGACGTAACAAATATCGAATGCTCTTTAAAAATAATGGGAAACTAATGAAAGGAACACCAGATGTATCAGCAAGTTGGCTCAGTCATAAACACCGCAGTAGGTGAGGTGGCTTCCGCACTTCAGTGAAGATCGCTCAAAGAGCTGCAGTTTGGATTGATGTGTTTAGCTTTCCCATATGAGGGCGTAGCTCATGAAGCTGGGATCCCAAGTACAAATCACATGGACTGCATCGATTTGTCCATCGTCTACTAATGTCTTTGTAATTCATGTAAAAGTATAATGGCATCTCCTAATCTCATCTTAAATGCCATATCTGCATTAGTTCCTTTATGACCGTAGCCATTGCAGAATAATTAATTAAATAATTTCATAATAAAAACTTCAATCTTTATATTTCAACAATGGAAAAAAAAAATCTCCATAATTTTGCCCCAAATTATTTGGAAGTCTTTTTGCCATTTATAGCTCCTCTAACCGCCCCCACCCCTCTGTTTTCTGTCCGGCAGAAGCAGCTCCAAGTGAAGCAGATTGCCATCAAAGAGCAGTGCAGATGGTTTTAGATGCAATTGGAAATGTCTGGTTCATCTGATAACAAAGGAAAGACGCAAACAGGTGCATCAGATCAATTTATTCCTCCTCTCATTACATCGTGGCAGCTATTTCTGGGTTGTAAAACGTCAAACCCAAAGGCTGCACAGATGCTTTTAGCCGTTGCAGGGCAGGGAATATCGTGACTGTCCACGGTGAACAAATGGGATGTTTAACCCTTTCCACACCGAGTAATTTGTGTGAAAAACGAGAGGAAATTAAAAAAAAAAAGCAAGGGCAGGATTCTGGTTGGGATTTCATTTGTAATTTGAGTTGAAACATCAAATGATAAAAACTTAAAACAAAATAAAATGGTTTAACACAAGATCACTGTTCTTTCATTGCACGGCCTGCGAGCCACTGGTGGCCTAAAGTGCAACCCCTGACGTGCGGTCGATAATACACAAATGTGAAAACACCCCATCATAAATGCTATCAAATTGACCCAATGGTCTAAAATGAGTTCCAACACGAAGCATAAAAGTAACAAAACTACATCAGGCGATGGTTGCAGGATACAAACCAGAAGGGCACTCGGTAGAGCACATACCTCCGCCACGCAATGCCTGATCCAGGAGGACATACCGGGCCCAATACATTTTTGAGATATCGTGCTATATATTAGTTTAGGCCGATCTCTCGATGGTAAAGAATCACTTCAAAAATTATCAGATCCGGATCCGGATCCGGATTGTCGCTAAAATCGAATCAATTCTTCCTTGTCACACACCCAACATGTCCACCAAGTTTCGTCCGAATCCGTCCACAACCTTTTGAGATATCGTGCTACGTATCATTTTTGGCCCTATCTCTCAATGGTGAAGAATCACTTTAAAATTCTAGTAGTCGGATCCAGATCTTCACCAAAATCTAATCAGTTCATCCTTGTCACACACCAAACCTCTCCACAAAATTTCATCTGAATTCGTGCACAAGTTTTTGAGATATCCTGCACACAGACAGACAAACAAACACACAGAGAGGGGTGAAAACATAACCTCCTTCACCTTCGGTGGCGGAGGTAACAATGATGCTTGCAGTCCAGTTAACCACAACAAAAAAGAGTATGTGGGGGGTGGGGCCTAATCGCGGCCATTATGGAGTCCTGCAGGCGGTGTGGCGGCTCTCACACTGATGTCTTATCGGCAAAAGCGGCCCCCCTCTAAAAAATAGTGAGGATCACTGCTCTGCATTGTCTTTTAAGCTTTTCACTACTACAGTACTTACAAGCCTTTATTTTGGATGGTATTCTGTCCGAAGGCAGGTCCGGTACGACTGAGGCAGTTTCTTGGCCAGGGTTATAGGCTAGGTGGTTTGTCATTGCCTTCCCAGCAGTAATTTGGGCAGGAATTTGGAATTTGGCCATAGTGCCAGTGATAGCTCGCCTACTCTTCGCAAAGGACACCGTGGGATCTTTAACATCCACCAACTAATGCCGGCAGACGGGACGCCGAGTTTAACGTCCATCCGAGGGACGGCACACACATTGATGAGTCACCCTGCCTGTGAAACACCATGACCGGAATGATAGTTTATAGCTGGGCCAAGATTAGAACCTATGCGAGACGGATTAGAGGAGTGTGTGCATTCCTCTAGGTCTAGGCCATCATGTCAGCTCCTTAACGCGTTTTGTGGGTGTAAAAAAAAAAAAAAAAAAAAAAGGGTAGAAAAGAAATCCGTCATACTTGCATCGATCTATAATTCCAGCAATCTCTGTGGTCTGTCTGTGTGTGTGTGTGTGGTGTCTGTGTGTGTGTCTGTGTGTCTGTCTGTGTGTGTGTGTGTGTGTCTGTGACCGCTGTTCTCGACAACCACTGGTCCGATCAAATGAAACTTGCCAGGATAATTGCTGGGCGCCCTGTGGATGTGCCTTTTCAAGGTTTGATATTTATCGGACAAGTGTTCCCAAGTTATGGCCATTATTTACCAAACCAATGACAGGACACGGTGCTATGAGTCACAATTCTTCTTCTTTTTTTGTTTTTGTTTTTTGCACGTACGCCACGCACATACGGCACTCACTGGTAATAATAAATGGATATAGAGGTTGGTGCGAAAGGTTTCAGCAATACCACGTCACATCTTTTAAAAGTTGCCAAATCAAATCATTGGTACAACACTAATCTTCACGATTAACACTAGTTTTCCATTTTATATCAGTTCATCAAAAGGTACGGTTTTTGGGAGGATGGCAAAAAGTGTCCTTTGCAGTTCTTTGCTCTGTTCAAATGCAACAGATAAGAACAGAGTAAAGGAAAAACAAAGGTAAAGGCAATTTAAAAGGCCAACTCGACTGTTGAAGCAAGTGTCCTTTTCACACAACATAAGAACCAAGATGAGTAAGTGGTCGAACAAACAGATTGTTGGGTAAACTGCACTGGAACACAGCGGTGACTTCATGTGTAACCGCACTGAAGATATTGAAACGTAGTCTCTCGATTTTGGATCTACAATGATGTTCACCAATTTGCCATTACAGTTGACAGCTTTTACCCCTCGTTCTTCAGTAGCGTTACTAATTGCCATTTTACCATCTGCCACCATCGTCTTTTGGTTCAGGCAAGACAAGTATAAAGAAGGTCACATGCTACTTTCATGCACCTGGATCATCAGTAGAGCACCAGCCTTGTTGGCTGTGTGTTGATGAAAAGACACATCATTGGCATCTCATAAAATGCATCTCCCCAACTCGAGTTTAATGCCAAACAACAAACATACAGCTTGGTATGGTTCAGTTACACTTGGCATGGGGACCATATATTTATGGGGCAAGGGGAATAAATTGAGAGAATGAAAACTGAGAAAAGTAAGAGAAGGGAGGATAACAAGAGAAAGGAAGGTAGGGGAGTGTGAAAGGTAGTGGAGAAAGAAGGGGAAGTTTGGGAAGAGAAACGAGTTAGGAGAGGGAAGGGGCATGTTCAGGGCATAATAAACAGTTGCCTGCTCGGCTCTCTTGGGGTGCAAAAAAATAGCAAAGTATTACTGTGGTACGTATTAATATGATTAAAAAAAATCAGGATGTTGTAGGAAGTTCGCAATAAATAAACAATTATATGAGTCAGGATGTTACGAGTGAAACTTCAATCAAACAGTGAAGTCAACTGTAATGCAATTTTACCCACAATGCTTTGCTACATCAACAATGGGAATAGGGTCAGTACCTCTGACTTCTGATATGTGTCGAAGTTGGCCTTGCAGGTTCAGACAGCGAATTATATTTGAGCATGACGGAAAGTCCTCATCTGTCAAGAGTTGCTGCAATGGTTCAAACCTACCCTATGACACGCATACGGTACAAGTTTTGGGGGTAGGAAGAGATAGGAGTGCTTACACTTCATCTGGTAATCAATTCTCATGCGTCAAACAACGACAACATCTTCAACAACAACCAAGATCTTTGCAATGTACAATGTGATAGACCATAGCTCTGAATACTCGGTCCACTTTCAACTTCTTCCGCAAGCATTGTTTCTGCTTCAAAACAAATATCTGAGTGTATCAGTATCTGAAATAAAACATCATGTTTTGGTCCATTAGTGGAATGGGTTAAGCCTTGTTGCATTGCCGTCACCGGCGTGGGTTTGATTACCATGGCTGCTCAGGACGGGGTTTTTTACATCGCCTCTGGTGCCCACTGTTAATGCGTCATTTTTGCCGTGTGTACCTAGCTATACCACAAGCAAGATTGTGTGTGTGTTGTGTGGTGTGTGTGTGTGTGGTGTGTGTTGTGTGTGTGTCGTGTGTGTGTGTGTGTGTGGTGTGTGTGTGTGTGTGTGTGAGATTTCCCATATTGTGTGATTGCTACAAGATTTTGCATACATGAACAAAATTGGTTCATGTCGTCAATTGCACAATGTCATAATAAGATTTCCCTTATTGTTTCGTTATATTCTGTTTTTGGTGACCAACTAATTATTAGTCGCCACAAACCTTTTTTTTGGGGTTTGGGGGGGGTGTTATTCGCATCTCATGTCCTATTAGCTCGAGCCGGCAGCTCGGTGGGACATGTAGGATGGCCCCATTTTTACAAAACGGTTGACCAGCCCACGTTTTTGTGTCCACACTGGAATGAGACAAAAACAACCTAAAAAACCCGTCCTGAGCAGCCATGGTATCAACCACGCCGTTGACGGCAATGCAACAAGGCTTAACCCATTCCACTAAGGGACCAAACATGATGTTTTATTTCAGATACGATACAACTCAGATATTGTTTTGAAGCAGAAACAATGCTTGCGGAAGAAGTGAAAGTGACCGAGTATTCAGAGCTATGGTCTATTCAATTGTACATTGCAAAGATCTGTGGTGTTGTTGTTGAAGATTTGTCGTTGTTTGACGCATGAGCAATTGATTACCAGATGAAGTGTAAGCACTCCTATTCTTCCTACCCCAAAACTTGTACCGTATGCGCAGTCATAGGGTAGGTTTGAACCATTGCAGCAACTCTTGACAGATGAGGACTTTCCGTCATGCTCAAATATAATTCGCTGTCTGAACGCTGCAAGGCCAACTTCGACACATATCAGAATGCAGAGGTACTGACCCCTATTCCATTGTTGATGTAGCAAAGCATTGTGGGTAAATTGCATTACAGTTGACTTCACTGTTTGATTGAAGTTTCACTCGTAACATCCTGACTCATATAATTGTTTATTTATTGTGAACTTCCTACAACATCCTGATTTTTAATCATATTAATACCTACCACAGTAATACTTTGCTATTTTTTGCACCCCAAGAGAGCCGAGCAGGCAACTGTTTATTTGCCCTGAACATGCCCCTTCCCTCTCCTAACTCGTTTCTCTTCCCAAACTTCCCCTTCTTTCTCCATTACCTTTCACACTCCCTACCTTCTTTCTCTTGTTATCCTCCCTTTCTTACTTTCTCTCAGTTTCATCTCTCAATTTAATTCCTCTTGCCCATAAATATATGGTCCCCATCCCAGTGTTTACGTGAACGTGGTGTTGCGCAGTGGTTAGGGCAGCGGCTTGGGATCCAAGAGTCCCAGAGTTCAAGCCCCGTTCGCCCCCTGGAATTAAATACCAGGGGGTTGACTCAGCCTGTATCGCTTCCGAGGTCGGTCAAAAATGAGTACCAGTATACTGGGGCCGTGTATCCCTGTTGTTACGTGTAACCATATTGTATCATATATGGTACAACCTACAAAATGTGTACATAATTCCCTGTGTCGTAAGAGCGACGAGGGTTGCGTCAGGAACAGGCACTCCGGCGATAAAACATGTGCCCAAATCACTATGCGGATCGTAACGGATGAATCCGTCGTGGCGACCCCTAACGGGAGCAGGCCGAAGGAAAGAAGAAGATGCCAAGTGTTACTGAACCACAACAAGGTGGTCACTGAACCATACAAGATGTATGTTTTGTTGTTTGGCATTAAACCGAGTGGTCGGAGATCATTTTATGAGATGCAATGAATGTGTCTTTTCATCAACACCCAGCCAAAACGCTGTGCTCTACTGATGATCCAGGGTGATGAAAGTAGCATGTTGACCTTCTTTAAACTTGTCTTGCCTGAACCAAAAAAGACATGGTGGCAGATGGTAAAAATGGCAATATATAACGCTACTGAAGAAACGAGGGGTAAAAGCTGTCAATGTAATGGAAAATCTGGTGACATATTGTAGATCCAAAATAGAGAGACTAGTTTCAATCATCTTCAATAGTGCGGTTACACATGAAGTCCACCGCTGTGTTCCAGTTGCAGTTACCCAACAATCGTTTTGTTCGACCATTATCAATCTTGGTTCTTTGTTGTGTGAAAAGGACACTGGCTTACAACAGTCGAGTTGGCCTTTTAAATTTGCCTTTACCTTTGGTTTTTCCTTTACTCTGTTTTTCCTGTTGCATTTGAACAGAGCAAGAACTGCAAAGGACACTTTTTGCCACTCCTCCAAAAACGTACCTTTTGATGAACTGATATAGAATGGAAAACTAGTGTTAATCCGTGAAAGATTAGTGTGTACCAATGATTTGATTTGGCAACTTATAAAAGATGTGACGTGGTTTGCTGAAAGCCTTCGCACCAACGCTCATATAGCTATTTATTATTACCGTGATGCCCGTATGTGCGTGGCGTACGTGCAAACAAAACAAAAACCAAAAAAGAGAAGAGATTGTGACATCATAGACACGTGTCTGTCATTGGTTGGTAAATCAATGGCCATGAACGTTGGGAACCACTTGTCCGATTAATATCAAACCTTGAAAAAGCACATCCACAAGGGCCCAGCAATATCCTGCAAGTTTCAATTTGATCGGACAGTGGTTGTCGAGACAGCGAGTCACAGACAACAGCAACACACCCAGCACGAACGACAGACACACACACCGACACACACACACACACACACACAGTCAGACAGACCACTAGAGATTGCTGGAATATAGATCGATGCAAGTATGACGGATTTTCTTTTCTACTTTTTTTTTTTTTTTTTTTTTTTTACACCCACAAAACGCTAAGCTGACGATGATGGCCTAGACCTAGAGGAATGCACACACTCCTCTAATTCCGTCCTCGCATAGGTTCTAATCTTGGCCCAGCTATAAACTATCATTTCCGGTCATGGTGTTTCACAGGCAGGGTTGACTCATCAATGTGTGTGCCGTCCTCGGATGGACGTTAAACTCGGCGTCCCGGTCTGCCGGCATTAGGTTGGGTGATGGTTAAAGATCCCACAAGGTGTTCCTTGCGAGAGTAGGCCGAGCTACACTGCACATGGCCAAATTCCAATTCCTGCCCAAATTACTGCTGGGAAGGCAATGACATAACCAACCTAGCCTATAACCTGCCAAAGAACTGCCTCGGTGTACCGACCTGCCTTCGGACAGAATACCAATCAAAAAAAGGCTTGTAAGTCTGTAGTGAAGTGAAAAGCTTAAAGAAATGCAGAGCTAGTGATCCTGCACTATTTTTTCGAGGGCGGCCGCTTTTGCCGAGAAGGACATCAGGTGAGAGCGCCACACACGCCTGCAGGACTTCCACTATGCTCGCGATTAGGCCCCACCCCCCAACATACTCTTAATTTGTTGTGGTAACTGGACTGCAAGCATCAATCTTGTTACCTCCGCCACCGAAGGGTGCAAGGAGGTATGTTTTACCCTCTCTGTGTTTTGTTTTGTCTGTCTGTGTGCACGGAGTACTCAAAAACTTGTGCAGAATTCAGATGAAATTTCTGTGGAGAGGTTTGGTGTGTGACAAGGAATGAACTGATTAGAATTTGGTGAAGATCTGGATCCGACTACTAGAATTTTAAAGTGATTCTTCCCATCTGAGAGATAGGCGCCAAAAATGATACGTAGCACGATATTCTCAAAAGGTTGTGGACGATTCGACGAAACTGGTGGACATGTTGGGTGTGTACAAAGAAGAATTGATTCGATTAGCAACAACCGGACGATAATTTTTTGAAGTGATTCTTTACCATCGAGAGTATCGGCCTACAACTAATATATAGACGAATATCTCAAAAATGTATTGCCCGGATGTCCTCTGGAAGGCATTGCATGCGGAGGTATGTGCTTACCGAGTGCCTTCTGGTTTCGTATCACTGCAACCATCGCCTGATGTAGTTTTGTACTTTTATGCTTCGTGTTGGAATCATTTTAGATCCATTGGGTCAATTTGATAGCATTTATGATGGGGTGTTTTCACATTTGTGTATTAGGACGCACGCTCAGGGGTTGCCTTTGGCCCACCAGTGCTTCGCAGGCCGTGCAATGAAAGCACAAGTGATCTTCGTGTTAAACGAATTTTATTTTGTTTTAAGTTTTTATCATTTTGATTTTCAACTCAAATTACAAATGAATCTCCAACCAAATCCTGCCCTTTGCTTTTTTTTTTTTAAATTTCTCTCTCGTTTTTCACACAAATTATCGTGGTGGAAAGGGTTAAACTCCGCATTTGTTCACCGTGGACAGCACGATATACCCTGCGCTGCAACGGTCTAAAAGCGATCTGTGCAGCCTTTGGTTTGACGTTTACAACCCAGAAATAGCTGCCACATGTAATGAGAGGCAGGAGATAAACTTGATCTGATGCACCTGTTTGCGTCTTTCCTTTGTTATCACGATGAACAACATTTTCCAATTGCATCTAAAACATCCTGCACTGCTCTTTGATGGAATCTGCTTCATCTTGAGCTGCTTCTGCCGGACAGAAAACAGAGGGTGGGGGCGGTTAGAGGAGCTATAAATGGGCAAAAGAACTCCATAATATTTGGGCAAAATATGGACAGATTTTTTTTCCATTGTTGAAATATAAGATTGAAGTTTTCTATTATGAAATATTTAATTAATTTTTCTGCAATGGCTACGGTCAATAAAGGAACTAATCGCAGATATGGGCATTTAAGATGAGATTGGAGATTGCCATTATATTTTTACATGATATACAAAGACATTAGTAGATACGATGGCAAATCGATGCAGTCCATGCTGTTTGTACTTGGGATCCCAGCTTCATGGAGGCTACGCCCTCAATGGGAAAGCTAAACTACGTCATACCAAACTGCAGCTCTTATGAGCGATCTTCACACTGAAGTGCGGGAAGCACCTCACCTAGCTGCGGTGTTTATGACTGGAGCCAACTTCCTGATACATCTGGTGTTCCTTTCATTGTTTCCCATTATTTTTAAAGAGCATTCGATTTTGTTACGTCCAATTAAATGTTTTTCACCTGTACTGTATTGGCAAAGCCCACTTGGCTTGCTACCTACCGTGATCCATCTGTTGACCTGACAGCCTCCGAGTGATGAGAAACCAGTTTTGTCCGCTTTAGTGAAGAAAACAACACTGAAGTGGCTCCAAACCAAAGTGAGCTATGGGCTCTTTGTTTGTTTTACAACCTCAAAACATATGTGTGAGCCCTTATATGATTATTTTCATCCTGTATTTGCTCCTTACCATCTTCCACAATACCCTGCAACTGTTTCCTCGCACCCCTCCAACCCCTTCTGCCCTACCACCCTGACCAGACAAATATGGCTTCATTTCTAAACCTTTTTAAATTAATGTTGACTGGACGATAATTGAGGTTGAATGACTTTTGGATCGCTTTTTGCACACCACGTGAAGCGTTTTGGTGATGCCATACGGGATGCGGTGTTCGGTTGGTGGGGCTGTCAAATCTGCCATGTTTGTTACGCAAGCGGCCAAGACGAGCAGCGTTCGCACGGTACTTGGCATGGGTGTCATGTGGATGCAAATACTTGTGAACGCAGTCCTCTTCGTTCTGGAGTTTGTTATTGAATTGACGTCAACAACACTGTTGAGCAATTATTGGAACCATTGGCAGCACTCTCAATTGGCTATGACCAAACGTGTCCTATTGGCGAATTTTATTGATGGTTCCAACCACAAGTAAATAACTCAGTGAGGAGTATCGTAGCTCAAGCGGAAGTGTGTGTGACTGAGCTGCTTGTTTGAGTACCGGCGGTTGGATCAGATACTAGTAAATATCTCGCATGTGTGCCAACAGGAAGGCAACTGCTACTGCTGGAAGGATGTAAGCTGGCTGTCCTTCATGTGCTATATAAGATCTCTGCCACGGTTTGGTAACCACTGGCATTTGTCCCATTGGATGTCAGGAATAGTGATTACTTAAAGAGAGATTGACAAAGTAAAACTTTAACTGAAACGGCGCAGGATAAAAGTGTAATGTACTCCTGTGTTGGAGACTTCTGCATATGGGGTGGGAGAAGGAAGAGAGGAGGAGGGAACAAACACATTCTAATAACTCCCATCATGATCTTTCCTAATACAGCAGTTTAAATGTGTGTGCAACTCGTGAAGTGCTCCAATATTCAAAAGGAGCTTTAAGCTGGCTGTCCAATTACATATGGTACACGATTAAAAAGATCATGTGTATTCATCTTTCTATTATGTTGGTTGGTAATAGCTGAAAATCCAACACCAATTATACATTTTAGTGATTAAGCATCAAATTTTGTCACAGAGATATGACAAATATATTGTGAACATTTTCTGGATGTTGAGGCATCGTGGATTCAGCCCCCCAAGGGCTGTGGCACCATTTTACTAAAATGCTGCAGACGATGGACGTTAACTTTTGTGGAATTAACTCGAGTGAGAGGAAGTTGGTGGTCTAGTGGGTTATTGAACACTGCAAGTAATGAAAACTATTTTTAGTGATGACTATTTAGAAACTAAAATTAACATCGTTTTATTGACGTCTGTTGGCATTACATGAGACCGTTTGTGTAAATGTCTATGGCATACACAAGGCTACATACACAAATTATGTAACTTTAACTTTGAAATCAAACTGTAACTACGCCCCAACATTGTCACAGTCAATGTTTCAACCATGTCTCACAAGGATACCAAGTGTCCAGCACTGAGAACACCTCCCCCTTACAAGAACATCATGGAACGATACCATCAAGAGACATTCAAGGAAGGAAGGATACTGCATCAAGAACATCAAGCGAAGGAAGGAACCTGCATCATAAAATCAGGAAGGGATATCATCAAGGAAGGAAGGATACTGCATCAAGAACATCAAAGGAAAGGATACCTGCAATTATCCTATTTGCTCATAGCGTCTTGGCAACCTGGCAAGATACTCCCTGGCATGAGATTCTTCACTTCCTTTGGCTGTTCGTTCCATGTTTGGTATTCACTGCTATCCTCAACCAATGGCAAGAATGATGGCGGCTTAAGTTGGAGTTGTACACTGGTGCTTGGCTCAGGAGCTATATGCGGCAATTTCACTAACTTCCAGAAGGAATGGTTGCTTTTGTGGTGAAAGGAAAACTATACTTTTCACATATACCCTACAATGCCACCGCGTCTTCCTTCAAACCAATTTTCTTACTGATGAAAAACCTGCTATAATACAGCTTCTGGCTTCACTTCTCTCGACATCTTTTTTTTTTTTATCATCGGGCACCGGTAAAGAATCAAAGCAACTCACGAGATCTTGTTTTAATATATTCACAAGTGAAGAAAGACTAGTTGAGGCTGCGCCAAGCAACAAAGGTTTCTTAGGTGCAAAGTCCTTTCATCTATCTATAATTCCCAGCTGTGTGTGTGTGTGTGTGTGTGTGTGTGTGTGTGTGTGTGTGTGGTGTGTGTGTGTGTGTGTGCCGCTGTTTCTCGACACGCATGGTCCCGATCTAATTGAAACTTGCCCAGGTATACTTGCCTGGGGAACTGAGTATGTGCCTTTTCAAGGTTTGATATTAATCGGACAAGTGGTCCCAAGTTATTGGCCATTTATTTCAAACAATGCACAGACAAGTTGCTGCGTAGGCCTTGGCCGATGGGGAAAGGCGCGCATTTAGTTACAATGACGGAATGTTTGCTGCGTAGGCTGGCCGTTGGGGAAGAGTCTCAGCCCGCGTTCCCATTACGGGGTTAACAACGTACGGACTCCCAGATATGTGATGACTTATGTAATTCAAATAATTTCTCGATTTTATGCGCATTTATAGATTAAACACAATGCCCAATCCAAGTCGTCGTTTACGAGAGCGAAGGAACGCCTGTGTGGTTGTTTGAATTTTTTTTTTTTTATGCACGTACGCGACACTCGAGATGCCGAAGGAACGGCCTGTGTGGTTGTTGTTTCTGGTACGCCGTTTGAAAGTTTTTTTTGTTGTTGTTGGCACGTACGAGCTCGCGTCGTGCCAACAAAACCCACAACGGTGGGACTCGAACACACGACCCAGAATCCAACGAGCTCACGATCCCTGATGCCATGAACGACAATTGACGGCACGAGCACTACGAAACACTCCGCACGCCCACCACCACCACGAGCACCAACACGACCACCGACCAACTCAAGGAACCCGGAAAAAGACCCAGACCAAAGACCAAAAAGACCCGACCCCGAACGAACCACCTTTTATCCTCCCCCCCCCCCCAAGGGCGGGTGGAGGGATCCGCTCTGAGTAACTCGCCTCCGGATTGGTCGACGGGGTGTCCGGCGATCGGTGTCCTCCCTCTCATTGGACGAGGCGAACATTCCAATCTGGCTGGGCGGGGTCGGCTCTGAGGTGATCTCACCCCCGCATTGGAGGAGGAGAACATTCCATCTTGCTGGGGCGGAGTCCGGCCCGAGGTGAGGGGGCTCCAACATACCCATGTCCGTGCATTGAACACGTGGGTTATGGCGCGTGGTGTTGAAGCGGCTTGTTTCGCCCGCCAGGTGGGAGGAGGAGTGTGTGAGGCCTTTTGTTGTAGAAAACTACGGACAAAAACTCACAGCTGCACAACACACGAAAATTTCCCATTAAACATAAGGAGGGATTCTACTATCCACATATACTAACGAATAATAACTAAATCTTTGGGTCCCACTGTATGTGTGAATGCGAATGGTTTCCCAGATTCGTAACATATACTCCTCT
>CM068957.1:72639371-72658378 GCA_035128595.1 Eptatretus atami | reverse complement strand
ATGTATGTGTATATATATATTATATATATGTTTGATGTAGTATGTAATATATATATAGTATGTATGTATATATATCTATATATGTATATATGTGATATGTATGTATGTTATGTATATATATTTATGTCTGTATATATATAATATATGTATATGGTATGTATTATGTATATATATATATAATATATGTACGTATGTGTATGTATATGTAGTTATAATATATATATAATATATATAATATACAGCCTCTGGAAAAAATTAAGAGACACTGCAAAATTTATCCCGTTTTTTCTGGTTTTACTCTATATAGAGTGCAGTATGGTTTGAGTTAAAAGACATTTTGTTTTATTCTAACAAAACTTATGACAACATTTCTCCAAAATTCCGAATTAAAATATTGTCATTTAGAACATTTATTTGCAGAAAAGAACAACTTGCGTCAAAAATAACAACAAATATTCAGTGTTTCAGAACTCAAATAATACAAACAAAACAAGTTCGTATTCATTTTTAAACAACACAATACTAATGTTTTAACTTAGGAAGAGTTCAGAAATCAATATTTTGTGGAATAACCCTGATTTTTCGATCACCGCTTTCATGCATCTTGGCTATGCTCTCCACCAGTCTTTCACATTGCCTGTTTGGTGACTTTATGCCAACTCTTGTGCAAAAATTTCAAGCAGCTCGGCTTTGTTTGATGGCTCTGTGACCATCCATCTTTTCCTCTTTGATCACATTTCCAGAGGTTTTCAATGGGTTTCAGGTCTGGAGATTGGGCTGGCCATGACAGGGTCTATGATCTTGATGGTCCTCCATCCACACCTTGATGACCTGGCTTATGTGGCATGGAGCATTGTCCTGCTGAAAACAATCCTCAGGTTGGAGAACATTGTCAGAGCAGGAAAGGAAGCAAGTGTTCTTCCAAGGATAACCTTGTCGTGGCTTTGATCATGAGTCCTTCAGCAAAGACAAATCTGCCCGATTCCAGCCTTTGCTGAAGCCACCCCCAGATCATCACCGATCCTCACCAAATTCACAGGGTGCGAGACACTGTTGGCTTGGTAGGCCTCTCAGGTTTCTCCGTCTAACCATTAGATACCAGGTGTTGGCAAAGCTGAAATACTCGTCAGAGGAAGATGACCTTACTTCCATCCTCTACGCGTCCAATCCTTATGGTCTTTTGCAAACGTCAGCCTTGGCTCTCTTTGTTCTCATTGATGAAGGGCTTTTTTCTAGCTTTGCACGACTTCAGGCGCTTGCCCCTAGGAGGCCGTTTCGAAACCGTCCTCGCCGTGCACTTCACCCCAGCTGCCGTTTGCCATTTCTTTTTTGTAGGTCACTTGATGTCATCCTACGGTTGTTGAGTGACATTCGAATGAGTTAGCGGTCATCCCGGTCAGTGGAAAGTCGTTTTCGCCGTCTGCCAGTCTGTAGCTTTTGTGTCCCCAATATCTGCTCTTGACCTTGTTTCTTATAACCGCCCGTCTTTGAAATTTTAAAGGATGGAACAACGTGACGGCTCACTGTATCCCTCTGCCAGTTAAGGCCAAATTGAACCCTTCTTTTACTCACTCAAAACTTTTCTTTTCAACTTCTTTTGGCATGGTCAACAGTTTTTTTTTTATCCAATTACTTTTGAGGTACTACCAGCACTGTCTTTTGCCATCAGCTGGCTCCTATTGCAAGAGGATAGTTGATGACCCCACAGCCAGTGGTTTTATTACTTTCCTTTGTTAAATAAGATTCGGTTCAGGTGATCACCTTAATCAGTACCTCACTAAGTAGAATGAGGGTGTGCCTGTTGTTGGAATTCAAAACAGAACTGGAATGAAATGGCTGCATACAGTAGAGATGCTATTTAAATTTTTTTGAGTGGTCTCTTATTTTTTTCCAGAGCTGTATGATATAAATATATATACTGTATATATATATATATATATATGTGTTGTATTGATGTATATATATATATGTATGTAGTATGTGTATATTGCTTGCGAATTCGCGCCCGCGGCGTCGCGAAACGGCCACGTGACTCGAATGCGGCCGCCTCGCCCACCGGACGGACAATTCTGTCGTGACCCATCCGGGAACATCGCCGGAGCCATTCACGGGTGGGCCTTTCGACCTCACCACGATCGTGCCAATCGGCCACCCGCGGTGGATAGGTTGTTCGCCAAACTCGACCTACCCTAATTACCCACGCGGAAATGAAACCGGGGCGATCGCACCTCACCGCAGGTCGACCCGACACGGCCGTTAAAGCGCGGTCCGTTCCGTCTATCGGGATAACCGAGCGTGTTATCGTCAGCCTCGACGGTTCCAATTAATTATCGGGCGTATTCAAGCCCACTACGAACCCTTTTACGTGAAAGGCAAGCTGAGATTCAACAAAAGGAAAGACGCAGCGAAACGCGGAACGAGTTCACACAATGCACATTTATTTCACACACAGACACAGACACAAAGCACACATATACAGCCAAACAGAATTAGAATGCACATATAATTACAACCAAAAGGAACAACGGACGCAGATCTACTACGACTACGCGCGCACACCGGCAACACTTATACAGTCTACTTTCGAGACACGGGCCGCCACAGATCCATACAAAAAAAACCCCGAAAAGAAAAAGGGTGACTTCCCTTTTTGGGCCGTCGAGTCCTCTCCGACGTCCGTCGACGTGTCCCGCCTTGGCCGCGACTCCGTGCCCTGGCGTGCTTAGGCCGAGTCCTCTCCTGCGTGCCTCGCGCCTGCACGTGTTGGTCCGCTCGACGCCACGACCGAGTTTTCGGCGCTGATCCCAACGCGGGATTAGAGGGGGGGGGGGGAACGTGGATGCCCGAAGTCGGGAGGGGAATGGCGACGCTCCTTCCCGCCAGCGGGGTCTTGGGGGGGGGGGGGGGAAACTGCCCCACAAAAAGACCAGGCCAGCGGCCAACCAGGACGATCCGAGCCGCGAAGACTGGCAGCGAGCCAGAGCAACCACGCAAGCAAGAGCATCACCAACTGCTTCGCCCGTCTCCGGACTTTTATACTGGGGGCTCCGCCCTGTTGCCCCCCGGGGCCCGTCTTTGCTCCACCCCCTCGAGGCTGCTTCGAGAAAGCGTCTCGAAGAGGGGCGTTCCTCCTCCTGGCCGCGTTCACACCGCGCATCCCACCATTCGGGCGCCAGCTGCAAACCCCACCCCGCTTCTCCTCCCTCACACCCAAGCGCGGAGAAGAAATCGCGGCGAAAAAGCCACCGGGCCCTTTGTTGGTTTTTGTTTTGAATAAAAAATAGAAAAAGAAGGAACGACTTGACCTCAAAAGCGTCGCCAGCACGAGATGAATCACATTAATTCCCTCTAAACAACGGGTTTGGGGCTAACTACCACATGTACTTAGAGATACCCTCACCTACGGGACCTGAATGGTGTAATTGCGAATTTCCACAGCCGTAACAATATATATATGTATGTATTATTATATATAGTATGTATATATATATATATATGTATGTATATATATATATGTTATGTATGTTTAGTGTGTGTGTGTGTATACTATACAATATATATATATATATAATTCTATATCTTACGGATCCGGGGTTCGGGGCTCGCCACGAAGGGAAGCACTCGGGTCCCTCCCGACCGACCGGTCCTGAGGCTGCCGGGCACAGACAACTGCTGCGTTGCTGGTGGGTTGCTAAGCAACTAATTAACGCCGATTCGTACTGCCCATTCCTGGTGGGTTTACCACTACTTCGCGTGTTTACCGTTTCGGTGGATTTACTCACCAAGCGCAGTTGTCCTCGAATGCGTCATTGTGTTAACTTACCGTATCAGGTGCAGCCGAAGCAGACTGCCAAAGTGCGCGCTGGCTAACAAAGCCAAAGCAGGTGAGGTAACAACTTCTGTCTACTTACTTGTGCACTGTGTCGGACCAAATTAAGGAAAATCAACTGAACAAATTGACATGGCAACAAACAATTATTTATTACAAACACACAAGCAAGCATCATTTATAAACAAGTATTTACAAGCTAAGACAGCAAAAGGCAATATAAGAGCAGATTTAACCATAACACAATTCTTCTTCAATCTTACTTAATCAAAAGGACGTGGCCATCATCAATCAGGTTGAAGGAAAACAAGAAGAACTTGAAAAGAAAAGAAAGTAATGAAATGGGAAGACCCAAGAGGAAACCGAAAGAAGTAAAGAGCAAAGATGGAGTCGTCAGGAGGGAACATAGGATTTGGGTTTCAGCCACTTACTCCACGACCCTCACACCCATCCTGGTGCAGCTAAGTGACCCTTACTGAATTTTTTTTAAAAGAATTCACTTCTCCTAAGAGAGATAGATAAAGAAAGAGAGGAATAGATTCAGTAAAAGATAAAGAAGAAAAAGCAAGAATTGAATGACGAAAAGAATTGTGAAAAAAAACGAAATGAAAGGAAAGTGAGAGAAAGAACCTGGACAGATAGAATTCACCAGTTATTTCCCCGGCTCAAATTCAGCAACATGTACAAGCTACCAGAGGTCCGTACCAGAGGCAGAGTCTTTTTTCTTTTCTCCATTCACCTCACACAGCCCGACGGCTGTGCAAGCCCAACATGTGCAAGAGAATGCAGATGAATATGGATGCGGGAAGATTGGGGCGATGTTGCGATGGGACATGCAGCCGCGTTCCTGACGTGCCCAGAACAGTAGGGAGTTCCTTTCGGCATCCCAGATATGCCAGCCTAGATATAGCGATTCGCCCTCCTTCTGCCTCAGCTTCTCCTCCCTCAGGCCCGTCGTGAAGTGCTGCCATTCACCCTTCCTCGTCCTTCGTGGCCGACAGGGATCGGACCGCAGGACGTGATGCTGTGTATGGAATGTCTTCCACAGAAGCTTGACACCACTGCGTCATTAAACCTTTCTTCCTCACCACTCGCATGCTTTTTCCCCTTACTCTCACAAGCTTCTCTGCTTCTGTCATCTTCCTCTTCACATCCCTTTTCTTCCCTTCCTCTCACGAGCCTTTCTGTCCCTCAGCTTTCTACGTTCTCTTTTTTTCCTTCTCTCGGTGAGCTGTTTCTATTTCTTCCTGAGCCTTCTGTGGGTCTATCTTTTTCCTTCCTCTCGTTTGAGCTCTTTTCTTTTTCTCCCTCGGGTCTTCTGCGTCTCTTTTCTTTTCTCTCGTGAGCTCTTTTTCGTCTCGGCTCGGTGCGAGCCTGCCTTCAGTGCGTCCGCAGCTGATAGGGGCGGGTCCACAACGTGGCGTTTTGGAAAATGCCACGTCATTCTGGGCGAACTTTTGCTGCAGCCCGCGCCCCTCCCTTCACGCGGTTCCAAGGCCGAACGTTAACCCCCCGCCCCTCCCCTCACGAGCAAGCATTACATCTCATACAGTATGCACTGTACCATGCCTGTTGGAGAAAGCGCCCCCTGCACCTTCTTGCCACAAACATGTATGTGAGAATGGAGCGAAAACGGAGAGGGATTCTCTGCTCAACCAAGGGATGACCAACGGACCGCCGGGCGTTTGAACGAGGTTAAGACCAATGGGGTGAAGGAGGGGATTGGCGAAAGGATGTTTGGTGAAGAGGAGGGTTTATTGTGGATTGGAGAAGGCAGAGGTGGTGGAACAAACTGATGCTCTGTGAAGGAGGGATTGATTGAAGGATATTTGGTAAAGGAGAGGGTAATGATGGCTTTATAAAGGTTGGGGGCGGGGGATGAGAGAATGCGACCGATGGAGAAAATGAGGATTGTTGAAAGGATGTTTGGTGGAAGGGTGGTTATTTTGGTGGATGCAAAAGGCAGAGGTGGGGGAAACAACTGATGCTGTGAAGGAGGGATGATTTGAAAGGATATTTGGCTAAAGGAGAGGTAATTGATGGCTTGAGAAAGGTTGGGGGGGGGGGGGATGGGAAATGGCACCGATGGAGAAAATGAGGAAGATTGAAAGGATATTTGGTAAAAGAGAGGTAATGGTGGATTGAGAAAGTGCTCGGGGGGGGGGGTTGAGAGAGTGGTCCGTGGGGGAAAACGAGGGATTGTGAAAGGATGTTTGGTGAAAGGGGAGGTTATTGGTGGATTGAAAAAGGGCAGGCCGGTTGGAGGGGGGGGGCGATTGACGTGTGAAAGAGAAAAGATTGAAAGTAGCAGAAGGGGTTGAACAGAACGATTGTGTGAATAACTAAAGATTGAAACACAACCAGACGGATTGACAGGAACGATGGTGTGAAGAAGATAGATTGAGCAGAATGATGGTGTGAATGAAGAGGGATCGGAACAGAGCGATTGGTGTGAAGGAGGAAAAGATTGAGGTAGTAACAGAGAGAGGGAAGACATTAACGGGGAAATACTGTTGTGGTGCCGGGTTCCGGTGGCGAGGATGACCACTAGACGGAGCATTGAGCCTCTTCACGAACACGGAATTGAAGGTCATCACTCGTGTAACTCTTGAAGTCGACGGTCACTTAAATGGAACCGTGGACGCCAATATTTGGACCGCACGGTTAGGGTCTTTTTGTCTGATTTCCAATTACCTAAGTAGCGCGCGATCTTAGCTACCGAGAAGCCACACCCTCGGCCGGCTTTGTCCCGAACCGAGCGCTGTTACTTGAACTCGTCCGGCGAACGAGCGGAAATTACAAAAGCCGCGCCGGTCCAATAACAACTTACGGCACAAACCGGCCTCCCTAATTCTTCAAGCCCGAACCATACTGGGTTCAATGAAAGAAAGCACAGACAACGAAATGGAACATTTAACAGTTATTTATTTACAATTGTAAGAGGGAGGGAAACACAGAGCAGACTTAACCACGAATAAGAATCAGGCAAATGTACAATGGAATCACGGAAACAGTTCTACTACAGACTGGCCACAGACAGACACACACAACACCCAAAAGAAAATGGACCTCGTGGGGTCTTTATTCGCCCTTCAGCTCGCAGATGGAAGCGAGCTGTGGGCAGAGTCTGGCCGGGGACCTGGCCACCTCGTCGGTTTTGATATGCAAGCTCGGAGTCGGAGTCCGTGATGGGAACGGGATCCACAGCTCGACGGCGCTCCAACACACCCCACCACGGTGGGACTCAACCCACGACCAGAAATCCAACGAGCGGATCCTGGCTGCACGAATGACGTTCGACGAACCCGAGCAAGCACCAGACCACGACCACCAAGCACCCCGAGGAAAAAAGAACCAAGACCTGCGACACACCACCAAACCAACCAACCAACGTAAACTTGTCGCCAGCTCACCAACCAACCAACCAGCGGATGACAGCTCGTGCTCCTTTTCTTATTTCCTCCCCAGGCGGGTGGAGGATCCGCTTCTGGAGGTAACTCGCCTCGGATTGGTTCGGGGCGTTCGGGCGATCGGTGTCCTCCCCTCATTGGATGAGCGAACATTCCATCTGGCTGGGGCGGGGTCACCCTGAGGTGATCTCACCCCCGATTGACGAGGGGAAACACTCCATCCGGCTGCGGGCGGGAGTCGGCCCTGAGGCGAGGCGGCTCCGCCCACGTCCGTAGCCTGAACACGTGGGCTATGGCGCTGTGGTGTGAAGTGAAAGCTGGGCGGGTGAAGCGCTTGTTCGCCCGGCAGAGTGGAAGAGGAGTGAAGCGAGGGTTTTGTTGGTGTTTGTGCGATTTCAAGATGTAAAAGAAACCCGCAGCGCACCACATGAAATTCCATTAGACATAAGGGGAGGAATGTCTAACTATATACCCACATATAACTTAACGAAATAAACTAAACGTTTGGGTCAACTGTACGTGTGGGAATGGCAAATGGTTTCCAGTGTAGCAATACAACCGAGCCAACCATGCCCCCACACCCGCCACACCAACGAACAAACCCTTCGAAAGGACCGGAGGACACAAAAATTAATGAAATAACTAATTCTTGGGTCACCTACGTGTCCACATATGCTCTCCCCCTGGGGTAAGTTTTCCAAAACCAGTTAAACAATATACATAATTCTATATTTTTTTTTAATTCAGATTTCCCTTTGATGCTATTATACGTTGAAACAATGGCCATGGCCAGCAGGCACGTTGTTGAATGGAGATGTGTCCTGCCATATGAACTAAAAGTGTAATTGGCCATGGCCCACACCCGGAGCATAATGATAGGAATGAATGCGACAAAGCATCTCAGCATGCCACTGGCACCTTTGGGTTCATTAATTCCTCATTATAAACATCTTCAAAACACGTTGTTGAAATCGTTTGGTGAAGCAAAATGCTAAAACACACCAATGTAGTTACAGTTGCGTGCTCGGTTTAAATTACTGCTTGTTATGTGAATTTAACGCATAAAGTGCAATGCATTAACAACAATCCGATTGTTTGCCGAAGCACATTCATCACCTGATTTGTTCCATTTATTGGTTTGTTAACTGAGCTGGGTGTTAACTGAAAATGCAAGGACCATGAAGTATTATTACGTATTGTACTTTGACTGGAAAAATTACTCGTTTTGATTACATTGGTGGTAACACATGGTCCATTCTGAGGGAGATCAAGTAGTATGAATTTGGTTGTTACTAGCCTTGAGTACACATTGTGCGGAGTAATTATTCACAGATGCTTTCATGACTATTGGTTGAACCTTTTTGTGATGTGCACTTGTTTAACAGAACCTGGACGGGATGTTGTCAGTACATTGGTCGAACCTTTGGCATTTTAAATCGCCTTTTGTGAAAGAGATCGTTCAGATATTCACGAAACTCTGCAGGGAAACTTTCTTTTTGGCCCATTCCAAGTTTGTTTGAGCAATCCCGCACTCTAAAATTTAACTTGCCGTCATCATTTGCAGTCAAAAATGTCGATAAACACCCTCTTAGACCATAACTCGAACAATCCAAAAACGTGCTATTTCGATCAAATGCCAAATTTCCTTGCTGTTCGATGGGTTGATGAGAGAACATGGAGATCAAGTACATTGGATCTGGGTTTGTAAAGCCTTCATTTGGCCGCATTTGTGGACTAATTTGTCCACAGGTGTGGGCTTTAATGTTGAGTGGTTGGACTCTTTTTACAATTGGTGGTTATCCTGAGGTCAAAAGCTCAAGGTCACCTGGATGCATTCCAATTAGAATGACGACGCACAGGAGAGATTTTATTTATTTGTTTCATAGGGTATCGGCTCATGGAAGAACTGTGCGCAACTGAACATGAGGGAACACACACACACACACACAACACACACACACACACACACACACACACACACACACACACACCTTTCCACAGTAATGCTTCTTGTTCACCTGTAAGGATCATCTTCACTTTGGAATTGGTTTTTCTTTTTACTTATCTTTTTAATCCAGCACAAGCAACTGTTGAATGAAGAAAACTCTGCACCCCTTATGGTTTTTAAATGCTGGAAGTTGTATATTGTTTTTATTTATTTATTATTTGTTTTTGTGCTTGCATTGCTCCGGTGCTCATGTTTGGTTGCTATATTTGCTTAAATATGTCCAGCACTATGTTGTCTTGCAGCCTCAGTTGTGTCACAGGTATAGAACTCTTGAATGTGAAAAAGAAAAAAAAGGCTTATTTTGGACTTGCTCCAGCCATTGATTAAGTGTTAATGTGTTGGTGCATTTGATTATTTCATCAGCAATTTCCTCAGATGTACAACCAACATTTGATTCTGGCTGAGTTCAGTTTTGCAATGTTGAATGAAATTCCAGCCATGGTTTACTATTGTACATAATTTGCATGAGAGGAATGTTACTCATTACTGTCACACTAATATTTGTTGGAAATCTGGAGGAAAGAAAAACACTCAGTGAATGTGGAATTAATGGTTGTCTCTCGACAGGAACTGGGGCTGTGTTCCTTTTTGGTAAAAGATGGACAAAGGATTTTTGAGGTGAAATCTTTTTTCGGAAAAATACCATTCGTGGTTCATTGGTGACAGCGTGCAGAAGGTGAGGTAATTATTTTTCTTGTTTTGCATATGCAGTGAAATGTTAAAGTAATACCCCCAGGAAGCAATGGGTAAATGACACATGTGTGTAAGGGTGGCATCCAGGGCAGCACATGCTTGAGTCAGTTTTGGGTTATAAATTGCAGTGACTTCTCAAAGTGAAACAATGATTAGACCAAACATTATGACTCGTCTCCTCCTTGTTATTTTTGCTGACGACCCCATAAGCTATCGCATTCCACATTGCATGCTATGGGTGATGTTACGTGTGGGGTTCGAGCATTCAGTCTGCAGAGATATTTTTTCAACATTGGGTTCTACTATGCTTTAAATTTGTGGATTATATCAATAACTTTTTTTGTGATCGGTTGTTTATTTCATATTACTAAAGAGGCACGCTGACTCTATGCGTGTTTGGTGTTAACCGAGCAACTTGGAAAATGCCGGACTTTTTTGTCTCCATGAGTCTCCACAAACTAAATGGATACGCTGGTGCAATTCGGTGTACCTCCTAACGGGCCATTCACATGTAAGCCAACATAATTTAGTTCAGCATATACTACCATACACACACCACATATATATATGTATATATATATGTGTGTTGTATATAATGTAGTAGTGTGCGGAATATGGCCCTTAGTGTGTTATTAAATATAGGAGTTTACCCAGACCCCCCATTAAATGCATGTTTAGCCAGGTTGTTCGGTTTAAAATGGACGCTACATGTGTTGTCGGCGAGTGTAAGAGACTGTTCATCGTTGGTACATTGGTGCGTGACCGCAGGAGGCTCTTCTTCCTTCTCTTCTCCGGACATAGACTCCACCAGCTGCTGAGAGGGGGGAGTGCCAGAGAAGGGAAGTGAAACTGAAGGAGGAGTTTGTCGGCTTCGTAAAGGGGCGCGCCCCAAAGAAAAGGTGGTGAAACTTGTGAGCGCCGAGGTGGTGCGATCGGCTTGTACACGGACAGCTGTGTCTGTTTTCATGAGGAACGCAGCGAATGAAAGGCAGGGAAGGCAACAGAGAAACGACGAGGTGGTCAGTCGCGATCTGCTGGATGGGCAAGTCGGTTTTGAGGCGACGAGGGCCGAGTAGAGGAACTGAACCTGAGGGGTCGAGTCTGCCATCTGCCGAGGAAGTAACTCAGCCTGAAGTGTATAGCAGTTGAGGATTTCTTGCTGGTATAGAAATGACTAGTGGAGCTGCAATCTGCGTCGAGAGGAACTGGCTGCTGTTGTGAGTCGGCGATCACTTTATGAGGAGGACTCGACAGGTTCTCTGGAGTCCAGTGACGGAGCCCTCTGACTGGGTCCCGAAACTCACCTCACGGGCTGACGACGTCTTGGAAATCCCTGGACCCAGCCTGCCGGGAGGCCCAACACCCCGATTTGGCCTTGTTCTGGTGAACAGGCCAGGGGCTTTGGACTGTATGCTGGACCCTTGTGAGAAACCAGCTTGAGACCCACCATCGATCTGACGGCTCTTGTGCCGTCGACATTGGCGGGTCAGAACGCGCTGAGGAGGGCCGTAGCGCAAGCTGGTGGCCTTGAGAAGGAAGAGTACTGGCGCCGCCATCTGGCCACGCGGTGTGTCGAGTTGGGGCCTCGAAATCCGGTGGACATCGGCTGTACGCAGCCACATTCGTGCTTTTGACACTTTCCTCTCGTCCATGAAACATCACCAAGTACTCTGCTGTCTTGTCTTGCATTGCTGTTCCGTGTTCTTGTGCATGTCGTTTAAGGTTTATACTCGTTAGGTTCCCTTCGAAACCCATAATCCGTAGCTCCCTAGTTAGAGCGGGTTATAGATATAATTATAACATTGTCGTGGAATGCGTTGCTTGGTCGTGGTTCCCGATGTCCCAATAAATCTGGCTGATATGTATGAATTGCCGCTTGTAAGTAATTTGTGCCGCGCCGAGGAACGATTCGGCTCGATGTTGGCATTAAAAATCGAAAATGTTATCAGACTGGTAGAACTCCGCTCGGTCCTTGACAAAAACCAGGTCTAGTAACGGGGTCTATCCCCAGCTGGCAAGGTTACAGGTGTATTTTGGTATCGTGGTTCGAGACGCGTAACCCGAGATATTGTGCCGACAAGCCGGCGTTATTAGACCGGAGACGGCGGTGTGAGGGTGGCGCCGAATCTGGTAACATTTGGGCTGTCGGAGAGTAGTGGTGCGAAAAACACCCAAATGCGGTACGAAACAGTGATTGATGCGCTCGTCAGGGACCCCCCCCTCACCTCCGGATCCATAACATATCAGTATATTCATTGATTCTATGACAATGCCAAACCCCCAAACAAGTCAAGTGATGTCTTTCAGGCATCTATTCCTGACAAACCGATCGCAACGGATGTCGCCTCCAGTTAACTCAGAGAGGAGTTATCATCCAGCAACTTTTTCGAGAATATCCTGCACAAAAATCAACAAACAACAGACAAACACACAGAAATGGGGTGAAAGACGTAACCTTCCTTCACCTCTGTGGTGGAGGTAACAATCGGTTTGTGTGTTTGAGTTTTGTCTCATGGAGTCTGGCATTCGATCAACTTTCATTTGGCACCTTTTATGCACAGTATAAAAAGTTGTACAAATATAATGTAACCAATAAATTTCTGCATATAATTTGTGGAATACTGAAGTTATTTTGTATATGAATATGGCATGATTAATATAACAGTATCCGTGCCCATTCCTTCCACGTGTTTAATCTGCACTGCTTGTGGTTGAGGTGTGTTGCAAGATCTCACAGGCTCGACAAGTGCGCCCAACCGCCTTAGGAATTTTTTTTGTCGAAGTTAACTGTGGCGAGGCTCTGCATTGTGAATGTGCTCTATCTTATTATAAAATATTGTCATGAACAGCTTTATGGAGTAATGATGTATGTGTGATGTGTGTTCGTGTCCTCTTGTGGTCATGCTATTGTTTGTTTTGGACAGATGGGCGCCTCCTTTATGCCACTCCCATCGACCCCTTGTTTCTCTGCCTTCCATATTCTACTGCAAGAGGAAAGAAAGGTGGGTGGTTTGTTGTTGCACAAGGCAAACAGCTAAAATTTTCTCATTTGATTCCTGTATCATCCACTATTTTGCTTGTATCTTTTGTCTATCTCATTTCATTCCCCATTCCTTACCCACAATGTTTTGACTCCAGTAACCAGTCTCTCTTCTCTCTTTTTCTCTTTCTATTTCTTTCTCTTTTTCTTTCTTTTTCTCTCTTTCTCTCTTTTCCATTCTGTGACATCCCCTCTGTTGCCCACTGTTAATGCGTCACTTTTTTGCCGTGTGTCACCTAGCTCTTCCACAAGCAAAGATTGTGTGTGTGGTGTGTGTGTGTGTGTGTGTGTGTGTGTGTGTGTGTGTGTGTGTGTGTGTGTGTGTGTGTGTGTGTGGTGTGTGTGTGTGTGTGTGTGAGATTCCCATATTGTGTGATTGCTACAAAGATTTGCATACATGCAATCAAAATTGGTTTCATGTCGTCAATTGCACAAATGTCAAAATTAAGATTATCCCTTATTGTTTCGTTATATTCTGTTTTTGGTGACCAACTAAATTATGTAGTCGCCACAAACCTTTTTTTTGGGGTTTGGGGGGGGGTGTTATTCGCATCTCATGTCCTATTAGCTCGAGCCGGCAGCTCGGTGGGACATGTAGGATGGCCCCATTTTTTATACAAAACGGTTGACCAGCCCACGTTTTTGTGTCCACCACTGGAATGTAGACAAAAAAACCTAGGATGTCACAGCAATGGAAAAGAGAGAAAGAGAGAAAAAGAAAGAAAAAGAGAAAGAAATAGAAAGAGAAAAAGAGAGAAAGAGAGACTGGTTACTGGAGGTCAAAAACATTGTGGGTAGGAATGGGGAATGAAATGAGATAGACAAAAGATACAAGCAAAATAGTGGATGATACAGGGAATCAAATGAGAAAATTTTAGCTGTTTGCCTTGTGCAACAACAAACCACCCCACCTTTCTTTCCTCTTGCAGTAGATATGGAAGGCAGAGAAACAAGGGGTCGATGGGAGTGGCATAAAGGAGGCGCCCATCTGTCCAAAACAAACAAATAGCATGACCACAAGAGGACACGAACACACATCACACATACATCATTACTCCATAAAGCTGTTCATGACAATATTTTATAATAAGATAGAGCACTTCACAATGCAGAGCCTCGCCACAGTTAACTTCGACAAAAAAAACATTCCTAAGGCGGTTGGGCGCACTTGTCGAGCCTGTAGATCTTGCAACACACCTCAAACCACAAGCAGTGCAGTTAAACACGTGAAGGAATGGGCACGGATAACTGTGATATAATCTGCATATTTAATATACAAAATCAACTTGCAGTATTTCCAAATTATATGCAAAATGTTATGGTTACATTAATTTGTACAACTTTTTATAACTGTGCATAAGGCTGCAAAATGAAAGTTGATCGACATGCAGACTCATTGAGACAAAACTCAAACACACAAACGATTGTTACCTCCACCACAGAAGGTGAAGGAGGTTACGTTTTCACCCCTTTCTGTGTGTTTGTCTGTTTGTTTGTTGATTTGTGTGCAGGATATCTCGAAAAAGTTGTGGATGGATAACTCCTCTCTGAGTTAACTGGAGGCGACATCCGTTGCGTCGGTGTCAGGATAGATGCCTGAAAGACATCACTTGACTTTTGGGGTTTGCATTGTCTAGATCACATGACATATATGTATATTGTTATGGATCCGGAGGTGGGGGGGGCTCCTGACGAGCGCATCAATCACTGTTCGTAACCAGTTTGGGTTTTCGCACCCTACTCTCGACAGCCAAATGTTACAGATTCGGCGCCACCCTCACCACGCCGTCTCCGGGGTTATAACGCCGGCTGGTTCGGGCACAATTCTCGGGTTACGCGTCTCGAACCACGAATACCAAAATAACACCTGTACCTTGCCAGCTGGGGGAATAGACCCGGTTACAACGATGGTTTTGTCAAGAGACCGAGCGGAGTCTACCAGTCTGTAACCATTTTCGTTTTTAATATCCTAAATCGAGCGGATCGTTCCTCGGCGCGGCACAAATTACTTCAAAGCGGCAACTTCATACGAATCAGCCAGATTATTGGGACATCGGGGAACACGACACAAGCAACGCATTCACGACAATGTTATAATTAATCTATAACCCCTCTTAACTAGGAGCTACGGATATGGGTTTCGAAGGGAACCTAACGAGATAAACCTTAAACGACATGCAAACAAGACACGGACAGCATGCAGACAAGACACAGAGTACTTGGTGATGTTTCATGGACGAGAGGAAAGTGTCAAAAGCAGAATGTGGCTGTGACAAGCGATGTCCACGGATTCGAGCCCCAGCTCGAGCACACCGGTGGCAAGATGGCGGCGCCGTACTCTCCTTCTCAAGGCACCGCTTGCGCACGCCCTCCTCAGCGCGTTCTGACCCGCGCAATGTCGACGGCACAAGACCGTCAGATCGATGGTGGTCTCAGCTGGTTTCTCACAAGGTCCAGCATACAAGTCCAAGCCTGGCCTGTTCACCAGACAAGGCCAAATCGGGTGTTGGGCTCCGGCAGAGCTGGGTCCATGGGATTCCAAGACGTCGTCAAGCCGTGAGGTGAGTCGGGACAGTCAGAGGCTCCGTCACTGGACTCCAGATGAACCTGTCGATGTCCTCCTCATAAAGTCGATCGCCGACTCACACAGCAGCCAGTTCCTCTCGACGCAGATTGCAGCCTCCCACTAGTCATTTCTATACAGCAGAAATCCTCACTCTACACTCAGGCTGAGTTACTTCCTCGGCAGATGGCAGACTCGACCCTCAGGTTCAGTTCCTCCTACTCGGCCCTCGCTCGCCTCAAAAACCGACTGCCCATCCAGCAGATCGCGACTCGACACTCGTCGTTTCTCTGTTGCCTTCCCTGCCTTTCATTCGGCTCGTTCCTCATGAAAACAGACACAGCTGTCCTGTGTACAGCCGATCGGCACCACCTCGGCGCTCACAGTTTCACCACCTTTTCTTTTTGGGGCGCGCCCCTTTACGAAGCCGACAAACTCCTCCCTTCAGTTTCACTTCCTTCTCTAGGCCACTCCCCCTCTCAGCACGCTGGGTGGAGTCTATTGTCCGGAGAGAGGAAGGAAGAAGAGCCTCTCGGTCCACCACCAATGTACCAACGATGAACAGTCTCTTACACCTCCCGACACACATGTAGCGTCCATTTACCGAACAACCTGGCTAAACATGCATTTAATGGGGGGTCTGGGCTAATCCTATATTTAATAACACACTAAGGGCCATTTCCGCAACACTACATATATATACACACACATATATATATACATATATATATGTGTGTGTGTATGTATGTATATGCTGAATAATTATGTTGGCATTACATGTGATGGCCGTTAGGAGGTACACCGAATTGCACCACCGTATCCATTTAGTTGTGGAGACTCATGGAGACAAAAAAGTCGCATTTCCAAGTTGCTCGTTAACACCAAACACGCATAGAGTCAGCGTGCCTCTTTAGTTTAATATGAAATAAACACCGATCACAAAAAAGTTATTGATAATAATCCACAAATTTAAAGCATAGTAGAACCCCAAATTTGAAAAATATCTCTGCAGACTGAATGCTCGAACCCCACACGTAACATCACCATAGCATGCAATGTGAATGCGATAGCTTATCAGGGGTCGTCAGCAAAAATAACCAAGGAGGAGACGAGTCATAATGTTTGGTCTAATCATTGCTTTCACTTTGAGAAGTCACTGCAATTATAACCCAAAAACTGCCCAAGCATGTGCTGCCTGGATGCCCACCCTTACACACATCTGTCATTTACCCTCTTCCTGGGGGTATTACCTTTACATTTCACTGCAAATGCAAAACAAGAAAAATAATTACCCTCACCTTCCTGCACGCTGTCACCAATGAACCACGAATGGTATTTTTCCGAAAAAGATTTCACCTCAAAAATCCTTTGTCCATTTTTACCAAAAAGGAACACAGCCCCAGTTCCTGTCGAGAGACAACCATTAATTCCACATTCACGAGTGTTTCTTTCTCCAAGATTTCCAACAAATATTTAGTGTGACAGTAGAGTAACATTCCTCTCATGCAAATTATGTACAATAGTAAACATGGCTGGAATTTCATTCAACATTGCACTGAACTCAGCCAGAATCAAATGTTGGTTGTACATCCTGAGGAATTGCTGATGAAATAATCAAATGCAACCAAACATTAACACTTAATCATGGCTGAGCAGTCCGAATAAGCCTTTTGTTTTTCTTTTTCACAATTCAAGAGTTCTATACCTGTGACACAACTGAGGCCTGCAAGACAACATAGTGCTGGACATATTTAAGCAAATATACAAACCAAACATGAGCACCGGAGCAAATGCAAGCAAAAAACAAATAAATAAATAAATAAAAAACAATATCCACTTCCAGCATTTAAAAACCATAAGGGGTGCAGAGTATTCATTCATTTCAACATTGCTTGTGCTGGATTAAAAAGATAAAAGTAAAAAGAAAAACCAAATTCAAAGTGAAGGATGATTCCTTACAGGTGAACAAGAAGCATTACTGGTGGAAAGGTGTGTGTGTGTGTGTGTGTGTGTGTGTGTGTGTGTGTGTGTGTGTGTTCCCTCATGTCAGTTGCGCAACAGTTCTTCCATGAGCCCGATACCCTATGAAACAAAATAAATAAAATCTCTCCTGTGCGTCGTCATTCTAAATTGGAATGCATCCAGGTGACCTTGACCTTTTGACCTCAGGATAACCACCAATTGTAAAAGAGTCAACCACTCAACATTAAAGCCACCGTGACAATTAGTCCACAAAATGCGCAATGAAGGCTTACAAACCCAGATCCCAATGTACTTGATCTCCATGTTCTCTCATCAACACCATCGAACAGAAAGGAAATTTGCAATTTTGATCGAAATAGCACGTTTGATGTTCGAGTTATGGTCAAAGAGGGTGTTTATCGACATTTTTGACTGCATGATGACGCAGTTAAATTTAGAGTGACGGGATTGCTCAAACAAACTTGGGAATGGCAAAGAAAGTTTCTGCAGAGTTTCGTGAATATCTGAACATCTCTTTCACAAAAGGCGATTTAAAATGCCAAGGTCGACCAATGTACTGACAACATCCCGTTCCAGGTTCTGTTAAACAAGTGCATCACAAAAAGGTTCAAACAATAGTCATGAAAGCATCTGTGATAATTACTCCGCACAATGTGTACTCAAGGCTAGTACAACCAAATTCCATAACTACTTGATCTCCTTCAAGATGGACCATGTGTTACCACAATGTAATCAAACGAGTAATTTATTCCAGTCAAAGTACAATACGTAATAATATTCATGTCCCTGCATTTTCAAGTTAACACCAGCTCGTTAACACCAAATAAATGGAACAAATCAGGTGATGAATGTGCTTCGCAACAATCGATTGTTGTTAATGCATTTGCACTTTATCGTTAAATTCAACATAACAAGCAGTATTTAAACGAGCACGCAACTGTACTACATTGGTG
This sequence comes from Eptatretus atami, assembly GCA_035128595.1. Lineage (NCBI taxonomy): Eukaryota > Metazoa > Chordata > Myxini > Myxiniformes > Myxinidae > Eptatretus > Eptatretus atami. The sequence continues at coordinate 72,639,899 of CM068957.1, read as the reverse complement.
TGTTTTAGCATTTGCTTCACCAAACGATTTCACAACGTGTTTTGAAGATGTTTATAATGAGAGAATTAATGAACCCAAAGGTGCCAGTGGCATGCTGAGATGCTTTGTCGCATTCATTTCCTATCAATTATGCTCCGGGTGTGGGCCATGGCCAATTACACTTTTAGTTCATATCGGCAGGACACATCCTCCATTCAACAACGTGCCCTGCTGGCCATGGCCATTGTTTCAACGTAATAATAGCATCAAAGGGAAATCTGAATTAAAAAAAAAATATATAGAATTATGTATATTGTTACTGTTTTGGAAAACTTACCCCAGGGGGAGAGCATATGTGGACACGTAGGTGACCCAAGGATTAGTTATTTCATTAATTTTTGTGTCCTCGGTCCCTTGTCGAAGGGTTGTTCGGTGGGGGCATGCGTTGGCTCGGTTGTATTGCTACGAATCTGGAAACCATTTGCATTCACACGTACAGTTGACCCAACGTTTAGTTATTTCGTTAAGTATATGTGGATAGTTAGAATT
>CM068957.1:72574213-72597706 GCA_035128595.1 Eptatretus atami | reverse complement strand
AGCTCAGATGATAACAGAGACAGGTGATCATCCTCTTTGGGATCAGACATTCCAGGCACCCATCCAAAGGGACCGCCTCAGGTTAACCAATGGCGATTGCCGTCTGGTGGACGACACCTCAGCACCACACCGACACACACTACCGCAATCTGACCCAGGAAGGTTACCCCGTGGCTTTCCTCCCATCATCAAAGAGTGAGGGTCCCGAAGGCTTTGCCTCAATCCCGTCATCCGGTGAGTATCGAAGAATAACACAAAAGCTGATGCAAATAAGTAAGCGTGGCTGACCCCAAAAAGATGTAAAGTAGCCTATGGTTTGAACAAACTTATGAAAGCACCATGCAGAGATGATTCCTCCCAAGTTACATCGAAGTCGTGTAAATACTTTTTTGAGAAGTTAAAAGTAGCGATCCCGAAATTGTAATGACCTTTGACCTTTAAATTGACCGACATATTTTGCAATATTTTATGGAATATGCAAGGCATCAGGATGCCTTGGTCCTCAGAAGTTCGACAAAGTTTGATGAAAATAGGACAATTAGTTTTCGCATCATGGGTGATGAAGTTTGTGGTCAAGTTATCAAAATTGTCAGTTTAGTTTCGGAGAAGAAAGCAAATATCTGTTTTGGGGGTCAAACCGGGACCCACTTTGACCCCCTCCCCCTTAGACCCCAATTTTTTTTTCAATGCCGTGAACAAAACTTTAGTCCATCACGGGCAGTGCCGGATTTAGACTTGGTGAGGCCCTAAGCTGCATAAAGCTTGGAGGCCCCTTGTTAAAAAATTACACCAGAAGGTCTCACAAAAATTGAAAACATATATGCCGTTTAAATTATTTTAATTAGCAAGGCAGTTAAAGTGAAAAATACAAATTATTTTCAAATGAATGCATTTACTGATTACATATTTATCATTTGGTTGGCTTGATCTCTATCATAGATGATAATATAGTATACCATGGAAACAATACTTAGATGTAATTTTAAAAATAATTTTAACATACTATAATATATATATATATATATATATATATATATATATTATATATATATATATATATATACAAAATGCGAACAAAATAAGTAATCAGGATCACTTTTATAAATAGGCAACCCCCAGGTTACTTTTGGAAACTCTGGGAAAGTACCACCGCCTTGCGTGGAAGGCTTAATGGCGATTTTTCGGTCATGATGGTTTCCCACACCAAGGTAGCAGTTCTTTAGGCCTCATTCACACATTTTTACACATCTTCTCACATTTTTTGAGGCCCCTCGGATTGTGAGGCCCTAAGGCGCAAGCTGTAGCTTGTTTAGCTTATGCCTAAATCCGGCACTGATCACGGGTGATGAAGGTTGTGGTCAAGGTTGTGGCCAACGGTGTTCATCAAAATGCCCGTTGTTCGTGCGTGTGTGTGTGTGTGTGTGTGTGTGCATGCGCGTAGTTTCATAGAAGAAGATCCGAGTGTTTATATACTGTTTGACTGATTGACTGACTGACTGACACCGCATGATGATAATACCTCACCTGAACTATGTTCCAGGTGAGCTAGAAATAGTACGTGCTGCTTTCTTGACGCTCAGCATCAAAAAGGATAGAGCACGGACAAACAATATTGTGAAAAAAATGGCAAACCACCCATTATAACCTTGCTAAGAAACTGCTTCGGCAGTACCAATGCTCTGTAAAGAGTATGGTGCATCAAAAAATAAAAATAGAATAGCCACACTGTGCAACGACACGAGCTATTAAAACATTGAACATCCTCAACATTTTTTTGCAGATTAACGTTTTGGAAAATGAATTGTAAGTGCACCATGAGTAAGATTTTCAATCACCGATACATGTTTTTATTACTGGCAGAGTATTGGTTCACGAAAAAATATTTTCACGAAAAAAATAAGTGACCACTATATTCGTTATTGTTGTCTGTGTGTCTGTCTGTCGTCTGTTGTACTGTCTGTCTGTCTGTCTGTCTGTCTGTCTGTCCCGAGCATAGCTCCGTGGGTTTTGATCCGATCCTGATAAAATGGTGGGAGGTTATATATGAATAATAGTTGTGTTTTCCAGATAATCGGGCGATGGTGGCCCATATAGGGCGGAGCACGCCAAAAAACATGGTGTTATAGGGCGGTATTCATCGCATCTTAGGGGGTTTGTCGAATTCTGACAGGGGTTCGGTATTTGGTTAGCCCAATGGCACTGCATAGCCCATGGAGTCGATATTTCATATCATCAAGGTCAGGAACTTATAAAATTGCGAATTTTGACGTAAAACATTATCTTCTCCGAGGGGTTTGTCGATTCTGGCTGGGTTTTCGGTATTTGGTTAGCCCAATGGGACTGCATAGCTCAGCGAGCCGATTTATTTCATCCAAGGTCAAAGGTACAAGGTCAAGGTCACAAGGCCACAAACTTAGAAAATTGCGAATTTTGACATAAAATATACGACCGCCAAACTTTGAGAGCTAGGATGACAATATTTTTTATGCATATCTTGAGGTCATTCCACCACCTAAAGTCTGAAACCATTTGCTCTATCTAGAAACCTTGCCCGTGGCGCCCCCTTCAAGTTTGTTTTTACGCTGATTTCATCAAAGTATGGATAATCCGAGAGGAGTAATGCATAATAGCCTATATGACGTATATATTGTTCCTGAATGTTCCGAGGAAGTTTTGCACCAAAGGTCATAATCCTTGACCTTTGACCTTTAAAGTTCACAAAGGTCAAATTTTCAAAGTTGTGGGAATCGAACCGGGTTTCGACCTTCTTCGAGAACTAACTCCAATAAGTATAGCACGTATCCTGTTTCTTATTTTAATGTCCCAAATTGTTTTGGCCTTTAAGGTTATGCAAAGGTCAAATTTTTGAAAATTGTTGAACGACACGGGTTTTCGACATTTTGCAGCTAATAACCTGTCACTGTACACATCATTGTGAACATTTTATAACTTGGTCAAACATTTCAAAATTGTCTGCATCTTGACTTCTGAAACAATCTACATCGTCAAATACCGCTCGTGAACCATCGTCGTCTTCAGACTTGTCTGTCCTACAGTCGATCTTGTTCCAAGCATACAACGCCTTCTTCTGCTGCATACCTTTATTTTGGCGGTATAGAGGCAAAAATAAAAAAATTAAAAATAATAAAATAACCCGGGTTACGTGTATGAAGCAAAAACACACCTACCTGCTTATAATTCAAAACACCTCACTGCACTGGAAAATGTGGGGACAGGAATACTGCGCTGTAAATGGTTACCCTCCCCAACCTGGAGATGGAGCTACACAATACAGCATTTACATGGATAATTTTCGTACCCCCTCACCACACCTCCCCACCCCCAAGACAACCGGGAAAGATAAAAACACCCCAATACATTAATTGGGGTCATGCTGATCCTCTGTAGCAAGCCTGAATGTAATTGGCCCAGAACTGTAGGAGGAGTAGCACGACAAACAAACACACAAACAATGGTCCGTGAAATATAGTAAGGATGCCTCCGCAGCCGAAAGCCAGAGACATTATGTTTTCAAGTCGTCTGTCTGGATGTCTGTTATCGGTCGTTTTTTTATCAGGATAACCTATTAAGTTATGAAACACTAAAGGGATTTCAACCAATCTTGGCACAAGCATTGACTGTAAGGCAAAGATGAACCAATTCAATTTTGGGTTCAACATGTCAAAGATCAAAGGTCATGTGTCCTTTGACAATCATTTTACAGACCATCACTTGAGTTAGAGCATCTGATGTTGTCTTCCACTTATCTCTTTTCATTATCACACACTCTCTTATGTGACCTTTAATTGAGATCAAACATAACAATGGGTTGACATCCAACACGGGAAGAGGCATATCCATTGACGCATTCACATCAAATTATATTCTCCAATTAATATTAATTTATAAGGTAATGGAAAACGTTCCAGTGATTGCTTTAATTCAAACTAGATAAGAGGAGTGTTCAAAATGTTATCAGAACGATATACTCACAATAATCCAAGACTAGCCAGCCAAGGTTTTCATTACATTTTCAATATGGAGGGTATATATAATTAGCAGGGTTGGCAGGATGGCATCGAGGTACGCACACTCATTTCAAAGATGTCTAGCCTCGGTTCAAATCCCGATCCAGCTATAAACAGTCATCCTGGTGTTTCAGAGGCAGGGTGATTCATCAATGTGTGTGCCGTCCCTCGGATGGACGTTAAGCTGAGCGTCGTGTCTGCTGGCATTAGTTGTTGGACGTTAAAGATCCCACGGTGTCCTTCACAGAGTCGGTGAGCTATTGCCAGCACCATGAACAAATTACATATTCCTGCCCGAACTATGGCTGGGAGAGGGATGGCAATCTGCCTAGCATGACCCCTGGCCAAGAAGCTGCTTTGGCAGAACCACACTCTGTAACACAGAGTATGGTACATCGGATGAGATATAATTAGCAAGAAAATATTATCATTTGAACTACATACATGGGCTGGCTGGCAGGATAGCATGAAAGTATGCACACTCAAATCTGAGAGGTATAGCCAGGGTTCAAATCTCAGCCCAGGTACAAGCTGTCAGCCTGGTGTTTCGCAGGTATGGCGAGGCATCCCTCGGATGGACGTTAAAATGGAGCACTCACCTGCTCTGCCGGTGCTGGTTGTTGGTGGATCTTAAAGATCCCTTGGTGTCATTGACGAGGTGAGATCCCCCTCTGCAGCCTCTTATTGGGGGCGGATCCGGATGGGGAGCACAACCCCATGAGACCTTGCTGTTCTGATGTATCGTACCAAATATGGTCCATATCGGTCAGGTACAGTAGTTTGTGAGAACTTTTAGTTAAATGTTAACAGACGTATATAAGGCCGGACACCGGGACCCACCTAATGAACTTATTTTGGAGAAATAACAGAAATCAACAGATGGATCGTTCAGAGACAGGGAGGATTAGAGGTAGGGGAGAAACGTAGCAAGGGAATACACAGTTTCTGTTTTTAGCTTGCATACATAGTATGATCTCGACAGATGATCTTCACAATACATATTACCTGATCGCAGAAGTGTGAAAGCAACATACTCACTTGAGGCCTGAACATGGAGGTGTTATAATAAACCTGTGTAAAGCAATCTATTTAATAACAGGTGCATGTGTAAACATGATCGTAATTAAATTGGTGTTGTTGACAAATCACTACAACCTCAACATAGGATCTTCATAATACATATTACTCGAACACTTCCTGGAAAAATAAAAAACAAAAAAACCCCGCAGACACTATATAAGCACAAGACCCGATTGAGGCCTGAAGGGCAATTATGTGGTTTTCATTTTTTTTTAATTTTTTCAATTTTTATCCAAATATAGCCCTCGATCTTCCTCTGGATGAAAGAGGCGGCCATGCAAAGTTTGGTTGCACTGGTTCCTGCAGGTTGCGAATGCATAAACAAACAAAAACACAAACAAACAAACAAACATTATTCTTTATATATATTACATATGAAAAAAAACAAACGTTGGCATTTGTTGGATTATTGTGAATACCTTGTTTTGAATGTCACTCGTACAACGTAAAGAAAAAGCAAGAAAACTTACAAACCTGTGCCAGGGTGTTTCAGCTTCACAAAAAAGGGATCAGACAAGGTTTCAGACTCCTCCTCAATCACGGATGCTGCAATTAAAGTTTTGTTAAGAAACACAAGAAAACAGGGATTTATGGACTGCTTAAAAGCATATAAACATATGTACTTGAACTGGCATGTTTAAACTTTCAACTGTTCATGAAAGTCATTAAATGTTTAGATGGTGAATATATTTTGAAACTTTGAAAGCTCATGGAGGCGATTGCACATTTATATTGAGCATGCACATTGCACATGCATACTGATTGGAGACAAATGCACTTTTGCAGCGCTCATGAAGAATGTTTTGCTCGTTTTCCTCATTTTGAATGTTTTGCTCGCTCCTCCATAACTCCAAAACTATAAACCTGAGCATCCTGAAACTTTGCATGCATGCTAAGAAAACTCTAAGGAAGTGCAAGAGTGAAAATTGGGTATTCAGGTTAATTAAAACACCCCTTTTGAAGATAATTAACGGCCTTACTTAATTATCATCAGGAGGTGAAACAGAGACCTACCAGATCTCACAGTATCTGTGTGTTTGTGTCGTTGATTGGTATCTACATATGAGGGTTTCGGAATGTGGAGGGCAGGCTCAAAGTATCCACCTTCATTCCAGTGAGGGGGTTACGATTCATGGACCAAGTTGTGAAGTTTTCTGTTCTCAAAGTTTTGTATCGAGGACTCTCTTCAGGATTGTTATTGAGCCCCGGACAGCTTCCAACTGTAGTTCATATGTAATAATATTCCCAGGGATGGTTTTTAGCTCACCTGCAAAGTAGTTCCAGGGAGCTTATTGGATGGCATGTCGTCTGTCCATCCACAAATACTTGCAACTTCTTCTCAGAAACTACACATACGATTTCAATGAAATTGACAACACTTCATCACCCGTGATGGGCATAAAAAACCCCAAAAACCCAGGATTCAACTCAAGGGGTTTAACAGATGGAGTTTATGGAGGGGGAGTGGGATCCTCCCCCCCCCCCAAAGAGTTATTCTCAATATAACACACAATTTGATGAAACTTGACACACCTTCATCACCCATGACGTACAATGTTTGTTCATGACATTGGAAAAGTCTTGCTCGAAGGTGGTTTAAGGTAGTTTCCTCCCCCCCCCCCAAAAATGTATTGCTCCTTCTCCAAAACTACACATATAATTCCGATGAAACTTGACCACAACCTTCATCACCCATGATGTACCAAGGTTTGTTCATGGTGTTAAAAACAAATTCCAAAGGTATTTACTTTTATTCTCCATTATAGATTTTGTGGTTCATCCATGCCTACCAGTGGTTTCCGAGTTATCTTATCCAGCCACGACCAGGTGAGCACCCAGGGCTAACTGCCCCTATGTTTAACATCTCTGTGAGTTTCTTTGTCATCATTCCTGTAGTTCCAGCTATCACTGGAACAACTTTAGCATTCTGCAGCTTCCAGGATCTTCTCACTTCATTCTTGAGGTCTTGGTGTTTGATCAAATTCTTGGTTTCTGCATCGTTTAGTCCAAAATCACTGGTATCGACACCTCAATATGAAACGCCTTCTTCTCTTTTTTTGTACCCAAGTGCGACATCTGGATCGCAACGCTTTGTTTTCGATGTTCATGCTCGATGGGATCTGTTTTACGTGACTGGTTTGTACGTGAGCGGTTTGTACGTGTAGCGGTTTGTAGCGTGAGCGTTGGTACTCTTCCATGTTCCCACAAATTTTCTGGAACTGGGACATCAAAGTTTTTGGAGATGTGCCAAGTGGAATTACATTATAATCTCTGTTGTGTCATTGTGTGTACAGCTGTTCTGACATGAGTGTGGTGTGTGTGTGTGTGTGGTGTGTGTTGTGTGTGTGTGTGTGTGGTGTGTGTGTGTGTGTGTTCAGTTATCAAGCGTAACATATCGTTCTCTTTACTCAACCCACCCACCCTTCACTTTCTCTCTTTTATTTTTTTCATTCTCTCTCCCTCCCCTCTCTCACCACAAGTGTATAACAACATTTGATATAGCTCTCCCACTCCTTCCTCGCTTCTCTCCTGCCCTCTCCGCCTTCCTCTCCCACCTTGCCTCTCCCACCCTTCCTCTCCCACCCTTCCTCCCACCTTCCTCTCCTCCCTCCCTTCCTCTCCCTCCTCCCTCTCTCTCCCTCCCTCCTCTCTCTCCCTCTCTCTCTCTCTCTCTCCACCCCCTTCCATCTCCCTCCTCCCTCTCCCACCCTCCCTCTCCACTCTCTCCACCTCCTCTCCCTCCTTCCCCTCTCTCCTCCTCCCTCCCTCCCTCTCCACCCCTCTCCCACCTAACTCCACCCTACTCTCCTCCCCCTTCTCCCACCCTCTCCCTCCTCCACATCTCTCTCCCACCCCTCCCTCTCTCCTCCCCATCCTCCCTCTCCCCCTTCCTCTCCCTCCTCCCTCCTCTCCCACCCTTCCTCTCCCTCCCTCCCTCTCCCCCCTTCCTCTCCTCCCTCCCTCCCACCCTTCCCTCTCCCCCTTCCCCCCTTCCCTCCTCCTCCCTCCTCCCCACCCTTCCCCTCCTCTCCCTCCCTCCTCACCTTCCTCTCCCACCCTTCTCCCCTCCCTCCTCTCACATCCCTTCCTCTTCCCACCCTTCCTCTCCAACTCCCTCCTCCCACTCTCCCACCTTCCCTCTCGCCACCCTCCTCTCCCTCCCTCCTCTCTCCACCCTCTCATACCCTCTCCCACCCTCCTACCTCTCCCCTCTCCTCTCCCTCCCCTCCCTCTCCACCCTTCCTCTCGCCTCCCTCCCTCTCCACCCACTCCTCCCTCCTCCCACCTCTCCCTCTCTCACCCTCTCCTCTCCTCTCCGCTCCCTCCCTCACCCTCCCTTCCTCCCTCCCTCCCTCCTCCCTCCTCCTCCCTCTCCACGCTTCCTCTCCTCCCTCTCCCACCCTTCCTTCCCTCCTCCTCTCTCCCCCTTCCCTCTCCTCCCTCTCCCCTTCTCTCCCTCCCTCTCCCCTCCCCTTCCTCTCCCACCCTCTCCCTCCCTCCTCTCCCTCCTTCCTCTCCCCTCCTCTCCCTCCTCCTCTCCACCCTTCCTCTCCCTCCCTTCTCTCCTCCCTCTCTCTCCCACCCTCTGCCCCCCTTCCTCTCCCTCCCTCCTCTCGCCTCCCTTTCCTCTCCCTCCTCTCCTCCCCTCTCCCTCCCTCCCTCTCTCTCCCACCCTCTCCTCTCACTCCTTCCTCCTCCCTCCCTCTCCTCCCACCTTCTCTCTCCCTCCACTCTCACCCACCCTTTCCCTCTCCCTCCCTCCTCTCCCTCCCTTCCTCCCACCCTTCCTCTCCCTCCCTCCTCCCTCTCCCACCCTCCTCTCCTCCCTCCCTCCTCTCCCTCCCTTCCATCTCCACCCTTCCTGCTCCTCCCTCCTTCCCTCCCTCCTCTCTCTCCCACCTGCTCCACTCCCCTTCCTCTCCCACCCTCCTCCCTCTCTCGCCTCTCCTCCCTCTCCCACCCTTGCCTCTCCCTCCCATCCTCTCCCACCCTCTCCCTCTCCCTCCTCTCCCTCCCTCCCTCTCCCTCCCTCTCCTCCTCTCCTCCTCCCTCTTCCACCCTTCCTCTCCTCCCTCCTCCCACCCTTCCTTCTCCCTCCCCCTCCCTCCCTCTCCCACCCTTCCTCTCCCTCCCTCTCTCTCCCACCCCTTCCTCTCCCTCCCTCCCTCCCACCCTTCCTCTCCCTCCCTCTCCCACCGCTTCCTCTCCCCCCTTCTCACCCTCTCTCCTCCCACCTCTCCTCTCCCTCCCTCCCACCCTTCCTCTCCCTCCCCCTACCCTTCCTTCCTCTCCCTCCCCCACCCTTCTGCTCCCTCCCTCTCTCTCTTCCCTCTCCTCCCTCTCCTCTCCTCCCCCACCGCTTCCTCTGCCTCCCCTCTCCACCACATTCCTCTCCCTCCCTCTCCCTGCCCTCTCCTCACCCTTTCTCGCTTGCTCCTGCTCCCTCTCCCCCCCCGGGGTTGTATTTGTTAGTTGTAAATAGAAGACCAACTCTCCCCCCACGCCTTCCTTTTACCTGGTGTAATGATTACCCACTGCCGCCTGTTGGCTCTTTTCACTTCCTTTTGATCATTCATCCTAAAAACACATGCGATGCACATAAACAAACACTGCATTGAAAGAACGTTGTGCAAATTAAACGATTATACCCATAACTATTAAAAACCGCACACTAAAGTGGACTCAAAGCAACGAACATAATATGCAACTCACCTTTAAAACCCTGCGAACAACAACAACAACAACGACAACCAAAAAAAGGCGCGAAAAAATCTCCCAAACTTCCAATCTTACTTTCAACAGCATTTTCATTCATGAAATTACTTATTTTTGCCAATCTCTGAGTCGTAGGCATAAGTGCACACAGTTTATTCAAATAATAGCAGAAGTAGCCGGCTTAAGCAAATTTAAACAGATGCCAAATGCACCGCAGTTAGCAACCTCGCCATGGATAGCATACATGTTTCGAACTAGTGAGGTTAACCAAAGCGTGAACAAGGAATGGACTATTATTACTTTATTACGGTCGTAACTATACATATGTATGTAATTCACTAAAGCTTGCAAACAATGAAAAAAACCATCACTTTAACTTATTGAGACCTCTGTTTTGCTGTTAATGACAACGAATACACCATTCACGAACCTATTATATTTACGTTCCACATGAAAAGAGAATATTTTTGAATTATTACCTTCCGTCAATTGTTTTAAATAAATATTTTATGTTAATATATTTCTTATACATTTTATTTTGATGATGACGCATAAAGGTGTTTGAGCGGTGTATTACCAATATCTAAATTGAAACGACATTTTTTTATTTGGTGAAAGGCCAAGGTTATAGTATTCTTAAACGTACAGAATCAAGTTAATAAACAGTTAAATTCGTTTTCAATTCACCGCAGAAAGTAGTTTTTTCAACCTTAAGCGACGTGTTCTGTTAACAATAAATAGCGGTCACCATGGAAACGATGCCATCGTGGTGCTGATTGGTCCGAATTTTTCAGTTTTACTCGATCGTCTTGTAATAACTTCCCCAAACAAATTTACTGTGCTCGCAGCGGCTACAGAATACGATGAAGAGGGAAAGATAGATAAATAAATGGGGAATCGGAAGGAAGAACCCCCTGCCAAGCTTATCTATGGCATGAAAACGTCTCATCCGAAAGGATCATCCCTCTGAAAGTCGGAATGGTAAAATAATTCACACCTTCCCGCATAATTTCGTGCTATTATGTGCGCAATTTACCTTTAAATGAAGAGTATATTAATTTATTTTTCCCCGGCCCCCCCCCCACCCTGCGATGACCAAGATTATTTGGCGGTGTATAGAGGAAAAAAAATTTTTTGAGCTGTCTACTATTTGTATTTATTTTTTATTGTGGAGTTGTAAATGTGTATGGAGTGTTTGAAAAATAGGATGAATATTAAATATCGCTGGACAGATTTTTAAGTGGATCGTTAGTAAACTTCAAAAGAAAACAGCACAAGAGCCGTAGGTTGCGATTGGCAACTCGGAAGGCACGTTAACAACATTTCCTGAAAATTCTTTCCAGGTCCATTTTTTTTAATTCTTGTTCTTCTAAAATTAGTGTATATATTTTGTGAAAAGGGTGGTTACATAGTGTTGATAATTAAAAAAAAAAAAAATCGAGCAAGGAAGAAGGAAGAAGCACCCATCTGGTGTTTCAAAGAATTGTTCAGGAAAAGGTCCAAATTATGAAGTACGCCTCCATGCAGTGACTTGGAAAAAAGTAAACGGAAAAGTAATTTTATATCTGCGCTGCTGAAGGGGCCAAACGTGGACAGTGCAACATTTCTGCAAAAACAGACGCATCTGATTCCATGGTAAACGATGAGTAAATGATATTTTTTTTTTAAAAAAAATCGGGATAAGTAAAAAGGATAAAAATAACTGGGAGTAAAACAAATAAATAAATAATGCTCAAGATAATATAGACAACGCGGTGTTCATGGACCCAGGGATGGATGACAACGGAGACCATGACAACACCGATTCAGGATCTCCAGACTCGAGTCTCGAAGACCCTGGGGTCTCTGGAAGGCTACCCGATCTTGGTTCGACTGAATCGGGTGGACTCTGGCGCTGCAACAGCGCACCGACCATCGCAGGCTTCGGGTGGGTGATCTTGAGTGTAAAGATCAAAAGGGAGGAGGGGGGTTTGTAATGGTTGCCATGGCAACGTGGACCATCTCACCTTCTCATGGTCTCCTCGATGAGGACGAAATCATGGGTAGGTTGGATGATTATTTTATGGACTGTTGCAACATTTCTGCCAAACCCAAAGGAGGATGTGAATATTTAATTTGTGGTATTGTGGACGTATTTTGAGATGGTGATGACAGTCCAAGACTGGGGTTGATAGGAGGAATGACCCGGTTGCTGATGAAGTTGGAGCATTGCTCAATGGATGGATGAATGACTGACTGTAGGATGGGATCGTTAATTTTTTGAAGACTTGAGGTTGGGAGAAAGTCCAAGAGGAATGAGTTGGAGGAAAGGATGAATGATTCAAGTGAAATGCAAATAATATAATCAACCTGTGGCGCGTTTGCAGAGGAAGAATTTCTCCACTGCCTGAACGAGCGGAGAAGTTGGAAGGACGAAGACTCAGCTACAGCCCGTCATTGATGAACTGGCAAACCACGGCAAGCCAATCATAACTGACTGTGGTCCTTCCTGGCTTGTGAACGTTTTCCAGAGAATGGTGTCTTTCTTATTATCAAGGAATGTAAAAGATAAATAAGGTGGACCGTATATTGACATGATGCATTTATCGGGTTGGAAGGGCTTTGTTTTTGGATTGTTATTACCCCCGATCACAAACCCACCGCTTTGTTGGTAGGGCAGTAAAGCAGAGGTAATGGTCTCATGTGGCAGATGGACATTGCAGCTCTCAGATCATGCAGTTTCGCTGTTGTGGGATGAGAAACTGTGCTTTACTGCTTTACCAAGTTAGGAGTTGTGAACATTATTTAAGCCGACTCGGCTGATGGGCACAGGTAAATGATTATGTGGTTTGTCGTCCTGATGAGCTCCAACAAGTGAAACCATGGTCGGCGACTTCACGATCCTTTACTTGTGACCTTTGGTCCTTGTTCTTTAAAATGGACTCGAGTGTGCACTGCTGAAGCTTTCCGGGCAGGATACACCAGGATCCCAACATTCACCGGGGATACGTTCCTGTAAAAACCCCGCGAATATTGAAACCGTGAATGTGGGGATATTGTTTCAATGGGAAATGGGGGGATATGTTCCGGGGATTTCCCTACGCGCGAAAAATCCACGAGTGTCGGGGTAAAATCCGCGAGTGTCGGGGTAAAATCCTGATCATAGATGTGGTGAGCGATGTCATTGTGTAATTAGTCCGTATGTAGCTAGCTGCTAATTACACTAATAGATAATATGCTGAATGTTTCCATTCTTTAACTCACAGGACATGACGTCTTTCCTATCTACAGGTAGATTATGCTGAGTGTTTTTAAAATGAAACAGCTCAGATGGTGTTGTTTGTAGCAAGACGGTGATTTACATTAAGATGTGCTGAATGTTTCCATTGTGTAATGTATGTACGTGGCAACCTGGTAATTACTGGATACATCATTAGATGCTGTTAGTGTTTTCATTCTGCAAGCAACTTACAGGGGATGGCATCATGGGGAATGACGTGTTACACTGGTGAGACGTCCCGTGAAACTATGTTTATCCCATGAAGCTACAATACAGTACGTACAGTACCATATGTTTAAAGTGCACATGGTGAGACGTCCCATGAAACTATGTTTATCCCGCGAAATTACAATACAGTACGTACAGTACCATATGTTTAAAGTGCACACGGTGAGACGTCCCATGAAACTATGTTTATCCCACGAAGCTACAATACAGTACGTACAGTACCATATGTTTAAAGTGCACACGGTGAGACGTCCCATGAAACTATGTTTTCCCGCGAAGTTACAATACAGTACGTACAGTACCATATGTTTAAAGTGCACATGGTGAGAGTCCCATGAACTATGTTTATCCGTGAAGTTACAATACAGTACGTACAGTACCATATGTTTAAAGTGCACACGGTGAGATGTCCCATGAAACTATGTTTATCCCGGAAGTTACAATACAGTACGTACAGTACATATGTTTAAAGTGCACACGGTGAGAGTCCCATGAAACTATGTTTATCCCGTGAAGTTACAATACAGTACGTACAGTACCATATGTTTAAAGTGCACATGGTGAGTCCCATGAAACTATGTTTATCCCGTGAAGTTACAATACAGTACGTACAGTACCATATGTTTAAAGTGCACATAGTGAGATGTCCCATGAAACTATGTTATCCCGCGAAGTACAATACAGTACTACAGTACCAATATGTTAAGTGCACATGGTGAGATGTCCGCAAACTATGTTTATTCCATGAAGTTACAATACAGTATGTACGTACCATATGTTTAAAGTGCACATGGTGAGACGTCCCATGAAACTATGTTTATCCACGGAGCTACAATACAACAAGCCGGTAGGCGACATGGTGTTCGCTACATAATTGCATACTAGTCATACAGTTTTTGACGAATCGGGCTGAAATTTTTTTGACAAAGAGGTTGATTATAGTGCGCATAAAAGCCTGGAAGCCGATTTTTGATTTTCGAAAAAATAATTTTTTTTAGGATTTTTACAAATTTCAAAGTCCCGTTGCTAGGCAACGGTGGCGTCCAAAGCACGGTGCTCAAAAGCATAACAACTAGTTCCTGGTATGAACCTACCAGTCAAGTTTCATCAAAATCGGTTGACTCCTCTGGCCTCCAGAGCTGTCCATTACATACAGACATACAGACAGACAGAAAAATTGAGAATAAGGGTACTCTAGCGACGCACCAACATACAAACTACATACGACGGAAACCTGAGAAAAGGGTAGTCTCGCGACCACCCAATACATATCAGTACCGCATGTTTAAAGTGCACATGGTGACACGTCTGCGAAACTATGTTTATCCCGGAAGTTACAATACAGTACGTACAGTACCATATGTTTAAAGTGCACATGATGAGACGTCCCATGAAACTATGTTTATGTTTGTCTCGCGAAGCTACAATGCACGTACAGGAACCTGGTCATGTTTGCGGCCATGAAGATGTTTTTTTGCGTAGTACAGTATTGTACTTACGTACATCCAGCTGTTTTGTGCGTGGCTCATGGAAGATTTGTTTTAGAACTATGTTGTGCTCGTGGCTCATGAACCCCCCCCCCCCCCCGTGAAAACCGTGAATACCCGGGGCAATTTCCCACGAATGTAGGAGCATGTCGCAAATTATCAACCATGAATACACGGAACCACGAATGTTGGAACCCGAAATGGCGGGTCCAGGTTTGTGTGTGTGTGTGTGTGTGTGTGTGTGTGTGTGTGTGTGTGTTGTATAATGACAAGAGGGTTAAAAAAAGACAACAACCTACAAGCAGGTTTTTTTTTTGTATACAAAGTCAAGGCTCGTGGAAGAGCTAGAACACTGAGACGATCAGGACCAGGGATGGACCGACGGTATTCTGGGCCTTCTGGCAAAAGGGGTCTTTGGGCCCCCTTCGTAGTTAAAATTTTTGAATGAAACTCGGTGTGAAATACAAGTTTTCCAAAACAAACATTTGTGCATACGTATGCAGAATAATAATGAGACCACAAATTAAAAACAAATACATGTAATGTACAAACCAGAAACAGATGCACCTCATGTTGCGCAGTGCAGAACATACATTGCAGTCCAAATCGTCATGGAATGTTAAGTATGTAATAAGTAGATAATATGGCAAACGGCCTGGCAAACGGTCTGAATGGTGTATAATATAATGCACACACAGACAAAATGATTATTTCTCTGTGTCATTTACTAGAAGCTTTGGCCGTACGATCTAAAATAAAGGAGATGGTGTGATGTTCGGACCGACCTAGTCAATTCGCACCCTGATCTATTGAACACTGTTTCTCTTTTAGATTAACAAAAAACAAGTGTGAAGATGGTTAACATATTTTTTGGACAATGAGGGTACAAACCCTGTTTTTTGTAACGCACATTTATGGTTAATAACCATTTTCTGGAAAGTTTGAAACTGTAGCTTGAAAAGTGGTAAATGTTTGTTTAAAACGGGTAAAATGTTTAACAGCAATAAATGACTTTGTTGCATTTTTTTTTTTTCAGGAATCAAAATCGACTTTCAACCTTCAACAATTAACACACTATGTTTAAATATACGTTCTAAATCTAAAATCACCTTCCTCTCTTATTTCTGAAAGCGTAAACCTTATTATTTATTTCTTTTTGGAGCACGGGCTCTTTGATGGCTCGGGTCGGTGCCTGAATGTCCGACTGCTCAGTCCTCCCCGATCAGGATGCAACTTAACAAAAGGAAATGGAGACAGAGACAGAGAGCAACAGCAGGGTTGAAGGACAAATTAGAGGGTGACCCACAAATATGCAATAGGGGTAGGAGAGGAATCATGGGGTTGGCAAGATGGATGGCGAAGCGAACTCTCAGGAAGGAAAAACTGGACATTTGGAAGGAGGTGGGGTTGGGGGCGGTTAATGGGTGGAGAAAAGATCATGGCTTTGGAGGATGATCTGATATGGTGGCGAACAGCTGTCTTGAAGATCTGGAGGGAAGAATGAGATTGAAGAGAATGTAGAAGTTGGTTCCACAGGTGAGGAAAAAGAGGAACAAATGAGTGGAGGTGAGCAGTGATTATTTTGTCCAACAGTTAGAGAAAAGTAAGGCAATGAATGGACAGGAAGAGTGGATGGGAAGAAACCTACAAGAGGGTTGGGTTCGACCTGTAGTACTAATGGGAGTGTAAAGAAATGGGATGATGTGAGATGTTGGTGCATTGCCTGCTTTTGAAGTCTTGAGGGGGAAGTGTGCGATTGGAACTGCCTTTGGAAGGCAGTTGCAGAAATCGTGAAAAGTAGCAACAGAGTGTGGGGGGAGGGGGGGGGTAATGGAGTTTACTTCGGATTTAATTCGGAGGATGTTGGAGTTTAATTCGGAGGATTTACTGGAAGAAAGTATGCATTCTGGATGGTCTGGGGATGATCAGGGGGTTGAGAGAGAGTAGAGGGAACAAGACTGGAAGAGGTGGTTAAAAAAACAAACAAACAGAGACCTATCTGTGATGTGAGAGCGACAAGCTTTGTGTTTTGGCTTCATTGTGTGGGATGACAAAAATGTTTTGAGCTTCATGTTTCAAAGAATCCAGGAAAGGCAGATCTGATGCTGGGGCCCAAGCTTGTAGGGGAGAGCAGTGCTCCACCGAGCTATGGACAAATGGATAAATACCTTGTATACTGTGAGTAGTTCTGATTGCTCAAGGAAAGATTTGAATTGACGGAGGATGGCTGGTCTGCGGCTGGCTTTGGAAGCCAGCTTTACAATAGGGTTGGCCCAGCAGAGTTGATGGCTGATGGTGAGGTTTAGAGATTCAACAGACTGAACCTCTTCCGGTGGCTGAGCATGAAAATATATGATCCTTCCAGTGCGACAGGGTGAGACTATGTCATTTGTCAGGATTGAAAGACAGGATTTACTCTGCGAGGGATGTAGAGAAGTGAGGTAGTGTGACTCATTGAAAGGATTGGATAAACGTGCGGAAGAATGAGTTGGATATAATGCTTACCGGTATGACTAAATAAAAGCAGAGCTTGCACGCGTATGTACCCTTGGAAATGGAAATGAATCCATGTTCCTCAGGCAGAGAATTCTGATGTAGCTACTGTAACAATCTTCAAAGAATTGCTCTTTCAAATACCACCACACCTTTCTGCAATCATAATTAACTCCACTGTTTGGTTAATGACACCTCATTAAGCTATAACGGCACTCGGTAGAGCGCATACCTCTGCCAGGTTGAACACTTTACGTTTTGTATCCTGCAGATGGGCCGGCTACGGATCCGGACGTGAACCAAAATCAAATCGGACTGCTCTTGTCACCAACCCAAGTCATCCACCAAGTTTTATCTCAACTCGTTTGAAATACAGCATCGTGCTATACTGTATATAGTTTTTGGCTTCATCTCTCAATTGTGAAGAATCACTTAAAAAAAAACATTAAAGAATTTTCGTATCGGGATTCGGATCTTCACCAAAATCCAATCAATTAGTCCTCGTCATGGATCCAATCTGTCCTCCAAATTTCATCCAAATGCGTACATAACTTGAGTCATCCTGTTCAAACACAGACAAACGCACAATAGGACTGAAACCAACCTCCACCCATCTTCAGTGGTGGAGGTAAACATAAAACAATTCTTATTATTAGCTATATTTTCAGAAAGTTAGAATTCAAAATTCATCCACAGCTTGTGTATAAATAACGATACTTGCCCAAATGTTCCAATACATTCCATGTAGAAGTTTGTGATAATGGCCGTTAAGCGGTCGGCTGCAGAAGTGGCCATTGATCCGAGGAAGTTAACGTGAAGGTACACGACCTTTGTGCAAGAATGCAAAACCTTTCTGCAATCGGATGTACTGCACAGTGGGATGATGGTGCATGAAATAAGACATTAACAAGCAAACAGCATTACCACCATTAACTACACTGTTTTGAGAGTGAACTTAGTTTGTTTTGTTTTTTTCTATTGGGTTAGGGGAGATTTGTTGGTGTCACTTCCTTGTTGGCGTCATGGGAATATCTCATATTCTGCAGAATCAATACTTGCACGTGTTTATATTGAACTGGCAATTGAGCATGTCACAAAATTGAGTCATCGTAATCACTGAAATTGCAATGCAATCACGAAGGAAGAGAAGAAGAGGAAACCTTCACACTGACTCCATTACATACAGGAATTGGTCAGTTGATAATGACGCTCATCAAGTTGTCACAAAATTACAACGCAATAAGAAGGAGAATAAGAAACCTTCGCACCGACTCGGTTACATACAGGAATGATTCAAAAGGCAAACAAAATTTGGGGTTCTACCCCTACTTTCGCTTTTCCAATGAGTTTTTGTTTTTCCTGGAATGAACTATCTAACAGATTCGGAGAACGAAGCAGCTGAAAAGTGGAAGATTCTTCTCCTCCTCTTCCTCCTCCTCCTCCTCCTTGTTCTCGTTATCATTCTTGTTGATAAAGTGAAACATGCTAAACTACACTCAGTGTACAAAACATTAGGAACACCTTCCTAATATGAAGTTGCATCCCCTTTTGCCCTTAGGACAGCCTCAATTTGGCTGGGCATGGACTCCACCTGGTGTCAAAAGCATTCCACAGGGATGTTGGCCCATGTTGACTCCAATGCTTCCCACAGTTGTGTGAAGTTGGCTGATAGTGAATCTCGACTCCGAATAGCTCGTTCCGTCTCATCCCACTGATGCTCAATTGGATTGAGATCTGGTGATTGGGCAGGCCACTGCAGTAAGCTGAATTCACTGTCATGTTCGTGGAACCATTCCTGGAGAATCCTAGCCTTGTGGCATGGGGCATTATCCTGGCATGGGGCATTAACGTCAACAGCAGAGTTGATGGTCAAAATAGAGAGAGACTTGGACAAATGTTGGGTGTGGGGAGGAATGGGAGGCATGAGAGGATGAAAGGGGTGGACAAGATGGATACAGAAGGATACTCAGGAGGGAAAACTGTAAATTTGGAAGGAGGAGAGATTGGGGTGGGGTTAACGAGGGTAGAAAAGATCATGGTGTTGGATTGGGGACCATCTGAGATGGTGGTGAACAGCTGTCTTGAAGACCTGGAGGGAAGAATGAGATTGAAGATGATGTGAAAGTTGGTTCCACAGGTGGGAAGAAAGAGGAACAAATGAGTGGAGGTGAGCAGTAGTCCTGGATTTAGTTAGTTTCACCAGAAGGGGTTGATTATGGACCGTATGCCCATTACATGTGCCTGGGAAAGGGGGGGGGGGGGACAAATCACGGAAAGAGCAGAGGGTGCAAGACCAGAAATGAGGCGGTAGAAGACAGACTCCACCGACCTGTCTGCATTGGCAAAATAATATGCCCATATACTCAGCTTCATGGTGGGAGATTCCAATAATCTTAACAGTCCTGGTTTCCACGACGTCAAGCTGAGCAGGATGTGAGGCGGGGGAGTAAGCCCAGAGGGGAGAGCAATACTCCATCAAGCTGCGGAAGAAAGCTTTGTAGGTGGATAAGAGTTCAGGGGTGCCAAGGAAGGACTTTGTATGATGGAGCATACCCAGGTGACTGGGTTTGGAGGTCAACCTTAAAATGTGGTTTGCCCAAGAGAGATCATGGCTGACAGTGAGAGCCAGGAGTTTGAATGACTGAACTTCCTCAAGAGGGTTGTTAACAAAGTAGATAGGAGGGTTTGCCAGATGGTCCTTTCAGAGAGAGATGGTGAGAGTGTGAGATTTCTCAGGATTGAAAGACACATTTCAAGTGCTTGACCAGCTTGTGATTTTTTTTTCTCAAGGTGTGAAGAGGGAAGAGGCTGCTTGCCTTCCTGTCTGGAGGATGAGGGATGTCACAGCAGAGGGTGTAGTGATCAGCAAATAGATAAAGGAGATTTTGTAGACAATCAGAGAGATCATTGATGAAGATTAGGAATGGCACTGGGCCCAGAACTCTGCCTTGGGGCACTCTAGCCTTCACAGGGAGAAGAGATGAAAGGATTTTGTTGGGAGTCAAACATTGTCTGCGAGAGTTGAGGAAGTCAGTAAGCCATGTGTGGAGTTGGCCTAGGATGCCATAGGCACAGAGTTTGGAGAGTGAGGCACTTAAAAAATTATCGCATCCAGATCCTCACCAAAATCTAATCGATTTGGCCTTGTCATACACCCAACCTTTCCACCAAGTTTAACTTAAATCAGTCCATAACATTTTGAAATGTCATGCTATCAGACAGACAATACAGGGGTGAATACATAACCTCTGTTCACCTTTGGAGGCAGAGGTACCAATGATCAATCTGTATGATACCGTAATCTATTATGGTGTAATCTACAATGTGAAGGCAATGCCACCAAGTTGTGTGCACCAACGGGGATGCGACATGCAAGGGATGAAGAGTGTGGGGTGACCTTTGCTCCCCGAAGCCCCACCTCATCTGGGGTCAGAGAGTGCTTCCGTGACCCTTGCTCCCCTCAAAGGACTAATAAAAGCCAGAGCGAACAGGAGCTGAGCACCGATTCGTGCACCAAGGATCTGTTCGAGAAACAATACTGCTCACCTGCTTTTACATGGAACGAGACTGCTTGCTTGCCTGTTCAAACTGCAGGACATGGCGAGACGAGTTGTGCTGGGGCGAGGCTGAGAGCGCGAACGGCAACACGAGGTCCTTGGTGTGCAACGACTACATTCTGACTTCCACGATCTTTTCTTATTATCTCCAAGACCCCTAATTTCTCTCCTTCAGATGCACAAAGAGAACCTAAAAGAGTTCTCAACTATTAACTTCCGACTCGGTTGGGCGAGGTACTGAAACGTATCTCACATCTTTTCCTCTAGTCTAGACTCGAGAACTTGCATCGCATAAGCTGCACATCTCCCGACACCGCACGCACACACCACCACCTTCCCTTCCCTCCACTCTGGACTAATGCAAGCCTGCCTGCTTGCATTGGGTGAGCAAGAGGCCGCATACAAGCCTTGAGCTGCTTTATTTATTTTTTCCTTTCCTTCTTTCTATTTATCTCTACGTTTCCCGGTATGATTGTGGCACACCTGTTCTGTGCATAGTTATGTTAGATTGTTTAAGTTTATCATTACCTGCTTAAGGGATAATTGTTTTTCTTTGTGACACTGCATTGCCTGTAAATATTTGCTTGTAAATATGTCTTTCTTTGGTCAACTGTTTCAAGCCTGCTCAGTTCTTTTTCCTTCATTGGTTCAATATGGTGTATGTAATAGATACACGGGATGTTATACCGCAGTAAATCACTCCACAAATTTAGCCGACCTTCCACTGACAGTTTCGCTCGGGCATACATAATAAGTAGATATAAAGGTGGGACGTCGAGAGAACGGTTCCCCATCTGGGCGGATCTAAATCACCGGTAAGGTAATGCGTGACTTGGAGCGGGGACCCTGCCAGACTTTGCCTTCTCAGACAGTGGAATGAGTATCGGAATTCGAATTGGAAATACACTGTTTCTCTATGTAAGCCGCCATTTGGACCAAGGTGGGTAGAAGGTGTGACGTCACGGGGGAAATTCGGGTTGTTCTTCAGCACTTTGTGATTGGCAAAAAAAATTCAATTTTTTTTTCCCTTCTAATTGGTTAAACATTTTCAATGGTTTTCAGAAAAAAATACTTTTGCGTTTGGGTTCCCCTTTAAGTATTTTATGATGAGGTGTAGATCTGCGAATGTACATGAAATTATGTTGTCCTTTTTTTGTTGTTTGGTTATTTGTAATTATATTTCATATCAAGTGCACAAAGTAAACCCTGTCTTTCAATCCAGAGAAATCCCACACACTCTCTCTCTCTCTCTCTGAAACCGTACCGCAAATCACAAGGAAATTAGATGCAGGTGGAGGCCATTCAGCCCATCATGCCTGTGCCACATCAACACCACACCGATTTATCAACACAAGATCTGATAAGAAAAAAATGCAAAATGTTTTTTTTTTAATGAAGTTTTTTTTGTTTTTTTTGAGTTTTTTTATTTTATTTTATTGTTTTCCTTCTTTTCAGGGGAGGGGGCATTGGCTTGGGGTAAAAAAAACACATCAACCACACAATAGCCCTTGACGAGACCCCCACCAACACTCCATACACATGCACACAATCACCCATCAATGTTCAAGTTACCTAAAAGTCATACCAACATCCCTATACCCCTCTATCTCCATAACTTCCAGGTACCTATCTAATTCTAAGTTAAACTAATCTACTGTTTCTGCTGCCACTACCTTTCCAGGGAGACCATTCCATGCATTAACTAATCTCTGAGTGAAAGTCCCCTGCCTTACTACCGTCTTAACTCTTCTTCTTTACTCTCAGGCTATGGCCCCTGTTCCTATCACTGTCTACTCTGCTGAATAATTCATCTGCACTTATTTCATCTATACCTTTCATTATCTTAAACATCTCCATCATATCTCCTCGTAACCACGTCCTTTCTAGTGTATAAAGCCCTGTCTCCTTCAGCCGCTCCTCATAGCTGAGTCGAGCTAGTCCCGGAATCGATCTAGTTGCCCTACGCTAAACTCTCTCTTTGGCATCTACGTCCTTCCGGAAATGTGGTGACAAAAACTGCACACAGTATTCTAAATGTGGCCCTCACTAAATTCCTGTACAATGTTAACACCACCTCTTTTGATTTATAAATGATCCCCCTCCGAATACAACCTAAAACCCAATTTGCTTTACCTATAGCTGCCTGGCATTGTGCTGCCTGCTTACCTCCCGTATCTATTGCCACCCCCAGATCCTTCTTCTGTGTGACACGCTCCAAAATTACCCCTTGCATCCTGTAATCTCTATTCTCATTATTCTTTCCCATCCCCAACACCTTACACTTGCTCAGGTTAAATTCCATCTGCCAATCTTTTGCCCAACTCTAAACAAGTATCAATACTTTCCTGAATCTGATCACCACACCCCTCTGTTATCTACCTTACCTCCAAGCTTTGTGTCATCTGCAAATTTGGAAAGCTTACTCTTTACCCCATTATCCAAATCGGTGATGTAAATAATGAAGAGTAATGGTCCGAGTACTGATCCCTGAGGTACCCCACTACTTACATCCTCCCAGCAAGACATCCTCCCTCCCACAAGCCACTCTTTGCTTCCTATCACTAAGCCAGTTTGCAATCCAATTAGCCACCTGACCAGCCACTCCACAAACACTCACTTTGGCTAACAACCTCCAATGTGGTACC
>CM068957.1:72550748-72570333 GCA_035128595.1 Eptatretus atami | reverse complement strand
AATCCTACTTGTAATTGTAATTGTTGAATATGAACATGTAATTTGAATAACTTTTAAATCTTTTACAAAAGAGGAGTTATTTCTTCCCGATTGTACAATGCTTAATGTGAAATGTAAGTTGGTCCTTTTTAATTAATTAATTTATTTTTTGAGACATCCTGTCCTTGGAAGTCTGGACTTTTTCCTTCTCTTGCGCATAACTTGACTGTTTTTGTCACGTCATTGTTTTGTACTGATCTAAAATGTATAAATGAGCAAACATCATCGAGTGGTATTGCAGCCAACGATCCCTCATTGTTCCCTGCCATTTAACTGTGCACCTTCTTCCTTCTATGCTTGCAGCCCATGCCCTTGTCGCCGGTGCGAATGCTCAGCAGCAGAGTCAACCAGATAAAGCAGGTGAGAGCTATAGAACAACAATAACAACAACAAAAAATTACAAGTTATGTTAAGGACAGTCAGTCAAGGCATAAATAGTGTCTTCCGCAATAAATAGTGTGCCGTCCATCGGATGGACGTTGAGCCGGTGGATCAGTCGACAAGCGCTGGTCGTCGGTCTTTCGCAAAGTGTAAACGAGTCATCGCCGGCGGCCTGCCCAAATTTCAAAGTCCTTCCCCGACTGACTGCTGGGAAGGCACTGGCAAACCACCCAGCATAATATTTCACCAATGTTCTATAAAAAGAATGGTAAACTGATGATTGTGATGATCAGTTAATTACATTAGTAATGAACAAGACGTTCGTAGACATTTTCGTGTATTTCCTCAATTGCAGGAGGAAGGAGGGGATGTTATGAATAGAGAGACTGCTCATGAGAGGTGAGAATTGGTCTTCTCGGTTGATGGGCTGGCCATGAATTACAAGTGGCCTTAAGCAATATCTTTTAACAAGAATATTGCGTGACATGAGGAAGGAGTCAAACAGTACTGTCAAACCACAGGTATATTTAAGAATTCCTGACATTGCTTCAGATGCAGTGCAATACAGATACAAATTTTGTAGAATTTTATACACATTGAACACACACTCTAATTAATAAATTATTGTAATTGTATATATATATATATATGAGGCCCGGCGAGGAGGAGTGATGTAAGCGACATTTTTTAATGATATGATGATGATAGGCTTGGTTGAAAGGGGAAGGGTTAAAATAGTGCTATATGGCATTAACTCCAAAATGGCCGATGTGTCCCTTACATCACTCCTCCTCGCGGCACCTCATATACATCATTGCTCGAAGAGAAACAGACAAATTGTCTGCATGATGCTGTTTTATTTTCATTTCCTACACCCTTTCCATGCCCACAAGCTGGTCTTATACTTGGCATATGGCTTTCAATCGTGACAAATCTCACACTCACTCACTCTCTCTCTCCAAAAGGACCACCACCTGGCAAAACCTCTCACATCCACTTTCTTAACAATCCTCTTGAAGTTCAGTCACTCAAACTCCTGGGTCTCACTATCAGCCATGATCTTTCTTGGGCAAACCACATTTCAAAGTTGGCCTCTAAAGCCAGCCGCCGACTGGGCATCTTCTGTCATACAAAATCCTTCCTGGCACACCAAAACTATCCACCAACAAGACCTTAATCCACAGTTTGATGGAGTAGTGCTCTCCCCTCTGGGCCCCTACTTCACACCTTGCTCTGCCTGATGCCATGGAAACGAAGACATTCAAGATTATTGCAATCTCCATGATGAAGCTAAGTCGATTACTTTCCCATCACAAATAGGTCAGCGGTCTCTCTTCTTCTGCCTCCCTTCTGGTCTTGCACCTTTTGCTCTTTCCGTGCTTTGTCTCCAGATTTCCGCAAAGTGGACACGGTCCACCATCAACCCCCTTTCTGGTAAAACTCCCCAAATCCAGAATCACTGCTCACCTCCACTCATTTGTTCCTCTTTTTTTTTGTCCACCTGTCGAATCAACTTCCACATTCTCTTCAATCTCGTTCTTCCCTCCAGGTCTCCAAGACAGCTGTTCACCACCATGATCATTCCTACTCCCATTAACCCTCCTGTTCACCCCATTTGAAACCATTATCGTTCCTACCCCCTATTAACCTTCCTCAAGCCCACCTCTTATCAAATTTCCAGTTTTTCCTTCCTTCGAGTTTGCTTCTGTATTCATCTTGTCCACCCCATGTGTACTCACTCTCATATTCTTCTATACATCCCCTATTTGTCAGTCTATTGTTTTCCTCTTCTTTCTTCTCTTCCATTTGTTGTGTTACATCCTCACCCATTCTTTGTCCAAGCTCCTCCACGAACCTCGCCTTTGTACATTAAATTAAAAAAAATAAAAACTCGCTCAACTTCAGTACAAATGATTTTGACTGTGGAGATATATGCATATCCATTGGTGTAGTCTTCACAGGACAGTAAACCCTCAAATATCATGGGTTTCGACCAATTGCGTTTTTTGAGCTGAGATGAGACATCGTTTGCGTTCATGTATATGATTACCTACAATTACAAGCCTTTTGTTGATCCTCGTGCACCGTTTTTTATGGCGCCAAAACATAAAGCAATGGACAAAAAAGACCATAATGCTGTGAAAAAATATCCACCACAGCTCATGGCACTAATGGAGGCAAAGAGATTAATGCCGGAGCAGGTTTTTAGCGTCGGCAAGACGGGATTATTTTGGAAGAGGATGCCATCTGACACCTTCCTGTCCAAGCAGGAAAGATCTGCTCCGGGGTTCAAGATGGCGAAGGATCGGCTTGCCCTTCTCCTTTGTGGCAATGCAGCAGTCGACTTCGTCTTTGAGGACCGCAAAGAGAAAGACGTGGAGGAACTCCTTCAGTATCATCAAGAGGAGTTGATGGAGGAGGATTTGGAAGAACTCGTACGCTTGAGTGAAGAGATTGATGATTAGGAGGAGGTGATGGTGCCGAAACCTTTAACGACGAAGATGCCAGTAGAGGTGTTCCAAATGGGCAAGGCCCTGGGTGACAAGGCTTTTGCGACCGATCGATGAAAAGCATAACATGTACAAGGGTGTTGGAGGCTGCTACGATGCCTTATAAAGAAGCTTACAGGGACCTGCAAACTAAAGCGAAGCAATCCACCATAGCAAGCTTTTTTTTATGTGTCGATAGCACCACCACCACATCGCCAACCACCAGCAGTGCCTCAACCAGCTCCTGATGATCTAACGGCCATTACAAATTTTACATCCACATTTCTCAAACCTCCAACCCGACCCCACTCCCATCATCATATCATCATCATCATCATCATCTCATCATCATCATCATCATCATCATCATCATCATCATCATCATCATCATCATCATCATCATCATCATCATCATCATCCAGAGTTAAGTCTTGTGTTGTTTTTTTTTTATTTACGGCAGAGTGCAGTCATATTCTTACCCTCATCCATCTCGTTGTTTTGCAAAAAAAATCTCCTCGCTGTTTTGGAATAAATTTAAAAGGTAAAAGTCTTGTGTTTTTTTGTTGTTTTTAAATCTGTGCCACTGAAGGTGGAAGGAAGTTGTGTTTTCACTACTGTCTTTGTTTGTTTGTGTGCAGAATATCTCAAAAAGTTGTGGATGGATTCTGATGAAATTTGCAGGGCAGGTTGGGTGTATGATGAGGACAAATCGATTCGAATTTGGTGAAGATCCAGCTGTAGATCCGGATACTAGAATTATATATTTTTTAAAAGTAATTCTTCACCGCTGAGAGATGGTGCCAAAAACGATATATAGCACAATATCTCAAAAAGTTGTGGATGGATTCGGATGAAACTTGGACACATTTGGTGTGTGATGAGGAAGAATTGATTCATTTTTGGTGAAGATCCGAATCCGGATCCAATAATTTATTTTTCCAGTGATTCTTCACCATTGAGGGATAGGGCTAAAATGATATATTGCACAATATCTAAAAAATGTATTGGGCCCGATATGTTCCACTGGATCAGGCATTGGGTGGCAGAGGTATGCGCTCCACTAAATACCCTTCTAGTTGTTTATTTTGTACTGTATTAACTTTATTTACATGTTTATTTCAATGTTAACATGCTTTATATTTATTTTGCATGTTTATTTCAATTGTGTTATGTGTATTTCTGGCTGCCGCCAATCTTCCTCTCTATTTTCTCGAAGCCCAGGAACCTAACCCCCTTTGCCCATAGGCCCTTGGTTTGAACAATCATGGTTTTAACTATCGCGGCATTTTCCAGGAACGTAACCCACACACAATACTTGAGAGTTTACAGTATTTGAAAAGTGTTTTCAAGTTGTCACGATAATTTGGCCTAAATATATTTTCTCCTATAAATGATGCAATAATTGGTATTCCTTTAAAAAAATAATTTAAATACAAACTTTATTTTATGCAATTATCAATTCTGCAGGTTAACTTTTAAAATAATTATTCTCGCATTTCTCATTGGATTGTTCTCCCCTGCCCCTTGGACCTTCTCCAGAGGAGTACAAGCGGCCATGCAAATTAGCCAATCATGGGATTCTGTCTTCACACTTGTAAGCATTGTACATTTGGAGTTCATATGCCCTTAAATTACAGTGGCAATTGTAATTCAATTAAATTATGTAACCTCTTACAGAGATAACAATGCTTTATCAAAATGTTAAATTGCGAAAATGTGAGCATTTACACAACAGTTTGCACCTTTCTGGCGTGCACAACATTATCGCTGTATGCACAGGGTGATCCGTCGTCGGATTCGGAAAAGCCATTGGTTCAGCGCAGGTTGGAAAACTTTCCACTTTCACCATCTCCATCACCAACGAGAGGCATCGGCAAGGTGTGTATTGCAAGGATTGGGTGTGATTCAAAATTCTCAATATTTGTTTATAATCGTATTCCTCCAAAAAAACATTAAAAAAAAATAGCCCTGAGTGGGCTGACTGTCATCTCTTGAGGTTGTGATTCAGACCTTTGCTGAATCCAAAATCTGGGAAATGTCATGGATGTTTGACTGGAGTCAATTTGGGGGAGCCTCCCTGGGAGCCCCCCCCCCCCCCCCCCCCCCCCCGATCCAAAATTGAAAGACACAGCGATCCTGCAGACAATCGAGTAGAAGGGTTGTGTCAAGCTTTACAACAATTGGTTGGTAAATAAGGGATGGGTAGGAATCCAAAGTTTTTTTGGTGGGGGGGGGAGGGGGCTAACCCTCTCCTCCCCCCATGGGAGCCCCCAACATCTGAAAACGAAAAATCGAAGCCCAAGTGATTGTGCGAGCTACTGTCTTATATTCATGTGTCAAGTTTCATAACAATCAGCTGGGTGATAAGGGAGGAGTAGAGAAAATAGCAAAAAGTTAACAGATGACCTTAAGGGTGAATGGACATCTGGACATCAGGACCCATTTTACAAGTTCATCTCTTTGAGAGTCGATGAGATGATCTAAAAATTATTTTTGGCACACACAAAAAAAACTTTTTACTTCTGCCACTGAAGGTTGACAAAGGTTATTTTTCATCCCTGTCTCTTTTTCTGTGAGCAGGATATCTCAAAAAGTTGTGGACGGATTCGGATGAAATTTGGTGGACACGGGTCTGTGACAGTGACAAAATGATTAGATCTCGGTGAAGATCTCGTTCCAGATCCGGATACCAGAATTTTTATGCCTCTGCCGACGAAGTCGCCAGAGGCATTATGCTTTCGGGTTGTCCGTCCGTCTGTCCATGATAAGTTTTTGTTTCTGCGATAACTGAAGAACAGGTGAAGGTATCCAAGTCAAACTTGGTACAATTATGTATAATGATGCATAGATTAACTGATTATATTTTGCAGTCAAAGGTCAGAGGTTATGTTTGGTAAAAATTCTGTTACCGTGCTAACTTGTGAACCAATGATTGGATTTTAACCAAACTTGATACAAGTATTTAGGCCTGTAATGATAAAGATGAACTGATTAAACTTCGGCATCAAGAGGTCAGAGATCGTCAGGTAAAAATGTGATACTTGAGAACAGCTGATGGGATTCAAATCAAACTTGTTACAAGTATTATATATATTATACATATCGTTGTATTTTATGTTTGTCTGTCTGTCCATCGATATAATTGGCCCCACCAGTAGCAACGCCATCATATTGTACACCGTTGGAATTTTCTTGGCAAATGTAGATGCAAGAAAAGATTTTCAAACCTATAGGGAAGGGGGAAGACCCCAATTCTCTCTAAATATGCATCGTATAGCACCACCCAGTGGTCAGCAGTATTACAAATCATCTTCGAATCTATATTGCCAAGCTTACAATTCTGGCACACAACAACCAAACTCAAAATGTTGGCTATCCAGAGGCATTGCAGTCATTATTGTGTAGTATTGCCTTATTGTATCGTATTATTGCCTGTGATTTTATACTAAATATTGTATTAATCGTTGCATTATTATTATATCATTGCCTGCTAAATTATATGTGATGAATTACTTGGAATTCTCTCTTTTTCTAAACATTTTGGAATTGGAATGATACTCTCTTTTTCTGAATTCTAAATTCCTTCCGCACAAGGTGCAGGTACCTCTTCTCGTGGTGTAATAACGTGGGCGGAGGTTTATCGGTCAACATTCACGACGTCGAAGAGTGCCGTTCTAGTTTAAATGATTCTTCATCATCGAGATATGTGGCCAAAAACAATACATAGCATGATATCTCAAAAAGTTCTTGACCGAAACTTGGTGGACAGGTTGGTGGGTGCGTGATGAGGATGCATTGATTTGATTTTGGTGAAGATCCGAAGCAGGATCCAGATACGATAATTAAAAAAAATATTTTTAAAGTGTTTCTTAACCATCGAGGGATGGGGCCAAAAATGATATACGTGTGGCACGGTATTTCAAAACGTTGGCGATGAGTTATGACAAAACTTGGTGGATGAGTTGGGTAGCTAGGTGAAAAGAAGAAGCAGATTGGATTTTCGGTAAGGTCTAGATGCAGATACAGCCTATCAATGGGATACAAAACGTAAACTGTTCAGCCTGGCGGAGGTATGTCCTCTACTGAGCACTGTTCTCGTGTTTCCTTTTGATCATCAATGCCATATCTTTTCATAAATGCATTTTTGGCATGTTCTTCACAGCAACTATTCTCCCCTTCCTTACAAACGTCAGTAAACACAAGTCCCGCATCCAGTCCAAGGCGATTTACAATGCAAGTACTACACCCCTCCTTTCATTTTATTTTTTATTTTCTTCAAACACTTTTGTCCCCCACCCCCCTATTGCTCCCCTGTTCAGTTGACTGTATTCCATTTGGTTCTTTCCATTCCTGTGTTAAAAGAAAGAAAAAGGCCAAATGTGTTTGATCCTCACTTGGAAGGACAACTCTCGTTCGATGATTACAGTGACGGATTCCCTTTGACAGGCGAAGAAGCCTTAGTCCTATTGGCTGCCTTAGAGCCGGAGGCGTTGGATCAAACAAGCGGAAAGGTGAGGCCGAGCAACGTGTTTGAGGAGGTCTCACCTTTAGGTATCAGTTTAGGGAATGAGTGAAATGTGACCGTTATGAGTTTGCATGACTACATTGCAAATCTTCAGATTGTTTTGCTGTTATGTAAACCTTGAATGACCATGTTTTTTTTTAACCCCCCTCCCTACCTCACCACCCCTTTATGCCCTACACATTCCCCATTCCTTCTTCTTCCTCCTACATCTTCCGAAACCTGTTTCCCTTCTCTATCCACTCCTTCAACGCCACTCTCCTTTTCATCTCCCGTCCTCCCATTCTTTCCCTTTTATACATTTTTCTCTCCCCAAATGAGCTCCCTCCTCCCTCCCCTTGCCATATATCATCGATGGCCCTGGATGACCATGTTGAATAGTCATAATGACCATACGTTCGACGTTGTTGTGAGAGATTGTGATTGGGCATTATTTTGGCTTATGGATTAAGGTTCATATTTGAGATTGCAAACAGAAGGGTTTGGGTGAGGGTGGGTGATTTGTCGTTCGTTGTGGTGAGCAATTGGTGTTTCCAGCGGAAGGAGACATTGAACTGCCAGCAAAGCGGTCATTTCTCTCGGCCGGGGAATCTTCTTCACCAGACTGCATCGCCCCTCCCAGCTCCTTCCTTCATAGGTCCCTAACCTATCCGCACTCATTCACTCAGTCCTTAAACTCACTACTGATTTCTGCAGCACATTCACATCACCACCAAAATGATTTCATCATTAGTTTACTTTAAACACACAATGCACCACGATGATCCAAGCTGACCGCTTATATGTGTTTGGCTTGTTTTGTCCACTCGTGAGGTCATCATGACTAATGCAATTTTAAGTCGATATTCATCACCTGCAGATGGTAACATTTATAAGTTAGGTCATATTACCCACCAGCTCCATCTCGCTTTCTTTCTATTTAAACTTTGAAATATCTTCCGTTAACAGTATTTCGTTATTAACCGTCATTCCTATTCCTTTGCAGCCCATCTGGTAGCAGCCTGGAGAGCGAAAGCGAAAGCCCCTCGATGCCCCCTCGGTTGCTCTCCCTTTCCTCGGACCCCGACCAAATACAAACGCCAATCCTTGCCTCGGCATTCATACCCGTCAGCCGCTAGGCTTTCTCAACACCTATCTGCCCTTGACTTGAATCCCTTATTTCTGAGCACTATAGTTGTATCTCCATGCTTGTACTTGACCTGCTTTCTCTGCTGCTTTATTTTGAGTGTTGTGCGGAAACTGAAAGTGCAGAACTTACTGGTTTATCAAGGTTCGATAATGAAATGGCATGTTGTTCCCTGCATAACTTTGAGCGAAGGTGACGATACTTTGCTGCTGTTTCGATTGTGACGATGCTTCCTTAAAAACCATTGTGCTCGGTTTTTCCCGTTCTTCCACCTTGGATTTTGTGCGAATCCTTTGAGGGTCATTATTAGGATGTGCCCTTCCGAGCTGCTCTTTCCCGTCGCATCAAACCGTTCCCACGACCACAGATTTCTGCATGGGAAAGAATGTCACATGAATGCGAGCATCACAAACATTTCATACGGATTTGACGTTTGAACTTTGTCGTCTGCAAAAAGGAAGAAGAGGACGAAGCAGCACCCTCCACGTGCACACGACGTACTTGGAGCGAGCTCCCTCTGCTGTTACGCAGTTGCTGTTCATCGGGAGGTGATCTTTTCTGCTACAATCCTTTTTGTCTCCGTTGATGAGCGACAACGTTGCTTTTTGTCGACTGTGAATAAGGAAATCCAATTCCCTGCCTGGAGTGGTGTAAATATGAACCGTGTAACTCTATTCGTTATTTTTTTGGTTTTTTTTTTTTGGCCAGTTTTGCTTTTACTGGCATGTGTTTGGTGCACAAATGCAAATGCATTTAATCATGTATATTTGTATATGTTGTCTGTTTTCTTTCCTAATATTTGAAAAACGAACAAATGTCTGAATGCTTAAAAAAAAAATTTTTGTTAATTTATTTATTTTAATCTCCACGCTTTAAAAAAAAATTGTAATCAGCTCCATCTGTCTGTCTGTCCGTCACGCTTTCGCCTCCTTAACGATTGTGTAGAAATTCACCAAACTTGGTGGTTATGATCACCACCATGGCAAGAAGGTGTGAGAGCAGGATAACTTTGACCCTGACCCCTGGTGCTCTTGGGTGGGGTCATCAGGTCACACACCAAAAAATGCAATTACAGGCACATTTTCTCAATGAAACGTTGTATGTAATCAGCATTGGGGAACGCATGAAACATGTAATGATTGTTTAGATTTGACCCCTACTTCATGCTGTAGAGGGTGGGGACTTAGGGTCACGGGTCAAAACAGAAGATTTTGTTTTGAAAAAAACTCAGAATTTGATATTGGTCATTCCTGATGGAACGTTTTGCCATCTTTAAGCGGGACGCATCGGGATTTGTGATGGCGTGCCATTGACTTCACTGTAGTTTTCATTTTACAATAAGCTTTGTGGTTAGCTTGAACATGACAACACACTGCCACCAACTCATGGTAAAAAGACACGATGCAGGATCTTTAATGCCCATTAACAATCAATTCCAGCACACAGGTCCCAAGCTTAATGTCCCATCCAAGGGATGGCTGGCTCATTGACGGGACACGTCTGCAACACACCCCAGGACGACAGTTTATGTTTGCGTCGGAAGTCATTCCCAGACCAGGTAGCTCAAAGGTGCGTGCACTACCTGTCAGGCAGCCTGCCACTTACTTGACCATAACGTGTATTACATTAATATAATAGCTCACTTTTCCAATACACTGAAACATGTGGTGCCAGGTTCTGTTAAACAAGTGCATTACAAAAAAGTTCAACACTCGTCATGAAAGCAACTGTGGTAATTACTCGACACAATGTGTGTACTAACTTGACTTGTATTACATTGATACAATGTAGTGATCATTGAGAGAATGCATAATGAGCGACAGCTAGCTGCACAAAAAAGCATATCTGCTTTGTGCAGCTAGCTATCTCAGTTGAGTACTTGTCTCGGTTGTCCTCCTGATAGTTGGGATGAGCTAAAAGCAGTCATTCCGGTGTGTTGTCAGCAGTTTTGCATCTCCAAGTGTGTCGTCTTTTGGATTGTGATGTAAGACCTTTACCCATGAAGAGTAGGTCATTGTGTGTTGGTACCTCAGCCCAGTCCCCGACTTAGCTCTCGAATCAGCATGAAGGGACCAGGTTTTGTTTTGGTGAAAAATTCCGACATGTACACAAATTAATGGCCTCTGCTTGCAGGTGGTGGGAGTGCTGGGATGAACACTAACGTTTATAACAAACAGATTTCAACTGTATATTGCTTGGTGGGTCAGAAAGGGATATAAAAGCTAAATAAAACGAGACCAGAGAATAGACGAAAACGTCAACCAGGGACGTCATTTACAATGGATATCATTTTACGAATGAATACAAGGTTATTGAACATTTATTTTTCTTGTTAATGTTAATGGCCAAAATTATTCCCACATTTTCATGGTCAGCCAGCGAAAGTTGTTGGCTCATCTTTCACGAACCAGTTGATGTGGCATAACGTTCGACGAAGTAGGTTAGAACACTCTATCGAGTGCAGCCTGTGGCTTCTGGTTGCATCATTGGTTGGGACGCGGCTATGCCGCTGATGCAGGGTCCCTCTTACCAGTACACTGGTGCTCATTTTGCCGACCTCGGAAGGATGACAGGCTGAGTCAACCTCCTGGTGTATATTAATTCAGTGGTCAACGGGGCTTGAACTCAGGACCTGAGGATTCCAAGCCGCCACCCTAACCACTGAGCCAACACCAGGCTAGGTTAAAACACTAATTATTGTAAATAGCAAAGGTAACCGGCGTTGCCGAGTCTTTTAAGGATCTTACAAGTCTTTGGCGTCCAAAGGGTCTTTGAGGTCTTTAAAGGTCTTGGGGGTCTTCAAAGGTCTAAGGGGCCTCAACAGTCTAAACCCGAAAGGGTCAAAATGTTTAAAAGGTTCACTGCAATAGTATGTAATTAATAGACGTATGTGCAGTCAGGATACAACTGACATTCAGACAGTACGTAATTCATAGACATATAGTCACGCAGCTTCATGGGCAGACAAAGTTGAAGGGTCTTTAAAGGCTGAGATGGTGGATAAAAATGCCTTTAGGACAATCCCAGACTTGGTCTGTGTGACAAACGTGGTGGTTATTGACCCAGTGGTCTTTGCAAAAAATGCAAACTTACAGATAACAAATTTTATTCATTAGATTTGTTCAAGGTGCAGGTGATAGCTCGCCTACTCTTAGTGAAGGATATCGTCGATCTTAAACACCCATTAACTAGCTGGAAGATGGGATGCCCAGTTTAATGTCGACCTGAGGGTTGCTGCACACATTGATGCCTCACCCTGCCTGCAAACCACCAGGATGACAGTTTACAACTGGGACGACATTCAAACCCAGGTGAGACAGCTCAGAGGTGAGTGTGTGTACCTGCAGGATATTCTGCTGGCCTGGTATTTGACCGTCAGAGGTGACTGATGCCTTTGAGTGAAACAAAGTAAATTGCCTTCCTGCACATTAACACACACACACACCACACTTAGCCACACAAAGATGATGTATGTGATGACAGGTGTAAAGTGACAGTCATTTTTGTTTTATCAGGGAGGAGGAGTGTGGACCTGCGATAACCCCTTCACCGACAAAAGGAGAGCATATTGCTCTTGGAGCCCTGTATTCATCAGAGAAAGAAGGGGGAGCGCAGAGGGGCATAGTAGCCATCAGCTCGTTATATAAAACGGGAATCACCATTTAATCGTGCAGTCCATTTGCGTTGAGATTTCTTTCATACATCAGTGTGAGTCTCTCCCGCACACGTCTGCACGGCCCTTGGCCTGTTCATCATGCGCTTTCCCATGACAATGTCGCATAAATGAGTGGAGGCGTCGGAGAGGAGCTGAACGTTACTCTTTCTAACGATAAACGAGCATCATCGATCTCAGGAAACACGAAACCAACTGCGAAATGTCGATTCGTTTGGTGTGAGTTGCCATCCTTTGTTTGCTCCAATTCACATTCCGACGTTCTAAGCCTCCATCAAGGTCCTGTTATACAAATTTCATGCTTCAACGATATAAGGTCTCACAACAGACAGTCTTTCAAAAGGTCGACCGCAGAGATCATCAAGCAGCATCATCATGACCTCGGCACGGCCCAGAGTATCACTCGATGACCCTCACCAAGCACGTGCCAACACACAACTATGTGGAAGGTCTCAGCTTTTAAAGATCCACCTGGATGGTGCTTCAGGGTCGCTTCACGCATTTTGAGAGTGATTCTTGACCTTTGGGAATCCGACGTCATGGTTTGAAGATTGACGTTGAGTCTTCCACGTCATCACCGGCGATTCCTTCGAACTGGGTGAAATATCACTCTTTGTAAAATATCAAAAGCAAAATGCACTTTCGATCGTCTTCTTTTAATCTGTTCTCACAAATGTGCCCATCAAGCTTGTTCCAGCATTTTATTTTTGTTTATATTGATCTCTGACTCATTCATGGAGGAGTTTGATGTGCATTGATTTATTCCAATGTCTTTGCTCTGTGTGTGATTATGTGCACAATCACCGTGCTGTTTAAGGACATTTGCTCACAATCGCTGAACATATGGGAATGCATGGGATTTGAACGAGAGTTCTCGTCATCATGGTCAGATGGGAAGTGCTGAACGAGGTTCAGATGGGAGCGCTGATGGGCCAACCCAATGAGGGGCGCAACTGGATTTTCCTGAAGGGGGTGGGGGGGGGGGGGGGGCTAAAGTAACTTTCTAAGTGAATAAGTAGCAGAGGTCCAAAAATATTAAAGTACAAAATCAAGGTGATGAGGTGAAAGTGCAAGAGTGTCAACCATAATCTCTATGGAGATGCGTCTATTGCGATTCCCTGCAGTACAGTACTAATCTTCCTGTACTCTCACTATGTCTCTCCAAAGGACCGATTAGATACCCCCCCCCCCCTCCCATCTACTTTCTCAACAATCCTCTGGAAGAAGTCCTTTCTTTCAAGCTTCTGGGTCTCACGATCTGCCGTGACCTTTCCTGGAAAGCCACATTTCAAGCTGGCCTCCAAAGCCAGTCACCGATTGGGAATTCTCGATCGTGTAAAGTCCTTCCTCGGTCCACCTGAGCTCCTGACCACTTACAAAGCTTTCGTCGCAGCCTGATGGAGTACTGCTCTCCCCCTCTGGGCTGGCGCTCCTGCCTCTCACCTTTCTCGGCTTCACGCTGTGGAAACCAAGGCATTTAGGATCATTAATATTCTCCCGCGTGAAGGCTGAGTCTTTGGGCCTCTCACTCTCTCATAGCAGGTTGGTCGGTGGTCTTTCTTCTTCTACCGTCTCCTCTCCGGTCTCACCCCCCCCCCTGTCTGCGATTTGTCCCCACCATATTTCTGAGGGCGCTCAAGGTCCGCCAACAACCCTCTTCTGGTAAAATGACCAAAATCACGAATCACTGCTCACCTTCAACCGTTCATTCCTCTTTTTTCCTGCCTTTGGAATACACTTTCACACTCTCTTCAATCCCATTCTTCCCTCCAGGCCTTCAAAACAGCTGTTCACCACCACCTCTTATCATCCCCCATACAAATCCTCAATCTTTCCTATCCCTATTAATCCACCCCATACCCACCTCCTTGAAATTCCCTGCTTTCCTTCCTGAAAGTCCCTGTAATGTCCATTTTCTATTCCCCATGTTCCCTGCCCCATCCCTCTCCCTTCCACAGATCTCCTAATGTCTCTGTTCCCCACCGTTTTGTCCTTCCCACTCCCTCCCCTCTTGTCTCATGCCCCCCTTGCTGTGTGTTGTGTGTTGGCTCTCATACGAGCCTCGTCAATGTATACCAAAAAAAAAATCCAATCAGACAATTTTCTCCCACACGAGAGCCAAGAAGGGGGCTCGAGGCCTCTGAGCCACCCCCCCCCCCCCCCCATCCTGGTTGTTTGTTATATCGATCGTTTTCAACGAAATGGCATTTTCACATACAGCAAGAGATGGGATGAGATTTGATCTTTTTCAAAGAAGGCAGGTGTCGCTATGGCAATCCAGGGACAAACCGTGATGTCATAATTACGTTTTGAACTGAACTTCTCATTACGAGGATGTTGTTTCCTGTGCCTCAGCACTCAACACAAAATTACTTTGCTTTGGACGTTAGCACAATTTCCTTTGCTGTGTACGAGTGCAAATTGATGTGTATCCAATTGTTGATCTCTAAACGGCTCTGAGTCCACAGAAGAGTAATCGCAAAGACGTAATACAATTTGTTGAAGCACAAGGTGAATCAACACATCGCGGTTTTCCGTTTTGTTTAAAATGAATGTTGACGTCTTTGCGATACCGATGGATCGGGTTATGGCTGAACCTGCACACTACTTCAATTAATGGATGCCAGTACTGGTTGTGTATCATATCTTGCCAGATCCCCGAGAATAAAAACAATTCCATGTGACAACTCCCAAAGGAGGAAACAAACATCTAAAAAAATAATTATTTGCTATCAATGCTACTTAACCAAGAATTACTTCAGAGCCTGTGGTTGTAAATGTAATTTGGGGTTTCCTGTTTAGCGTTCCCACCTGAACGGATGGCTCATGATGCTTGGAGTCTAGGTTCAAATCCAACATACTATATCCATTTGTCCATTATCCTTGCACTTCACACTAAAGTATATTGATGTCCACTTATTCAATGTCTTTGGCCTACAAATGATTTGTATTTAGACTCCACTAAGTGGCCTATACAGTAATGGCTGGAAGGATGGCCGAGAGGTACGCACACTCACCTTTAAGCTGTCTCTTCTGGGTTTGAATCCCGAGCCAGCTATAAACTGTCACCCTGGTGTCTAGCAGGCAGACAAATTAATCGATGTGTGTGCCGTCCCTCGGATGGATGTTAAACTGGGCGTCCCGTCTGTTGGCATTAGTTGGTGGACATTAAAGATCTCACTGTGTCCTTCGTGAAGAGTAGGCAAACTATAGCTGGCACCATAAACAAATTCCAAATTCCTGCCCAAACTACTGCAGGGAAGGCAATGACAAACCACCATGTATAACCCTCGTCAAGAAACAGCTCTGGCAGCAT
Organism: Eptatretus atami; assembly: GCA_035128595.1. Taxonomy (NCBI): domain Eukaryota; kingdom Metazoa; phylum Chordata; class Myxini; order Myxiniformes; family Myxinidae; genus Eptatretus; species Eptatretus atami. The sequence goes on along the minus strand of CM068957.1, from coordinate 72,554,787 downwards.
CGACACTCTGTAACAGAGTCTGGTACAGCAGATCAGAATCGGAAAGGGCATAGAATCTTCGATCAATGCGTTAATATAAAAAGGATTTCACAATCAGTCCTCTTGTTTGATGAACCTTTAATCATGTAAATAATTACACATTGATGAATATAGCAGAAAAAAGGGAAAGGCACAGAAATGGTGCTGGAATCCAACATCCTTCGAGCTTTGTTTAGCTGCTTGTAATCACATGCGGCTTCTTGTACAACATCGAGTTAAGTAGTTAATGTAAATCCACTCCACCAACAGTTTCACAAACCTATCCTTAAATGGTGCCACGCGGAGCATGGAAAGGGTTACTACTGTGTAAACCATTGTGGAGGGTAGGATACGAGGATTAAAAAAAAATCCATCAGATGTCTTTGACAATGCTAGAAAGAGGATCCATTGGAATTACCACCACTAACCCCCCCCCATCCCCTCCAAATGATCAGTGGGAATTTGTGAGCCTTGACTGGATGTAATGGTAATCATATGAACTCAACAGCATGTGTAGGACATGACATATAGCAGCTTACTAACCATACTACTCACGAGAACAATATAAAAAAATTACAAGAAAAGGTAATTAACGGAGAGTTACAAACAAACACTCCATTGTTATCCCCGAAAAGGTCAAGCGTAACCAGTGTTTTTAACAGCAGCATATATCAGCATTTATAGGCACAATGGCTGCTGAATGGCAGTAATGGAAAATGTACAGTCAAGCAATTAACAGGTTCAAGTATGTTGTTTGATGGCTTAATAATACAGTCAAGTCTCATTATATCACAAACAACCTCCGTAGATTATCAAAACGTTAGTCCGCTTTACCCACCCAGCCCCCCCCCCCCCCCAACAAATACCAAATAAAATGAAGGGCATCACATTCAGGGTGCGAGAGCATGACATACGGCCACAATGGCTTTTCTCAAATGTATTTATTACAAGATCTCACCTTATATGGTTCGACTTGCAATTCCCCATGCACAAAACGAAGTGGTCATGATAGACCCTTTACTCGATATCTCCACAATGGCTCGGCAGATTTTAATTATCCTCTCTCTCCCCCTTCCTGAATTCAAAAAACAATTGTACATTTCACCGTTTGTCACATTATTACGTCGAGTCGAAAATCTCCTTCGGAACAAAATTGATTATTATAAAAGAGTGTCCGTTATAAGGACGAGACAACCTGCGAGGTTGATGTGGAATGCATATACATGGGAATATTATATAGTGCATACAAGGATAAGGAGTAAATAATCCGCATTCAAGTGCACGGTTACGCGGTCTTTGGAATGAAAGGGAACATTTCCCGGATACCTGTAGGAATGTTGCACATGCGGGACTCGTGTGAAAAATTATAACCCCTTAAATAATTAATCAATGCTGAAAACACAGCGAAAAATAAAAATAAAATGTTTCAAACCCCACAGTCTAAAGCTGTACAGAGTTCCTCAGGACACCAATTATTATGTCCTCGCACGAAGCATTTCTTTGGCTTCAATCCCAGCTGTAGATCATCGTTTCTGCAAATGTGAACTGTATAATTAACGAGAGCAAAAGAAAGAAAGAAAGAAAAGAAAAAAAAATCGACGGCAAGGACTCTTAACGGTTAATAAATGTCTAAGAGCAGTCGAATTTTGATTCAAATGTCAGCCGAACTTGAGCGAAATAGCCTGAAACCGGTTTGCTTCTTTCAAATAACCGGGTTCGTGCAGACTTCCAAAGGTCATGTTGGAAGCATCCGCGGTTTAACGACATCGCAATGAAATGGCACGACTTGCAAAGTGACATTTCAAGTAATAAAGGCCCCAATAAATCTCACGACGACACTGGCCTTCCACTTCTTCAGCGACACTAAATTAGTCCTTTCTTTATCGTATCTTAAGGGTGCCATCCACTTGTGTTTCATGCAACAATGGGGGAATTTTTTTCTCCCCCAATCTCACTCACCTGGCTCATTAATCTGGCCCTTCCTTTCCATTCCACTCTTCCAATCCCTACCCATGCATCTCACCCTTCCTTCTCTCCTATTTATTTAATCGGTTTCAATTTCTTACACTTGGCCATCTCCTCCTCCACCCCCCCCCCCACTTCCTTGTGCATACATAAATAAATAGATAGCCCCCTTATATGACCATTAAAGATTGTTCTAAACATGCATATGGAATGATCTCAACGATGAATGTCTTACCGATCTGGTAAATCACTGCAAATTCCATCATAGTGGATCCACTCAAATGGTATGGTAGACCACACAAGGTTTGGTATGCTACGATTACACAAGTACGAGCACATTGGAATAAGTATAAGATGTAAATAAGCAAGAGGCAGCTTTCCTCTTCAATGTCTAACCCTTGTTGGATCGAAATATGGAATCGCAAGTTTACGTGATAAAAGCAGTACCACGAGCCGGTAAACCTGGGCCTCGACACGCCGATTTAACGCTGTTCACAACAAGACTAGATCTGCGGCAAAGTACGAGAGTTTCACAGTCACCCGAGGGGCACGAGATTAGGCAGCAAACAGTAGAACAGTGATTGTGTCACACGTGTAAGCACATGCAACATAGTACAACGTACGAGATTAAAAGGCAGCCAATGGACACTCACGCTACACATAGAAACAAATACTGTGTGTGTTGCACATCACATTGCAGATGGAAACGATCACCTTGGTCCGGGTCTCTGTGAACTTATGCCGTCCACTTTAGGCACCTGAAAAATAAAACAAACAACTTATTTTTGGTTCGTGCACGAACACCAAAGGTTATGGGACACACAATCTTACAGTGCCTATAGAAAGTCTACACCCCCTTTCAAATTTTTCACCTTTTGTTGCTTTATAGCCTGAAATGAAATTTCATTTATATCAGACTTTTTCCACCTTTATTTACACATCATTACCCACAACTTCCAAATGAAAAACAAATTGAACAAATTTCAGAAAATTAATAAAAAATGCAAAACTAGAATATCTTGGTTGGATAAGCGTCCACCCCTCTTATAATAGCAATTGTAAATGAGCTCAGGTGTAACCAATCACCTTCAAAATCACACACCAAGTTCATTGGCCTGCACCTGTGTTAAATTGTGGTGACTAGCAGAGTACCCACCCTACGGGCGATCTTGTTCCAAGCATGCAACACGTTCTTCTGATGCATACCTTTATTTGGGCAGTGTATAGACAAGTGACAGCTCTGTATAGCAAAAATTAACAAGAGCGCAAGTGAGCACAATATACGCCCGAACAAGAAGGTATATACAGAATTGTGCTATACATGGAAAACCAGCATCCTGGTTGCATGGCAACACTTTAGATGAGAACGTATGTCGGACGACACACCGTTCTCCACAGTCTGTACCTATGTACCAAATATGAAACGTGAAAGTTGAAACTTTGGGAGTTAGAGTGCGGACGGACGGACAGAAGGACAGACGACCGGTATCACATAATACGCCCCGATATATATATATATATATATATATATATATATATATATCGGGCGTATAAAAACCCGGGTTACGTACATGAAGCAAAGATCGACTCACTGCGAATAATTCAAAACACCTCACAGCAGTGGAAACACATGGGGACAGGAATACTGTACTGTAAATGGTGGAGACTTGTAATACTCTCCTCCACCTGCGGCGGCGCTACACGATACACATTTCCATAGAGAATTTGCATCCCCCTCAACCCCAAGACCACCAGCAAAGATAAAAACACCCCTATACATTAAATGGGGTTATGTTGATCTTCTGTAGCAAGTCTGGATGTAATTGGGCCAGAACTGTAGGAGGAGTAGCGTGACAAACAAACACACAAACAAACACCGGTCCATGCATTATAGTAAGGAGTGATTATTTCAGAATAAAATCAGCTGTTCCTGAAAGTTTCCTCTGCTGGATAGTGCATTTCACAGCAAAGACTCAACCATGAGCACCAAGTTCAAAAAACCTCCGGGATGAAGTTGTGGAAAGGCACAGATCAGGGGATGGGTATAAAAATATTT
>CM068957.1:72540432-72541715 GCA_035128595.1 Eptatretus atami | reverse complement strand
ATGGATTGAAGTTAAATTTTTGTCACCGATCCACACAGTGCCTGTCTGTGCCTGTTTGTGGTGAGCATGTTGAGGTCGTGGAGAGATTCACTTTACCTTGGCAGTTTGATATTCATGCTCTGCTGGCTGTGAGTCAGAGGTCAATAGAGGTATGGGTCGGGCCTGGGGAGTCATGGATTCACTGGATAATGGGGTGTGGTGCTGCTGGTACCTGTGCAGGACGACAAAAGTCCGAGTCTTCAGGTCCTTGGTGCTTCCAGTCTTGCTTTATGGATGCGAGACTTGGACTCTGACCAAGGTGCTGAGACGGAGACTTAATTCCTTTGGTACCAGGTCTCTTCAGAGAATGCTTGGCTATCGCTGGTCGGACTTTGTGTCCAACGAGCGGTTGCTGAGAGACTCAAATGAGATTTGTTACCTGCATAGTCGTGAGCGTCAGCTGCGGCTGTATGGACATGTGGCTCGTTTTCCTGACGCTGATCCTGCTCACCGGATTCTCTCAGCGAGGGAGTCTCGTGAGTGGAGGAGGCCAATGGGCCGACCACGTGCCTTGTGGTTGCGCAGGTTGATCGGCATCTCAAGGAGATGGGGATGGACCAGGCATCTGTCTGGGGGATGGCCAGATGGAGGCCCTGGGTACGGTGGAAAGTGGATGCAGCGACGCACTGCTCTGGCGCATGCTCCCATACCTGACCTGAATACCCAAAATACCCAATAATGAAAGTGAAAACATATTTTTAGAAATTTCTACAAATTTATAAAAAATGAAAAGCTGAAATGTCTTGAGTCAATAAGTATTCAACCTCTTCTTTGCTGTGACACTCCAAATTGAGCTCGGGTTCATCCAATTTCCTTTGATCATCCTCGAGATGTCTCTACAACTTGATTGGAGTCCACCTGTGGCCAATTAAATTGATTGGACATGATTTATATGACATAAAGAAACACATCTTTCTGGAAAGGTCCCACATGACAGTGCATGTCAGAACAGAAACTCTATCAGGAAGTCCAAGGAACTGTCCGTAGAACTCCAAGATGGAATTGTGAGGAGGTATAGACATGGGGAAGGGTATAAAACAATTTATAGATTGTTGGAAGTTCCCAAGAGTACAATGAGCTCCATCATTAGGAAATGGAAAGAATATGGAACTACCCAGACTCTTCTTGGAGCTGGCCGTCCGGCCAAACTGAGCAACCAGGCAAGAAGGACCTTGGTCAGGGAGGTGACCAAGAACCCAATGACCACTCTGAGAGAACTACAGAGTTCCTTGGCTGAGATGGGA
>CM068957.1:72532932-72535432 GCA_035128595.1 Eptatretus atami | reverse complement strand
TCGCAGCCACGCTCCAGCCCGTCAACAGGGCTCCTGCACCCCTCCAAACGGGTTTCGAGCTACTTCCCACCAACAACAAACGACCTCCATTTTTCAATTAACTAACCCACTAACTCACTCTACACTGACCGGGTCCTTGGGCGGGAGTCCATCTCCCCCCAATCATCGACCCCATGCATTCCACATTCGCTCCATACACACAGACGCTGGCCTCACTCACTCACATGTACTCTCCTCACAACTTTCCAACACACACATCGCTGAATCCTGCCATCCTTCTATCTCATCCCTAACTACCTCGTGCTCCCACTCGTCCTTACACACTATAACGGTTCCATTTAACACTACGTAGTAAGCTACGTCCCTCTACACATCCACAGTCTGTCATGTCTCCAAATCATCCCATCCATTTTCCAACCTAAATCTCAACTAAATCCCTCTACTATTCATTCCACGGGCCCATATGAGACTTACCTGCCCATGAGCGGTCTAACTAACACTAACCCTTTCCCTAGCTAGTGTCCTCCTGTGCCCTGGTAAGGGGGTCTTTCACCCCTTACCCGGGAATCCTGTCCACCCGAAAGCGAGGCTTGCTTTCGTTAATTTTGTATTTCCAATTATGCGCAGCACCAGCGCGGCAACTCACAGCCTGCGCTCTTGCACTTGCCGTGACGTCATGCAGCTGCACGCGTACCTCGTCCCTCTTGGGTACCATCCGGCAGGGATTCACTCCTGCCGGATTCCAACCCTACGTGCAGCCATGACGTCCCCCCTGCGCACCCCAAAAACAACCCTCGCACTCGAGGGGCTCCCCACACGAACACATGTGCTCTGCCGTTGGAGCTTAACACAAGCTCGCGTGGAGAACATCCGGTCCAAATCAGTTATCCTGCTAAACTTTGTCCGTCGCGGATCGGCAAATCCACCGCTGGCGTTTCCGGACCGGGCTTCACTCCGCAAGCGAGCGATGGGGGTCTCGTGCGCTGCACAGCACGGACCGCGCGCTCGTGCTGGTGAACCGGCACGGTCCCCAAAACAGCTACGGCCGCTACTCGGTTGCGTCTCTCTGTCGCCGTCGTCTCCGTTCACCCACGCAAACCTGCGTGTCACGACGCACATACTCCACTCCAACACTCCCATACCGGGAGAGCGGCGCATGCTCACGCATGCCGACCGTCATCTCCCTCACACACCACGACCTAAACACACTGTCTCCTCACATACCGCATTCTCACACACGTGCTTCGCACACGTGGCCGTTTCTGGCGCACACGCGCTCACTCGACCGTGGTCCCTCCACACCGGTGCCTCATCCACTGCGGTGCCCTTTCACACACGGCACGCTGGGAAGCACGTACTCCGGCACATGCACACACACCAACCACACGGGGTCGCACTCACACCTGGGGTCATCCACACACGGGGGCGCACTCACACCTTGCACCACACACCGGGACAACCCACACTGGGATTCGTGTCCCCACAAGGGTTCCGGGGCTCTATACCCCAAGCTGCACGTGCACTATCCACAGCACACGTCCTTCAACTCCGCGAAGCACGACGGGACCCACCGGTCGTGACCCGCCTCAAGGGGGCATACTTCCTCCCTCGTTCTGGAGGCAGCCATCCAGCTGCTCACACCGGGTCTCCACACGCTCCGCGAGCTCACCCCCATTATCCTCCACTACCTCTGTGTGTGTGTGTTCTGTTCCTTTAACCCCGTCTTTATCGTGCAGTCTCTCCTCTACTTTCTTCTACTCCCACGTCTCTATCATTTATTAGTCTCTGTCTTTCTGGCATCTTTCCTTATCTTTACGTAGGTCAACCTTGCTTCTCCTTAAGTCGCTCCCGTCCTTCCCTCTGTTTCACTCCTTGCTCTTTCAGGATTCCGCGTACTCATCCTTGCTTTCCGTCTTAATTGTTCTTTTCTCTCCCTCCCATTCCTTTCACCTCGTGTCTTATACATTTATTGTTTCTGTTGTCTCCTCATGTCTATTAGACTCTGCTTCTTTCTGGCGTCTTTCCTTATCTTTACATAGGTCAACCTTGCTTTCTCCTTAAGTCGCTCCGTCTTCCTCTGTTTCACTCCTTGCTCTTTCAGGATCTCCGCGTACTCATCCTTGCTTTCCGTCTTAATTGTTCTTTTCTCTCCTCCCAATTCCTTTCACTCGTGTCTTATACATTTATTAGTTTCTGTTTTTTTCTGGAGTTTCTCCATCTCTCTGGACTTCAATTTCATTCTCTCCTTCAGTTCATTAATTTCAAACTCGTATAGTTTTTGTTTTCTCTCCACTCTTCCCTGCAGTTTCATGGTTTTCTTCATGTGGTTAATTTCCCTTTTGTGTTTCATTCGCTGTCTTTGTCTACCTCTTCGCACTCCAGCCTTGCCTTTTCTTTCAATTGGTCAACTCGGCTTCATGTTCCTTTTGTTTTCTATCCATTGTTCCTCTCGTTCTTCCCTCTCCAATCTGTTGTGTCTTCAATCTCCTCATTTCTCCTT
>CM068957.1:72505432-72527932 GCA_035128595.1 Eptatretus atami | reverse complement strand
CAGATATCGTTTTTGGCCCCATCTGTTAATGATGAAGAATTACTCAAAAAAAAAAAAATTCTCATTTCAGGATCAAGATTCGGATCTTCACCAAAATCTAATTATTTTGTCCGTGTCACACACCCAACCTGCATACAAACACAACTTTTTGAGATATCCTGTTCACAAACAGACAAACAAACAAACAAACAAACAGACAGAGGCAGGGGTGAAAACAACCTCCCTCCACCTTCGGTGGCAGAGGTAACAAAGCACTGATCCAAGACAAAAGTACAATGAATATTTAAGGATGAGGAAAATCAAGAATTATCTTCATTGTCTAATTAGTAGGCACGTAAAGACGTGGGGCTCGGCGTACCGTGTATCGTGGTGAGTTTGTAGGCAGTGAATGCAGCAGTAATGCATGCCACATGTCACACAGGTGTATGGGGACAAGAAGCCACACACGGAGCAGAGATGGCGTGGTGGGAGCGACGATGGAGGAACACAAGCGGTGAGGTAGTTTGGTTCGACGCTAACACTCAAGTTCTGGGGAGCAAAACACGGAAACTTGAGAATTGCATTTTATGACAAAAAGCAGTCACAGCGATCACAGGTAATATTAAAGGTACTTTATTTATTGAACATGTGCACACACCCACACACACATGCAGTCACGCGCACACACAAGACCACAGTGCAAATTTCTGCACCATTTCTATAGGTATCTTTTCCTGACACCCATAAATGGTGCACAACATCCATGATCCCTAACCAACATGCATTACACCTGTTTGAGAACCAACACTTCAGAGGAAGTAGTTTTGTTGTAAAGTAAATGGCCCTCAGAGCAATTTAAAAATGCTAAACCTGTGCGCACCTCTTCCTCCAGCAGAGTTTCAAAGGTTTTCCGGAAACGTTTCTTGAAATACTCTCTCCGTGTCTTCTTTTTCTTCTTGGCTACACACAGTCATACAGGTCATTCATCTCCGTGTCACCCTTGTGGCATGCAGGTGTACACCTTAAAAGTTTTATGCATGAACATGGTGGGGAATTCAAACTGATCAAAACTGTTTACATCTCCCAAAGCACTGCCTGGCCATCACATTGTAAACTTGAAGGGCACTCGGTAGAGCGCATACCTCCGCCACGTAATGCCTGATCCACGAGAACATATCGGGCCCATTACATTTTTGAAATATCATGCCATACAGTACTATGTCGTTTTTGGCCCGATCTCTTAATGGTGAAGAATCACTTTAAAAATTATCAGATCCGGATCTTCACCAAAGTCTAATCAATTTGTCTTTGTCACACACCCAACCTGCCCATGAAGTTTTGCCTGAATCTGTTCACATCTTTTTGAGATAGCCTGCTCACAGACAGAAAAACAAACAGACAAGCAGGCAGACAGACCGGGGCAAAAACACAACCTCCGTCCACCTTTGGTTCACCAAGGTTATATATTTACTGCATCATTGTCGATTTTTAGTTTCAGTATGTGAAGTGGAATTGTTTTTTCTTAATATATAAATGATCAGGTGGAGGAATTCTGAAACTTCACCAGTGTTTCACTTGAAAATAAATGAACATATGAGATCAATTTTAAAGTTAGAGCAGCAAAAGTGAAAACTCACGGGTAGGAGGGGACAACTCATCAGTGAACTGAGGGAGGCGCATCATCTTCTCCGGCAGTGAAGCTTTTGGATCCTCTTGGTCATTGTCCCTCTCCAAAGCATCCAGGGAGCGGTTCAACCTCCGCCGTCGCGTTGCCTGGTCCAGTACCCGACGCTGTCCAGCCTCGTTCAGCCGCTCTGTAGTGGTCACGATCATGATTAGTAAGGCTTGGAACCAACACGGTGTAAGATTGTGCCAATCTTTACATACAAGAAGCAAGTAATGACTTCGGTGTATTTTCAACTTTTTACCATTTTCAGCTTTGTTTTCGTTGGGAAGCGTGGGGATTTGTGATGGCGGGTCAATGACGTCAAGCTAATTTTATTATTGCTTTCTTCCTCACCAAAAATTCGCTTTTATATTCAAGATTTCTATCTTGTAACCTCCCAAATTTCCAGTTTTTCCTTCCTCAGAGTTTGCTTTTATATCCATCTTGTCCAGCCCATACATCCTTCCCAACTCTTCATTGGTTCACGAGCGCCAGCCAGAGTGACCACTATATTCGTTATGTCTGTGTGTTGGGTAGTCGTCTATCGAAAAAAAAATCTCAAATTTTTTTTTTGTCTACCCTTATTATCAGTATTTCCGTCGATATGTTTGTCTGTCTGTCTGTCCTCTGTTCGGTCCAGTGCTCCGTTAATACAATGGCGATTTCGATGAAACTTGGTGGGTAGGTTCATACCATGACCTAGTTGTGTGCAAATGAGAACCGTTGCTATGGACACCCGTTGCCTAGCAAGGGACTTTGAAATTTTGAAAAATCATAAAAAATTAATTTTTTCGAAAATCAAAATCGGGCCACGAGCGACTGTGGGCGTACATTCAGCCAAATTGTCAAAAATTTCCAGCCGGATCCTGTGAAAACTGTCGGAGAAGATACTTTGAATGAACCCTGGTCGAAAACAATAAAAAAACGAAGTTCGTTATATCTCAGACTAGGGTCAGATATACATGAAACTGGTATGGTAGGTTCATGGTATGTCCTAGTTATGTGTGAGAAAGAACGTTGCTATGGACCCCTCCGTTGCCTAGCAACGGCCGAAAACCTCTAAATGTGGGGGTATTTTAACGAAAAAACAATCTGCAGCATTAACCCTTGAAGCTAGAATCATGAATTTTCTTGTGCTTAATTCTCAGGTCATTCCCCATCGAACGGGCCCATCGCGTCAGGTTCTATTGGGTAGTCGACTACCCATGTCCGCCTACTGGCTTGTTTGTGTGTCTGTCTGTACAGAGCATAACTCCGTGGACTTCGATCCGATCTTGATGAAACTTGGTTATGTGTTCGATATCAATGTCTAGTTGTGTTTTCCTGGATGAGGGCGTGGCCACGCCCATTGTGGGGGAGCACTCCCAAAAAATAGCCATTTTTAGGGGGTAGTCGGATTAAAAATCTATCTTCTCCTCGGGAATTTACTGAATGGAATGGGTTCTTCGTTTTGAATAGCAAAATGAATTATCTAAAACTTGTCGTCGTCCGATTTTTCATTTTCGTCCCAAGGTCAAAAACTTAGAAAATTGCGAATTTTGACATAAAATAATACGACAGCCAAACTTTGAGAGCAGGATGACAATATTTTTATGCATAATCTTGAGGTCATTCCCCAACTAAAGTCTTGAAACCATTTTGCTCTATCTCGAACACCTTGCCCGTGGCGTCCCTTCAAGTTTGTTTTTACGCTGATTTCATCAAAGTATGGATAATCCGAGGAGTGCGAAATGCCATATAGCCTATATGACATTATATGTTCCTGGAATGTTCCAGAGGAAGTTTTGCACCAAAGGTCATAATGCTTGACCTTTGACCTTTAAGTTCACAAAGGTCAAATTTTCAAAGTTGTGGGAATCAACCGGGTTTTTTAACCTTCGACGAACTAACTCCAATAAGCTATAGCACGTATCCTGTTCCTTATTTTAATGTCCACAACATTGTTTTGTACCTTTAAAGGTTATGCAAAGCAAATTTTCAAAGTTGTGTGAATCGAACCGGTTTTCGACTTCTTCGAAGAACTAACTCAATAAGCTATAGCACGTATCCTGTTTCCTTATTTAATGTCCACAACATGTTTTGTGACCTTTAAAGGTTATGCAAAGGTCACATTTGAAAGTTGTTGAACGAAACCGGGTTTTCGACTTTTGCAGCTAATAACCTGTCACCCGTACCACATCATGTTGATCATTTTTATAACTTTGTCAAAAATTATCACATTGTCTCATCCTTGACTTCTGAAACAATCTACATCGTCAAATACCGCTCGTGAACCATTGTCGTCTCCAGACTTGTTCATTATTTGTGTTTCCCTCTATTTTGTGCTTCAACCCTGCTGTTGTTGTTGCCGCCCCCCCCCCTCCCCTTTCCCCCATCAACTTCACAGTAGGAATAATGCTTCAAACTTGCAAGTTGTGGCTCATGCCTTACTCTGCAGTCCCTGTCTCCTACAAAATGAACTTACAGACGGGATGGATGAACCACAAAACAACCATAAGGAAGGTATCAAGCCAAAGGTATTTGAATTCATATCAATGACAGAGAGTCTTGTAACACAGGACTTTCAAAATGATGTATAGATGATAAATGAGGCCTTTTGCGCATGCGCTGTGTGTTTGCACTTTTTCAGTTCGGCTCGCAGAACACTTTTAACCCACCATTGCTAGTGACAAATCTGATATTCAAAGTCTCTTAAACATCATTTTCAACAAGAGTGGCTATTTCGGGATGGTTAACCATAATTGTTATGTTTTGGAATGAAAATCGGGCTCACGGAAATATAGGAAAACAAGAAATATCCATGGAAGAGAAGAGTTGGGTTCGTACCATTTCCTGTTCATACAATTAGCTCGCGTCGGTTGTGGTTACAACACACATACGAACTGATACTTTCCTTTCACCAACAGATGCAAAAATCTTGTACAATCTCTCTTGTGGCCCCGGAACCAAACAGAAAATAGATGTTTATAACGGCACTCAAAGCCCAACCCCCTCCTCCCAAACATGATTAACGGTAAATATCATCGTTTCAAACTTACCCCGTGCATCAACAAGCCCCAGATATGACCTTCCCATCGGTGTTAAGAAGCACGAAGGTTTGGTTAGAACGCACCACCTTTAGCCTTTCACCGGCGCACATCGCCGGGAGTTTTTGCAATATGGACTGTAACATACACCGACTCTTTGGACGAGTTGATCAGGAAGTTCTCCAACTGTGTCGTTGTGCAGAGGCACACACCTTTCTCGCAGGTGCGCTTACAAAAATACTTTCAGCTTCTTAAAAAGTTGTTTTTAGTTGTTTAATTCTGCAATCCTTATCTGGGAGGCATGAAAGATGTCCAGGCCGCCCCGATTTACTTCGTTACTAGCGGTTGTTGTGGGTAACAATCGGGGTGGAAATACGTCATTTCAAAAGTCACGCGTCGCCTTCAACCTTCCAATCGTTACTGGCACAGCACGGTGCTCAGACAATTCCAGATGAACATTACACTTCAGATAGTCTGTAATTAATCAACATCTCTATCCAAATCGATTCAAGAGGTGACTTTTTGTGGAAGACAGGATGGCATTGGTCACAAAACATCACAAAATTTCCATCTGCGAACACTCCATCATATAGAAGTCAGTGTGTTGTTGGACTGGCAGGGTGGCCTCGAGGAAATGCACTTGAAGCTGTTGTGTTTGGGTTTGAATCCCGACCCAGCTATAAACTGTCATCCCAGTGTTTCACAGGCAGGACGATTCATCAATGTGTGTGCCATCCCTCGGACGGTCGGACATTAAACTGGGGGGGGGGGTCCCATATGTCAGCATTAGTTGGTAGATGTTAAAGATCCCACGGTGTCACTTACAAAGAGTAGGCGAGCTATCTCTGTCACCCGAAACAAATTCCAAATTCCTACAGAGGGCATTGAATCAGCGGCATGGCCGGGCTGTGGCTCGTGCTGCACACAGAAGTGTACGGTTTGTGACAGATGGATTATGTAGGTGGACATCTCTCTCAGCAATATTATCCAACCAGCAATACTTGTGCTTGGTTCATTCTCATGGTCTATTATAGAGTCAAAAAAACAAAAAACAACACAAAGCAAATTTGACAACCGGCTTAATGTCCGTTGTGCAGGAAGATGGTGTGCTTCAGGATGCAACACCACCCCCATTTTTGGCATTGTACGAGCAAAATCATTTCGATTCCAGTCGGACAATTAGAACCTTGTAAGACTATTCCCCGTCTGGACAATTCTAGACCCTGTGTATAATTAGTAGATATTCCAGTCGGACATTAAACCTTGTAACGATTCGAGTCGGACAATTAACCTTGTAAACGATTCGAGTCGCGACCTTAGAACCTATGTAAGAACGATTCGATGGACAATTAGACCTTGTAAGACGATTCGAGTCGGACAATTAGAAACCTTGTAAGACGATTCGAGTCGGACAATTAGAACCTTGTAAGACGATGTCTGAGTCGGACAAGTAGAACTTGCTAGAATTCCAGTCGGACAATTAGAACCTTGTAAGACGATTCGAGTCGGACAATTAGAACCTTGTAAGACGATTCGCAGTCGGACAATTAGAACTTGTAAGCCGATTCAGTCGGACAAGTAGAACCTTGTAAGACGATTCAGTCGGACAATTAGAACCTTGTAAGACGATTCCAGAGTCGGACAATTAGAACCTTGTAAGACGATTCGAGTCGGACAATAGAACCTTGTAAACGATTCGAGTCGGACAATTAGAACCTTTGTAAGACATTCGAGTCGGACAATTAGAACCTTGTAAGACGATTCGAGTTCGGACAATTAGACCTTGTAAGACGATTTCGATGCGGACTTAGTGACCTGTAAGACGATTCCAGTCGGACAATTAGAACCTTGTAAGACGATCGAGTCGGACATTAGAACCTGTAAGCGATTCGAGTCGGACATTAAACTTTAAGATGATTCGAGTCGACAATTAGACTTGTAAGATGATTCGAGTCGGACAATTAGAACCTTGTAAGATATCAGTCACAATTAACTTGTAAGCGATTCGAGTCGGACAATTAGAACCTTGTAAGACGATTCGAGCGTGACAATTGAAACTATGTTTAGACGATTCGAGTCGGACAATAGAACCTTGTAAGTCGATTCCAGTCGGCCAAAGTAGAACCTGTAAGACACACGTGGTCGTGGAGACGACAGCGATCTCATGACGAAACAAACTAAACTTTTACATTGAATCAATGAACTTCTCCAAACGCATAAACTGTACTCATATCACGTGTCGGGTAACAATATCAAACTATATATATATATATGATTGTACTTTTTATGACGTCATTTACAGCGAGTATGACGTCATCGAACGTCCTTTAAACGTTAACGTGGATCAATGTGCTCGTTACAACAATCGCAGGGACAAGACAAAAGACAACAAAGCGCTTCGACACCGATTCACGGATAGATTGGTCCACAAAGTGAACGACGCCCCGTTTCACGGGGTCCATGTCCGGGATCAGCGAACACAACCGGACACGAGGACGCGCGGACAAGGAGCACGTGTCGTGTTGGAATCGTTTAAACGGCACCGGATTCGCGCTTCTTCTCCACCATGACGGAGGAAGAGAGAGATGAACACGTTCCTCGGTGTTCCTCGGGAGTTTAATCTTCAGGGTCTTCGCTCGTTATCCCTTTAAACCTTCCTCCTTGGTTCCCGCTCGCGCTTCTTCCCTTGATTGCGATTTAGACGACATTCGAATTCGATTCGGCACTTCCTTCCTATCGCGGATCTTGGGGTTTTACAATCCGCGGCGTCGGAACGTGTTTATTAATAACACGGAACAAGAATAAGATATAATTTGTGTGATTAGTGAGAGCAAACAACCGCATTTACCACGTCACATCGAGTTACCGTCGCTAACTCTACTACCATGGTTTCCAGTAACCGGACAAACGTCAAAAAGCTGCGGAAACACTAATGAAGTCATAATGACTACTGTGGGACCACAACCAGAACAGAGGCTCGAAATCTGAACAATGATATTCAAACAATAACGTTACAAATGACTGATGTGTGTGTATGTGTGTATATGTGTGTGTGTGTGTGTATGTATGTATGTGTGTGTGTGTGTGTGTGTATATGTGTGTGTATATGTGTGTGTGTGTGTGTGTGTGTGTATATATGTGTGTGTGTGTGTGTGTGCATGTGTGTGTATATGTGTATATGTGTGTATGTGTGTGTGTGTATGTGTATGTGTGTGTGTGTGTATATATGTGTATATGTGTGTGTGTATGTGTGTGTATATGTGTGTATATGTGTGTGTGTATTGTTGACTTGAGCGGTAGATTATCCCAGTCATTCGCTGCAGGGATCTCAGCATTCTCTTGGTCTTGAATGCTTCTGTTGTCGTCGTGGAAACAGCTTTCTCTTGTAACTTGTGGTTATGTTTTCACCGCTGGTCTGTCTGTCTGTCTGTCTGTGAGCACGATGTCTCAAAAATATTGTGGACGGATTTGGACGAGCGCTGGCAGGATGGCCTCGAGGTGGTGATATGCACACTCGCCTCTCAGCTGTCTAGCCTGGGTTTCAATCCCCACCCAGCTATAAACTGCCATCCTGGTGTTTCACAGGCAGGGTGATTCATCAATGCGTGTGCCGTCACTCGGAGGGACGTTAAACTGGGCAGTCTGTCTTCGGCATTAGTTGGTGGTTGATTAAAAAGACCCTGCAGTGTACTTCGTGAAGAGGAGGCGAGCTCTCGCCGGCATCCTGAACAAATTACAAATTCCTGCCCAAACTACTGCTGGGAACGCAATGGCAAACCACCTAGCATAACTCTTACTCACAAATTTGCTTTGATGACACCGACACTGCGAAGAGTCTGGATATGTCCAGGGAGAGAGAGAGAGCGGCGAGAGAGTGAGACGGGCGAGAAGAAGATGAGGGTGCGCGAGAAAAAAGCTAAAGAAGGAGTGAGGGAAAGGGGAAGAGAGGAGAGAGAGATAAGAGAAGAGAGAGGCGAGCGACGGAGAGAGAGAGGGCGAGAGATGAGGGCGATCAGAGGAGAGAAGCGGGAGAGAGGCGCGAGGAGCGCGGTGTTGCTGAGGGAGAGGGAGAGCGCGAGGGGAAGGAGCGGGGCGATTGGCCACTTTATCAGGAGAGAGAGAGAGGGAGTCAGAGACTGAGCGGGAGAGCGGAGGATATCGACTTCACCGAGAGTAATGAGGGGAGGATTAGGGACTACATAATGCTTCGCGCTGGATGCAGGGAACGATATGTGACAGGAATCGTCGGTAGGGTGATGTGAGAGGTCTCGATAAGTCGAGAGAGGAGGACGAAGATGTGGGCGATAAGCAGCTGAGGGAGCGAGCAGAAAAAGATCGTTAGACGTGGGAGAGAGGAGGGATTTGCTGCTGATGGAGGGATGATGACAAGGCCTTCGGGAGCTGCGAGAGCTTTCAGATGGACGAGGCTGGGCGAGAGAGGCGCCGGATGGACAGGTTGCATGAAGGAGGGAGACGGAACTGGAGGATTATTCTGGCTCAGTGGGCTGGAGTGCGGGCGCGCGGCGGGTTGAGACGAGACGCGAGAGCCGACGTGGGACGAACGAGAGGCCGCGGGACGACGAGAGCAGTTTGCCGGAGGATAGAGAGAGATAGATGAAGAGAGAGAAATTGCACTTTCAACTTTGAAGAAGAGAGCTGGACGTGAGATACAACCGTGGCGAGGAGAGAGACCGGAGCAAGGGTAGAGCAGTTAGATGAAATAAAATGGAATTCGTTCAATTTATGACTTTATAGTGTGATGCGCATCCCACAGAGAAGAGAGAAAAGAGAACGCCGGTGTGGAGCTTCTGATGCAGAATGAGAGAGAGGCGCGAGAAGACGGGAACAACCCATGGATGAGGGACATCGCAGAAGCGAATGAGAGAGTTCATAGGAGCGCGAGTCGCGACCGAGAAGAAAGGAATGAAAAAGGAGCCCATGTCACAGAGAGAGGAGAGAGAGAAGAGAAGTAAGAGAGATGGGCCCGCAGAGATGTGGCGATGTGGGACTGCGAAATGCGGCAGGAGAAGAGATGCGCGAGAGAGAGAGAGACGCGAGAGAGAGCGGGAGAGAGAGAGAGAGAGAGAGAGAGGACGCGAGAGAGAGAGAGAGAGAGAGAGAGAAGAAGAGAGAAGGAGAGGAGGAGAGAGGAGCAGACAGAGCGAGGAGAAGAAGAGAGAGCGCGGGATGAGAGAGAGAGCGCGGATGAGAGAGAGAGCGCGATAGAAGAGAAAAGAGAGCGCGAGAGGAGAGAGCCGAGAGCGCGATAGAGAGAGAGAGAGCGCGGATAGAGAAAGAGAGCGGCGAGAGAGAGAGAGAGAGCGAGCGATAGAGAGAGAGCCGCGTGAGAGAAGAGAGAGAGCACTAGAGGAGAGAGAGAGAGAGAGAGCAGAGAGCGGCGAAGAGAGAGGAGAGCGGATAGAGAGAAGAAGGCGATAGAGAGAGAAGAGGGAGAGCAGAGATGAGAGAGAGAGAGAGCGTAGAGAGATGGGAGAGGAGAGAGAGAGAGAGAGAGAGAGTAGAGAGAGCGGAGAGAGAGGAGAGAAAAGAGCGCGTTAGAGAGAAGAAGTGAAATGAGACGCGAAGGGGGGATAGAGGAGAGAGAGAGAGAGAGAGAGAGAGAGAGAGAGAGAAGAGAGAGAGAGACGTAGTGAGAGCGAGAGGAGAGAGAGAGCGAGAGAGAGGGCGAGAGAGAGAGAGAGGAAGAGAGAGATGAGAGGAAGGAGAGGAGAGAGAGAGAGAGAGAGAGAGAGAGGAGAGAGAGAGAGAGAGAGAGAGAGAAGAAGAAGGAGAGAGAGAGAGAGAGAAGAGAGGAGAAGGAGAGAGGGGTGGAGCAGAGAGAGAGATGAGCGCGCGGAGAGAAGAGAGACCGATAGAGGAGAGAGAGAGCGAGAGAAGAGAGAGAGAGCGCGAGAGAGAGGAGAGAGAGAGAGAGAGAGAGACGAGAGAGAGAGAGAGAGAGAGAGAGAGAGAGGAGAGAGAGAGAGAGGAGCATGAGAGAGAGAGAGCGCGAGATGAGAGAAGAGAGAGCGAGATAGAGAGAGAGAGCGCGATAGAGAGAGAGAGCGCGATAGAGAGAGAGAGCGCGAGAGCGCAGAGAGCGCGAGAGCGCGAGAGCGCGAGAGCGCGAGAGCGCGAGAGCGCGAGAGCGCCGAGAGCGAGCGCGAGCGCGAGAGCGCGAGACGCGAGAGACAGAGAGAGAGAGAGAGAGAGAGAGAGAGAGAGAGAGGAGAGAGAAGAGAAGGAGAGAGAGAGAGAGAGAGACTGCGGTGACAAGCAACAGATAAATCAAGTCTTCGACAGCTTTTCATTGAGAAAAACAATCTCAAAAGCCTTTAAGAAAGGTAAAGATGAAGAAAAAGGAACTGCAAAAAAGATGAGATTAAAAAAACCCATAATTGATGAGGCTGCACTAATTTGAAAAGGCAGTGAGTTAACAGTTAAACAAATAAATCCTACTTGTAATTTACAGTTGGTCACTGACTTTGATACCAATACCATTTTTCATTATGGACCCTAGACATCAAAAAGCTACATATATCGAACAAACAGTTTCAAATGGAGCACCTCACTGCTATTAGAGCATTTAAATAGCATCA
Organism: Eptatretus atami; assembly: GCA_035128595.1. Classification (NCBI taxonomy): domain Eukaryota; kingdom Metazoa; phylum Chordata; class Myxini; order Myxiniformes; family Myxinidae; genus Eptatretus; species Eptatretus atami. The sequence continues at coordinate 72,516,662 of CM068957.1, read as the reverse complement.
GACGCGGCAACAAACGGGAATTGTTGATCCCAGCTTGGCAGCTCGATGACAGAAGATTCCATTTGCATTTTTGCCATCTCCATCCCTACCCGGTTTGGAATCCTGTGTGGGCACGGGTAACTTGGTAGTCTGAAGGATGCTCGTTCACCAAACCCCTTCATCCTCATGCAAGGACATACCAGATTTCCGGTGTTTGTAGACCGTACACAGCTTTCTTGCAGGAGTGTAAAGTGCGATTCGGTCATAAATGTAGGTTGGAACGAATTTATGTTTGACTTTGAAAATTATCACCAAATGTTTCACCAACATGTGTTGGTGTTCTAGGAGCTACTGAAGTGTTTTGAGGCTTAGAGTGATGTGATTAAATTTATAAGCATGGACCACAAGCCTGGCTACCTCATTTAGAATGAGTTGCAATTGCTTGTGAGAAGAGGCCTGCAAGCCTTGCTGCCAGTGAGTTATGCGGAGAAAAACACGAGAAAGTTCTGTGCGGACGGACAAACAAACAAAGACACAGACAGACAGATGGACAAACAAATGGACCCAGATGCAATACCCTCTCCTCTGGCGAGGGTAATAATTCAGGGTTGCAGAATGTCTACCTAGACATTGCAGAAGGGAGTCCACAATCAAGTTTAATGGACATGTTTATCTGGGTATAATCAGTATTTGCAATGATAGCTAAAATTGAAATCCCATTAAATTGGAACAAGTGGATGCAGATCAAGATAAAATAAATAAGAGTGAGAATTGCTTTACAATACATATCCCCTTCAGGTCTCAATGAATGTTTGGGAGAGGAAAATTTGTTTGCGTTTAACGCACGCTCGAGCCGATACCAGAACCAAAATGAAGAAGAAGAAACTCTCTCACACCTTGTTTGGGTCTATTCGGCAAAATTAAAGGAAAAACTATTTTTATTTACTTATATCTTTTGTAGACTTATTCTTCTCCTCCTCTTCCCTTTACAAGAGGTGAGGTCCAGTAGCACAAAGCTTCTGCCTTGCCTTGACCTTCTCGCCTTGCCTTGACTCCTTCACCTCCCTCTGTTCTCAGCCAACTACCTCCACTCTCCAACCACCCCTACTTATGGATACCCCTCCTCACACAATCCTCCCATCTCAACCGTGGTCTACCTCTTTTCATACTTCCTTGCTCCGTCAACCTATCTGCTCTCTTTGCCATTCTCACTTCCCCCATCCGCACCAAGTGTCCAGTTCATCTCAGCCGGCATTTCACCAATATCCCCGTCAAACTCATCTGCACACCAATCTCCTCCCTCATTTCATCCATCCTCCTATTCACCCTCTTCACTCCCACAATCCTCCTGACCCAGTTGTTCTCGCAAACCTGCATCCTCTGTTGTTGTCTCTCCGTCAGTGCCACCATCTCCAAACCATAAAGGTAGGTCAGCGTTACACATGACATCAGAAACTTCCCTTTCAATTTTCTTAATTTCTTGTTATCCTTCTGTCTTTCTGTCTGCCGTTACTCCCTCTACCCGCTCCTCTACACTTTTGTACCCACTTGAATCCTCTTCCCCACCTCTGCCTCAGCCCTATCATCCCTGGTCACTGTTCCCCCCAGATACTCAAACCTATTTCCCTGCCCGATATCCTTCCCTTCTGACCTGATATTCATTTATTTTCTCTGCTGCCCGACCCACATCACCTCAGTCTTCTCCATACTAATCTTCAGCCCATGTTTCCCAAATGCCTCCTTCCACTCCCCCACTCCTTCCTGCATCTCCTGCCAACTCTCCACCACAACAGCCAGATCGTCCGCATACAGCATCCTCACCATTCTACTCCTCAAGCTCACCTTCCTGCTTACCAGCTCCATCACCATGATAAACATGAGTGGCCTGAGAACACTTCCTTGCCTCAAACTGATGTTCAAGCTGAACTCCTCAGACATCCCAAACCGGATAGTGGTGAGATCATGGTGGTTGGAGACACCAACTAATGTTCTGGTCACTCTGATGGTTACCATTTCCAGGGAGTTGTTGTAGCTGTGTCCAATGAGCTAACTCTAATGGTAAGAGGTAACATCGGTCAACGAGCGCATTATGAGACTGAGGATTCATCACTCTGTGGGTGTCATTTCCATGGTCTCTGTATATGTTCTGACTGAGAAGAGTGATCTCACCGTGAAGCAGACATTCTATGCTGCGCTCGAGTCGGTGGTTGATCGGTGCCCCGGGCGAGATATTCTTCTCATCTTGCGAGATTTCCATGCATCAACTGACACTGATAGGGATGGTTATAAGACATGTGTTGGTCCCCAAGGGCCTGAAACCAGGAACCAGAATAGCACCAAGTTCCTTGACTTCGCATGATGTTGTGGACTTAGGGTGGCTGGTTCATGGTTTCAGCATCCACAGCCACATTGCTGGACTTGGTATTTCAATGCTGGTGGTGTCACAAAGGAGATTGACCATATTCTCGTTGATGGTCGCTGGACGATGATTCAGAACTGCAGGGTCTACCGGAGTGCCCAGTTCCTCAATACCGATGATCACAGGCTTATTGTAGCAACTCTGAAGCTGTGGCTCAAATCCAAGAGAATGGTAGCATCACAGTCTAGGCTGGATGTTGGCAAGCTCAAGGTTGAAAGGGTAGCTGAGGAGTTTGTGAAGAGGTCGAGTCGGGATCTGGGTGTTTCAGTGGATCCTGAAGAGTTATGAAGTGCCTTTAAGATGACCACCCTTGATGTTGCCAGTGGGTTTCTTGGAACCCACTGTCAGGTGAAGAGAAACTTTGTCTCCAAAGGGACACTGGATACTATTGACTAGACTCCCAGGGCCAGGCTTAATGGCAGAGCTGAGCTGTTCAGGGAGTTGAGGTGTAAAACTGTACGTGTGCTGATGGCGGACAAGGAGGCCGATGTGCGAGGAATCTGTGAAAGGGTAGAGCATCACCTATGGTCAAGTGATTCTTGTCCTGCTTAGAGAGGAATCTGTAGATTGCGTTCCTCCAAGCCTGTCCCTCGGTGTACTGCAGTTAGAGTGGAGGGCGGTGGGCTCTTGACAGATGAGTCTGAATTGAAGGCCCGCTGGGCCGGTTACTTTAAGCAGCATTACCAGGCTGAACCACCAGCTGTTGAGTTGCCTGTCAGGGGTGTTACTATCCCTATTGCTAAGCCACCAACCAACTGTGAACCACCTTCGTTTGTGGAAACACAGGCTGTGGTGAACCGGTTGAAAAGGGATCCTGGGATCTGTGGCATCCATGCTGAACTTCTTGAGATTGATGGAAATGCTGCACTCGTGTTGTTGCATGCAGTTCTGTGCTCTGTTTGGAGTTTCAGATGAGATGTGTTACATGTATCGTCTGTGGGCGTCAGCTGCGGGTGTGTGAAAGGGTGGTTCGTTTTCCTGATGCCAATCCTGCTCACCAGATTCTCTCAGCAAGGGAGCTTCGTGAGTGGGAGGCCAACGGGCCGACCACATGCTTCGTGGTTGCTGCAGGTTGATCGGCATCTCAAAGAGATGGGGGAGGGGCTCTGGAGTACCGGCAGAAAGTGGACGTGGTGACAAGCTGATCCGGCGCAAGCTCCCTCCCATACTTGACCTGAAAATGGAACCACTGAACCACACCATCTTTAACATCCACAAACATACTAAAAGCACACAGGATAAAGGAAAATAAGCTTTTGGAGGCATTTGAAACATTTTTAATGCAATGTTAATTTTTTTTGCTATTTCCACTTAATTTTGGAAGTCACATTCTGGGGTAGGATGTATAAAGTATATGAGGCGATTTATTTATATCAGAAAAACTAAAAAACTATCACACTTACTTTGACCCAACTCTATATGTAAACTCAGGTCCAACAACAAATGAAGGAGAAAATTACAACTGATATTACAGTGAGCGCTCCGACAGTGAAATGTAATGAGAACACACTGCAGTCACAAATAGAGACACAAAGCAGTCAGAGGTGGAGATTTGTTTCTTTGGTAGGATCACAGGACAGCATTGAGGTTATGCAAGTGTCGATGGGAAATTACTTGAGATGTCTGCCCAGGGTAGAAGCCAGTTTCATTATTTCCAGGGCTGTATACCACTTCATGGCTGGAAGGATAGCCTTGAGGTAAGCAGACTCGCCTCTAAGCTTGAGCTTTAATCTTGGCCCAACTGTAAACTGTCATCTTCTACAGGCAGTGTTTCATCAATGTGTGTGCCGTCCCTCAGATGGACGTTAAACTGGGCGACCCGTCTGCTGGTATGAGTTGGTGGTTGTTAAAGATCCCATGGTGTCTTTCGTGAAGAGGAGGTGAGCTATCACCGGCACCCTGAACAAATTACAAATTCCTGCCATAACTATTGCTGGGAAGGCAATCCATCCATCCATTGGGACCATACTCAATGCAGAGTGTTGGTGCTGCTTAAGCAGTCTCCTTGGCTATTGGGCACAATCCTGGACGGGTTGCCACTCCGACACAGTATACCAGCATGCTGGCACTCATTTTGCCGACCTCGGAAGGATGACAGGTCGAGTTAACCCCATCTGGTATTAATTCAACAGCTGAGTGGGGTTTGAACTCAGGACCCTCAGATCCCAAGCCCACCACCCTAACCATTAAGCCAACACCAGGCATGGGAAGGCAATGGAAAACCACAAAGTATAACTCTTGCCAAGAAACTGCTTTGGCAGCACCGACGCTCTATAAAAAAATTGGTACATCAGAATAAGAATACCGTACCACTTTGGCATTCTCTGTATGGTAAGCTTTTCAAAATGAAAAGATCATTCATCCGATGAGACATACTTACCCCGATTAAGGGCTCAACACTGTGAGCCCTCGAGACCCTTGAGGCAATCGAGCAATTTGTCAACATTTAATCCAAAGTCCTTTTCCTACCCTGGGGTTGCAAAACCTCTTCCAAAGAACAAAAAAATTTTTTTTTAGTAATGCAGCCACATCATAAATAATGGAAATATATAATCACAAGGTAATTTTAATGCAGAGTTGCGAAAAAATCAAAAAATCAACTCACCAGATGCTGTTTCTCACAGAATAAGCAAATCATGTCAAGAATGAGAATTGCTCAGCATATTTGACACATGGGTGGCCGTAATAGAGTTCGTTGCATATTAACCAGTGCTGCTAACAAAAGCATGATTATATTCAATGTGAATTAATTTGGTTCTCAATTAACTGATGCTACATTTCTTAGATTTCATAGACCACCTTACCCCGCATATGCCTGGTGTTGGCTTAATGGTTAGGGTGGTGGGCTTGGGATCCTAGGGCCCTGATTTCAAATCCTGCTCACCTGTTGAATTAATACCAGGTGGGGTTAACTCGACCTGTCATCCTTCTGAGGTCGGCAAAATGCCAGCTGGTATCCTGTGTCGGAGTGGTGACCGTCCAGGATTGTGCCCAATAGCCAAGGAGACTGCTTAGGCAGCACCAACGCTCTGTACAGAGTATGGTCCCAATGGATGGATGGATAATATACTGTACACGATAAATGGTCAGTTAAGTTAGCTATACAATCTGAGATTATTAATACAGACAAAAGTTGTACACAAACACTTTATTTCCACTGGTAATGTACAGATGCACCAAGTACACAACTTATAAAAAAATTAAATATCAAAACTGTGTACAGAAATAAAGTTTATTTTTGGCTGAAATTGCATGGAGGTGCATGGCAGTTGAGCTTTTTGTAATTGTCCACGTGGGCATAAAACAGCCTTAATGATGAGGTAGCAACCTATCAAACCCCAAACCTGTAGAAGAGGCCATCTATTATGCATGTGACGAGGGTGGGGTCAGGGGCTAGTTTGTGCAAAGGAAGAGAAGGAAGGACGAGAGGAGAGAAAGGAGGATAAGGAAGTGTGTGAGGAGTATGGTGAGGAAAGAAAGGAGGATAAGGAAGTGTGTGAGGAGTATGGTGAGGAAAGAAAGGAGGATAAGGAAGTGTGTGAGGAGTAGGGAGAGGAGAGAAAGAAGTTTTGCAGCAGGTAAGAAGGGGAGGGAAGCAAAAGGGCATCTTGGGAACACACGGACATTGGTTGGGAAGGTCAAATTTGCATACATCATAAGTAGATGGCCTACAACCTTTGTGCTTCAATGCTCGTCTCCAAGTTGCGCATTGTGCAAACTACCACCATCACAACTCTTGAAGTATTTTAAAATCGTACTGTTCTTCCAATACCAAACTGCTCCTCCAAAACCTAAATGCACCATGATGATGATTAAGAATAATTATCAATTACTAATTCAATTACGGAGCTGAGAGCCCATTTTCATGGTAACGAGTATGGTCATGACACAGCGTGCTGTTTGAGTGCAGACATCATGGACCGCATTTCTGAAGTCAGAGATCAATCTCAGGCCTTTAGTCTCTGAGCTTCACAGGTAAAGACTATCAACATCCATGTTGGAAAGTTTAAGCTTTCGGCACATCTCTGGTTGCTGCAACAGTCAAAGAATAAATAATCCAACTGTGGTCAGACAACATATAGGCTTCCAAATGGTCTCGTGTGCTGCGTAGGCTATTTGGCTGTGACACGAGGTCCATCTCTTCACTGGAGTTTCGAGATATGAGAATTTAAAATCCGTTCCAGCTCTTTCTCACGGATGCCCTCCTCCTCTTCCCACTGCACGCAATCAAACGGAAAGGATAATTGGTCCGTCTTGACATGGCAACTCAAATGAATGACACTGACTTTTTAAATCAGGAAATATATTTTCAGTATCAATCTACTGCAAAGATTATGGTACAGTTTACACACTGAGAGATAAACGATTTTTACTGACAATTCTTAAGTTTTGGTGTACAGTCCATTTTAAACCTTATCGGGGATCCTCGTGCCCTTGTCATTGCCCAGACTCTGACTCCAACACCTATTTTAATTGGTCAGAGGTCTATTCTCTCCCATTCTTCGTACAGTGAGTTTCCAAGTTCAGATTTTTTTTTTGATGGTTATTACAGAGCCCATAATTAGCATTCTAACATCCCACAGGTCTTGCCATGAGTCTTGAACAATGTGTACCTGGATGTGTTGCTCCACAATTTATCACTGCACATCCCTGCCCAAGTGAAATCAGACTGAGTTAGTGCTTTGAGTGTTCGTGAAAATGACGTGAGTTACAGCTATAAAAATGAAAATTCACTTCGGCATGCAGCTCAAGTCAGATGTCATCGGAGCATGGATCTTCGAGTTGATCAATTATGTGACGTTCTAACTTGGTTCCAAAAGAAGACAAACCAAGGTGTATTACATCATAAGTAAATAAGCAACAATGATCTGTTCTGGAGATGCAATAGCACATGGCCTGTGGACGGGCTCATAAAGCAGAAAATATTACTATGCTGTCAAACGGGCCATTGTGTGGGTTAAAGATATGAGGAATTAACTTTGTAGGATTTAGAATCGGAAGCTACTAAATGCAATTGCTCTTTCGAAAAAAACTCATCCTCGTCCAGAGCACTTTGCCAACTGTTACGCTTTCCTTATGGATAGGCCTTGCGATATAAAACACACGGGTTTAATTATTATGAGAAATTTATTCTTAGTTTACATGAACAGCAGACATCAATTCAGTGGATTTAACTGAGAGTGTTAAAAGTTAAACATCTACACCAGCTAAACGTAGCACCCACCTTAAGTTTGTCCGAGAAAATGCCCGGAAATATGGTGTTCAGAAAATCGTCATCGAGGAGAAAACTGGCTGAAAGTGGCTGAAATGGTATTGGAGAGGTAGCCACAGAACGGCGGATACCTTGGGTGCCATTGGATTTTGCCTCCACGCTGCGAGCCTCTGCATTTTGCTGCAATAGGTGTTCCTCGAGCCTGCACAAAAATACCAGAGAAAAATGAGGAACGATTATTGTTTTGATCGTCCAATCCATTCACAGAAACTTCAACATACCTCCGTATATTATCCATTTCCAGTGTGGAAAACACCATCCAATCATTCATTATCTTTTCAGAAAATACAGTGGTTGTTGGTGGTCTCCAAAAAATAAAAAATAAACAAAACAAAGCAAAATTCCCTCCAGATTGCAAAAAAAACCAAAACAAAACAAGCTCCCCAACATCAAGGATCTTCAACTACGGCTACTACTATTACAAATACTACTATTACTTTAATGGCCCCAACTTATCGTGGGTTTACCCAGGAAACGTTTTTGGCCCAAGTCTTTTACGAACCAGCTGGCCAGGCCTGACGGTGGACTGAAAGTGGCAGAAATTTGTGATTTGTTCAGGGTGTCAGCAATAATTTGTCTTCTCTTCACGAAGGACACAATGTGATCCTTACCATCCACCAACAACCGGTGCTGACACAAAGTTCTTCCAGCTTAACGTCCTTCCGATGGACGGGGCATTTATATTGACGCCACACCCTGCAAGCAAAAACATCAGGATGTCAGTTTATAGCTGGGTAGAGATTCAAACTCAGAGGAGACGGCAGCTCAAAGGCGAGTGCGCATAACTGAAGGCGATCTGACCAGCCCCAGCAAAGTATGAACAAAAATATTAATTTCCGTGAAGGTTCTTTTCAGCTTTAGCCTTCATTAGATGCCAACAATTGGTGAAACTGGTAACATCGGCGATTTTTATGGCTACTTAATCAATTTTGATTGTACAACCTTGAGGCAGTCCAAACTCGGAGGAGCGTTTCCTCTGATGGCTAAAAAGTTCGGTACATTTTCCTTTGTGAAAAAAAAAATTCAGCAGTTCTGCATTTCAAAAACTGACAAATCACGGGAGATTAGTCTTAATTAATGGAAGGCCAAAGGGACATTCCAAAGAGAGGATGACTTTTGTGCATTTGCCTTCATGTTTTTCTGATGAATCTGCAGCATATAATTGGGTAAAGTAGGCTATTTAGAACCAGCTGGCACTCTCTGAATACATTATTGCCGTGCATGAAGAAAATAACTCAAAATGATCCTTCTATTGATCACTGATGTCAATGCGAAACAGTTGGCCGAATGAAAAATCAGGATTACAAACAACGGATGTTGTGGTATCTGTGGCCTGCCTGCTGTTTGTCTGTAACACAATTAGCATGGTATTGTAATTTTTTTATATTTCTAAAAAACTGCTCCATCAGAAAGAAACCAATTGTATGCAATGCTGGGTAATATAACTTTTTGATCTCCTTTTTTTTTTGGATACAGAGTAAAGGCTCGTGGAAGAGCTAGAACACTGAACGGATCACATGCAACAGAACAAAAGGAACAGAAGAGACGATTTGGGGGGGGGAGGGGGGCACCAATAGGAGGGTTGAAGGACAAAATAGAGGGAGACTTAGACAAGGGAGGATGCATGGGATGGACAAGATGGATACAGAAGCAAACTCTAAGAAGGAAAAACTGGAAATTTTGAAGGAGGTGGGAAGGGAGGGGGGGGATAAAGCATGGAAAGAGCAGAGGTGCAACACCAGAAAGGAGGTGGTAGAAAACAGAGAGACCACCGATCTGTCTGCGATAGGAAAGGCCCATAGACTCAGCATAATCGTGAGAGATTCCAATAATCTTGAAGGCCTTGGCTTCCACGGAGTCAAGCTGAGCAAGGTGTGAGGCCAGAGGGGAGAGCAGTGCTCCATCAAGCTATGGGTGAAGGCCTTGTAGGTGGATAAGAGTTCAGGCATGCCAAGGAAGGACTTTGCATGATGGAGGATGCCCAATCAACGACTAGCTTTGGAGGCCACCTTTGAAATGTGATATGCCCAAGAAAGATCATGGCTGATGGTGAGACCCAGGAGTTTGGATGAGTAAATGTCCTCAAAAGGATTTTTAGGAAAGTATATGGGAAGGTTGCTCTAAGGTACTTTTGGAAAGACAGAGTGAGAGTGTGAGATGTGTCAGGCTTGAAAGACATATTGCAAGGGTTGGTCGAGCTTGTGATTTTGACAAGGTCTGAAGAGAGGGAAGAGGTTGCTGCCTGCCAACCTGAATGATGAGGGATGTTAAGGCAGAGGGTGGAGTCATCAGCAAATAGATAAAGGGGATTTTCCAGAAACTCAGAGAGATCATTTATGAAGATCAGGAATAGGACTGGGCCCAGAACATTGCCTTGTTCCTCGTGCCCTTGTCATTGCCCAGACTCTGTGACGCAGATTGCCCAGACTGTGTGAACTCCAAATTCAATAGGGAGAGTAGATGAAAGGATTCCGTTGAGTCACACGTTGGCTACGTGAGTAGAGGAAGTCAGTAAGCCATGTGTGGAGTTTACCTTGGATGCCATAGACAGAGTTTGGGGAGCAGAGTGTATTGAAAGCATGAGATATCAAGATATGTCTGATCTCATGTCTGACATTGAGGGCCTCCATCCATTGTTGGAAGAGTAGCATGTGCAAGGTAGAGTGACCTGGTTTGAATCTGAAATGGTGATCTGAGATGAGGCCATTGGAGAAAAGCAAGTAATTCATATCAACTGGGATGATGGATTACATGACCTTGCTGATGATTGAAAGTATGCTAATAGGTGTGTAGTTAAGTAGATCGTTTTTTTTGCACCTTTTTATGTAATGCAGTGATGTCGGCTGATTCCTAAGCAGATGGAAGATGACCTAGGGAAAATGATAGGGGGAGAAGAGCAGAAAGAGGACGTGCAAGAGCTGCAGAGCAGGTTTTTAGAACACGTGAGCTGATGCTGTCCGGTCCAGTTGCTGCCAGAAACGTCTCCACCTTCTTAGATGCAAAACACACAGAGTCCAGGAGCAGTTGGGTACGACAGAGTATGGTGGGTACAGAGAGCAAGGGGTCGCGACAAAAAAAAACAAAAAAAACTGCAAAAACAAAATCAAAACATTGGATAGAATATACAGGATGTTGATCAAGGTCTGATAACCGCTGTGGCAAGCGGAGGAGATGATGTTTCGGGAATTAGCCCTTCATTTGAAGGGGGGGAGGTTCACCTTGTTCCCCGTCCTCAATTAATATTCCACATTGTTCTCCCTGTCAACTGATGAAGATATATGCTACACTTCACAAGCAAGACTAGTTCTTCATTCGACCTCAAAACAACATTGTTGAGCTTGTTACCCTGCGCGTGTGAAGCGAAAAGTGGAGTTAATCAATTGGTTCACTTTGCCTGTTTGTCTGACTACAGACGTCAGTTTGTGATCGAGGAATAATTGAATTTCCATTGAATGTTATATTTTGAGCATGAATCGGAACATGAATTGGAAAACGAACTTGTAGTTTAGCAGTACTTTGGCTCTGAATTCATCCCAATTGTGCATAAGCAGAGAGAAGCG
>CM068957.1:72490012-72502138 GCA_035128595.1 Eptatretus atami | reverse complement strand
GTGCTGGACACCCAATGTGTGCCGTAATTGAGTGGAATGCTAGGGCTATCCATATGATGTTGAATGGAGTTCAGCGCACACTCACACTCCGAGTTGGATGCCTGAATGTCCCGAGTCCCGGTAATGGCATGCTGTGCTCCCCTGTTCAATGTTGGTCCAAAAGGGAGTGGTGGTCATCAGTGGTGACTGGCTGAGGCATTTGTCACAGCAGTGTAGCGGTGAGTTATGGTGTGGCGGTCCGTGGTGGTTGAGGTGTCGTGGTTGTGGTTGTTCATTGTGGTTGAGGCGGCAATGGTGAATGTAAACAAGCTTGGATTATGCTTCAAATGTGTGGTGATTATAATGAAGGTGTATGAAATGTTGTAGCGTTGGGGTTTGAGTATGGTGAAGGTTGAGGTGAAGTGTCGGCTGGGTAATGGCACGTGATTCAAACAGGGAATGGAGCGTGCATGCAAATGGCTTGCCCCTGCTTGTTGTGAACTTTGGTGTGCTATGCACCGCATGTTTGCATGCGTGAAGGAAGGAGAGGTTCATGGGTGGATAAATAAATGCAAGATAGGTAAATAATGGGAAGAAAAACCTGCCTAAAGCCCACACACACATATATTGACCCATAAACCTATTACACATAAGGGAAGGGCTGTCTAAAACAAAATGAAATAACTATCCCAGGAACCGCAATATGTTATGTGCCATTGCCTTGGGGAGTGATGGTTTCACAGAGCTGTAACAACATTCACAGATACAGTATAACAAAAAGATATATTGCGAGTGCTGGTGAAATTCTCATCAGATCTCGTGAGAAACCATCGGAGATTTTCTAAGCGGATCACATGACAGCATTTGCAACTCAGTCAAAATGAAATACCTTTTGGTGTCGGTTTTTGAGGATCTTTGAACGGTACTGGAATCCAGTCTGTTCTGGTACAAGGGTGACACGGAATCCTGCACCTGCAAGAATCAAACTTGTTTTCATTTAAACCTTCCAACATGTAGAGAAAACAGCTTCGGATGAAATTAAATTCAGAGTTTCATCAAATATCGTCACAGACAAGGAAAAGGGAAACACTCCAAAGCAGCTGATGTGGAAATTATTTTCCACAAAACTACATACTACTACTACTTCTACTACTTCTACAACTACCACTAACAATACTCGACTTTATTGCATTTTCATAGCTTGACTGAAGACAGTTATTTATTGTGATTGAGGCATAGAGAAGGGTTTTACGTGTACAATAACATCATATCCATAAGTAGGGTGCCAAGACCGACCCTTTGAACTGGAGACCAGGCGAGACGAGTCAGTCTACTTTGAGATAATAATATAAATAAGGTAATTAAATCCATTTATTTTTGTATGCCATGCCGAGGCTCATGCAAGAGCGAACACACAGCACATATAACAAGACAGGAGACAAGAGGGGTGGGGAAGGGAAGCGCAAAGTAGTGGGGAACAAAGACAATAAGAGATCTGTGGAAGGGAGAGAGATGGGGTGGGGAACACTGGGTAAACAAGATGGACTACAGGGACTTTCAGGAAGGAAAACAGGGAATTTGAAGGAGATGGGTTTGGGGTGGATTAACAGGGGTAGAAAAGATCAATATTTTGGATGGGGAAGACATGAGATGGTGGTGAACAGCTTTTTGAAGATCTGGAGGGAGGAATGGGATTGAAGAGAGTGTGGGAGTTTGTTCCAGAGGTGGGAGAAAAGAGGAATGATAGAGTGAAGGTGAGCAATCATTACTGATTTTGGCAATTTCACCAGAAGGGGTTTTTTGGCAGACTTTGAGCACCCTGCAGAAATACAGGGGGGAGGGGGGCAGATCACAGACGGTGTGGGAGGTGGTGGGGGGGGCAAGGCCAGAGAGGAGACAGTAGAAGACAGAAAGACTATCGACCTGCCTCTGGTGAGAAGAAGATGTGACATTAATGTTGTCACATCTTCATTTCTTTTCTGCAAAGGCTTGATCAGTGATCAACAGTTTGGAATTTATTCTGGTCACATCCATGAACTAGAACGGCACTCGGCAGAGCGCATACCTCTGTCAGGCTGAACAGTTTACTTTTGTATCCCACTGATAGGCCGGATCTGCATCCAGACCTGAACCAAAATATATCCAAAATGTTCTTGTCACCTCCCCAGCCCATCTACCATGTTTTGTCATAATCTGTCCACAACATTTTGAAATACCATGCTATATGTATCGTTTTTGGCCCCATTTCTCAATGGTAAAGCACCATTTAAAAAAATTAAAAATTCTCGTCTCCAAATCCGGATCCAGATCTTCATGAAAATCAAATCAATTCCTCCATATTACACACCTAACCTGTCCACCAAATTTTGTCCGGATCCATCCATAACTCTGAGATATCCTGCTCACAGACAAACAAACAAGAAATATGTGAATAGCACGATACTTGTAAAATCCAAATAGACAATAGTTGTCATGGAAACAACAATTTGGTAATTTCGAAAAATTGACCTCTCAAAGTGTTTTACATGACTATGTTATGCAAAACAAAATTGGTTGATACATTTTCTAAAAGTGGCCTAATAGGTGTTTTACATGCTTCAGATGGCCTTGAACATTGACAAAGTTTGACCAAACCCTTCTCATATACACTACACATACATACAAATAAACTGCATCAGCTTCAATTTGATATCTTGAAAAAATTACTGCTTGAAGAAATCTTGAAAAAAAAAAAGCTCAAATGAGCTAAGATCCTCGTCCTCTTAATGATGACGTCATAAAAACGAATATGACGTCATTGTGATGTATCAGGTTTACGCTAAATTATCTGTGCTAATGCCCGGCTTGATTCCCCGCAAACAAAATTCAAACAGCTTGCCTAGTTTCGGAGATAATGGTATAGGCGATTTCCATTAGCGGCGATATTATGACGTCAACTTGTTTTTGGGAAGAATTTCCAAAATCGGAGATGGTTACTGCCTGCGCGTGGGCTTTCTGCATATACATGGCAAGTTTCACGAAGATCCGATGAAAACTCTGGGTTGTAAAACAAAAAATGTCAAAAAATAGTAATGACATATAAAAATTGATATGAAGTCATATGTTGTATCATATGTGCGGTAATTCATCTCTGCTAATGCCCTGTTAGATTCCCGCAAACAGAATTCAAAAAGCTGCCTAGTTTCGGAGATAATTTTTTAGGCGATTTCCATTAGCGGAGATATTTTGACGTCATAACTTTTTTTCTAGGATGAATTTTCAAAATTGGAGATCGTTACTGTCTGCGCAGGGTATTTTTACATATATATGCCAAGTTTCAGGAAGTTTGATGAAAACTGTAGGCTGTGAAACAAAAAAAGTCCACAAGATTTAATGAGAACAATAAAGATAAGATGAAGGATGAAGATAAGATGAAGATAAGATGATAAGATGAAGATGATAAGATGAAGAAGATAAGATGAAGAAGATAAGATGATATCTCATCTCAAGATAAGATGAAGAACAACTGTTGCGAATATGGAAGCCATGAGCACACAACATTCAGGTCCTATAGCTCAGTTATTTCGATAAGTGAATGTGGATAGATAGCTCCCCATCCCTATCTAATGGGAATTAAATGTTCATGCGCTGTGAGTTATTTTTATAGTTAGGATTTTTACATCAACGCCATCTTCAGCAACAATGCTCTGATCGCGGCATTCTCCCAGAGCTCGCCAGCAAGCACGTGTGTGTCAGTATGCTTCGAGCACAACATGCACAATATGCTTCGAGGTTTTGAATGGTAAACCAATTCAGTGACCCAATATGCAATTTCTGTTCAACCGAGCAGAGTACCCATCCTACGGGTCTGTGGAGATTGGGCATTACTTGTTGAAAAAGTATAGTCTGTATATTGCAAGAAGACTATAGATGTTTGTGTGGTGTGCATATGTCTAACAGGTCTAAAGGATGAAACGGTATAAGGTGTCTTAGGGATGTAAAGGGTGTAATGGTCTAAAGGGTCTAAGTGGTCCAAATGGTCTATATGGAGAGTCTATCAGAGTCTTAATGGGTCTAAATATCTCAAGGGTATTTTCCAATAGCAGTTAGGGTTTAAAGGGAGTCAAATATGCCTAAAGGGTGTAAATGTCTTCAGGAGTTTCAGGGGTCTAAAGGGTCTTGAGGGGTCTATAGGGGGATCTAAGCGGTCTAAGAGGGTCTAAAGGGTCTTAAAATTTCCAACGGTCGAACGGGTATGCTCCAACAGTAGTTACATGTCTAAAGGGTCTAAGGGGTCGATAGGGTGTAAGGAGTCTAAATTGTCAAAAGAGGGTCTCATGGGTCTGAGGTCTAAAATGTCTTGGAGTCAAGGGGTGCAATAAAGTGCTCTCAAGGGAGTAACAGTCTTCAGGAATATAAGGGGTCAAAAGGGTCTTCAAACGTCAAACACGGGTCTAAATAGGGTTAATGGGTCTAAACTCTAAAGGGTCAAGGGGTCTAAGCAGTCTAAAGGGCCTAAAAGATCCAAAAGGTCTAAAATGGTCTAGAGTGTCTGAAGGGGTCTAAATTGTCTTAAAAGGTCCAAATGGTCAAAAAGGATCTAAAAGGTCTAACTAAAGGGTATGTTCCAACAGTAGTTACAGGTCTAAAGGGTCAAAGGGATAGAAAAGGTTTGAGGAGTCTAAAGGAGTCTAATGGGTCTAAAAGGTCAAAGGTTCAAGGGGTCTAAGCAGTCTAAAGCAGTCTAAAGGAGTCGAAGGCGGCTAAAGGGTCTTAAAGGTTGAAATGTCTAAATGGTACATTCCAATAGTCCATAATCAATAGACGTAGTCATGGTCCAATAATACGTAGATAATATACGCACTCACAGTCCAACTCACATTCAAACAGTATATAAATATTACATACTCACATGGGTCGAGAGGCTTCACCTCAAAGAGTTCTTACCATCCACCCATGTTTTTCGGTTTTATATGCAGTAAAGAGTTGCGGTTGTGCGAAGCCGGCACTCCCCCAATGCATAGCAGTCCCGAGACAGTTATTTCATGAGTATTCGTTCAGTTAGCCCTTCCATTATGTCTCGTGGGTACATGGGTCAAGATGCGTTACGAGGGCTTTTAATTAGGTCTTTAATTCCATTTGCTATTCTTTAATCTATTTTATTTTTCTATATTTCACACACATCTCCTTCACACATGCATGGACACCACAGACCAGACCGCACATCGACGGCCTTATTAGCACATGCATGCCACTTCCCCGTTCAAACTGCGTGCCATTCCCCAACGGACGTTTCACCTCAGACCCTCACCATACTTACCACGATGCTACAACCTTCATACAAATCACCAGAAGCCTCCTAAAATCCCCACAGTAACCTACGCTCGACTTCCTCGCCACAACCACTACAACCACTTCAGCCTCCTCACCACCACCGCTTCAACTGCTCCCAAAGCTTCAACATCCTTACCACGTACACCATAACGCTTCACCAACCTCACCACAACTGCAACGAGGAACCGCAACGACAGTTGGCACCATGGACGCTCACTGCCATCCTTAGGAATGCTGGGGAATGGGGGGCATGACGGAACCTACGAGTCGAAACATATTGGTTTGTAGTTTGAAGTGCAAGTATGCGCTGGGGTCTGTTAAATGTCGTCTGGATAGCTCTGGCACTCCGCTAAATAGTGACCCTCATTCGGGGCCTAGCCCACGCTCATGACTAAAGAGTGCTCCCAAAAACCCACAGCCCATGTTCATCTAGGAGCTCCATTGTGTGGCCGAGTTTGGAGGTAAATGAGGCCATTTTCGGCTTCGGAGTCTGGCAGGGAGAGGCTACTTCTCGGGGAGGCATCTGCGTGCCAATAAGAGCACTTGGATATGCCTATCCAAGGGATTTTGAATCGATTTTTGGCTCCTCCTTCACCCAGGCTCTATAAAATAGCTGCCGAGCCGAGAGAGAGAGAGCAGTTACCGAGTAGTCGGCGTTCTGCTACAGCTTCGTTCCGCAGCCAATCTTTGTTCTGCTCGGTCTCCATTAGCATTTATATTTACAGATTTACAGACACACCACGTTGAGCAATTATCTCACACATTCTGTCTCTCCCATCTTGTCTCGTCTGCAGTGAATGCACAAATACAAAAAAGAAAAACAACAGACACGCACTCCTTCACTCTTCCTCTTCTGCATTACATTTGCATCTCATTTACTCATTTGCACCTCCCACTCATGCACCATAGACACCCCAGTTTTCTTCCCTCCTCCACCCTCCGAAGCGACTGCGAAGCATGGGCCAGTCAGCCACATCAGGTATTGAAAGAGGTTGTAAACACCTCAACTGCCTCTCATCTTTCTTGCTCTCTAATTTCCTCGGTTGTGCGTCTAATGGCGCCTGTATTGTTTGCATAAGTTAAGATTGTAGAAGTTTAATATTGGTCTAGCTTTGCCCTATGTCTTCTCTTTTGTAAATAACTGCATTTCTTTTTCCGCACCTCATCAATCCTTGCTTTCCCATGCTGTACACATCCATACTAATAAATGTCAGTATGTGAGTCTCCTCCATAGCTCCAAAACCATAAAACCTAGCAGCCTCAAACTTTGTATGCATACTAAGGGAACTCCAAGGAAGTGCAGGAGTGAAAATTGGGTGTTTGGGTTAATTAAAACACCCATTTTGAAGATAATTAACGGCCTTATTAAATTATATCCTTTTTCAGGCGCATCCTCGGCCACCTCGCTCTTTGGGGTCTCAAGGCGTCTCCTGGTGAAACCCTGCCAGGGTTGGCAGTACCAATCAGAGTTTGTGATTGCTTCGCAACCCGCCAGTGAACAGAGTTATCTGTGCCCGGTAGCTTCAGGACCAGGTGTTCAGGAGACACCCGAGTGCTTCCCCTCGTGGCGAGCCTCGAATCCTGGATCCGTAACAATATAAACAGGGGTTCACAATTTTCTTTTGTTAGGTTCTCCAATGAGAACCAGCAGAAATGGTTTGGTACTCACCAAAAAAACCCCAAAATGACAGCTTCGAGCATGCTTGCCTGCTTTCCTAAGCCCCACTCTGATTTTTAAAGGGTCTCTCAGCCTTGTGTGAGTCTTCCATCCATCCATCCATCCATTGGGACCATACTCTGTGCAGAGTGTTGGCGCTGCCTAAGCAGTCTCCTTGGCTATTGGGTACAATCCTGGATGGGTCGCCACTCTGACACAGGATACCAGCAAGCTGGCACTCATTTTGCCGACCTCGGAAGGTGACAGGCAGAGTCAACCCCACCTGGTATTAATTCAACAGCTGAGCAGGATTTGAACTCAGGATCCTCGGATCCCAAGCCCACCACCCTAACCATTAAGCCAACACCAGACATGTGTGCATCTTACTCCTCTGTAAGTGCTCTCTCAGAACGTCTGCTCCAGACGAGACGCGCAAGCCACTCTTTTTTTCGTTCTGGACGTTCCTGAATCTCCTCTTCTTCCTTCATGCTAACGCGTTCTCCTTAGATCTATTTTTTCATCTTATAAGTTATAAACTTACAATATAACTTATAAATTTAAATGTCATCATTTATAAACTTAATTTTGTACACTTAAATTTGGAAATCAGCATATCAATTATCAGAATTATCACGGAAGAATGCAATACCTGCACCAGCTGAAAGAATCTCCTCTTCTTCCTCTTGGCTCCCGGTGTTCTCCTCAAATCTATTTTTTTTTAATCTTCTAAGTTGTAAGCTATAATACAACTTTAGAAATTATAATGTTATAATTTATAAACATAATTTTGTTCACTGAAATGTTGAAATTACAGTATCATTTATCAGAATTATCACGGAAGAATCTCACCTGCACTAGCTGAGATAACCTTCCATCGAAAGCCTCTGTTGTGGGAGTACGCTTTTAAGCTTTCAGAGCATCTCCGAAGTACGCATTTATTTTTTGTTTTTTTTAACTGTGCATGAGTACCTGCATACCAGTTATGTGAACCCCTGAATATAAAGCTCATTTGAAACAGTCACTGACTGACTCACTAACTCACTGACTGATATTAAAGTTCGGCACCTTCCGGGTGATGTAGAAAGCTGGAATTTTACGTTCCGATGGACATCAAAACCAATACACCGGGGAAAAAATCACAGAACCATCGGAAAGTTTCCATTAATGAAAATATAAATTAATTTTAAAAATGCAGGTGTACGACTGGAGATAATGGGGAAGCACGGTAATTTTGTGCGGCGACAGACATCGAAGCTTATACACCGGGAAAAATCTCAGAACCATTGGAAAGTGTCTGTAAATGAAAATATAAATAAATGAAAAAAAAATGAAAAAAAATGCAGGTGAGCGACCTGAGACAATGGGGAAACATGGTAGTTTTGCGTGCAGATGGACATCGAAAGCCGATACACCAGGGAAAAAAAATCATAGAACCATCGGAAAGCATCCGTAAATGAAAATATAAATAAATGAAAAATAAATCAAATGCAGGTGAGCGACCCGAGACAATGGAGAAACATGGCTTGTTTTTGCTTACAATCTGTAAGCATACCCCGCTAATATATAAATATATATATATACATATACATATATATATCCTCTCTGATTCGCTAGAAAAGTCTTCTTTTCCATTTCGCTGACAATTCCACCTTATTTCCATTAGTTGCCCTTACCAACAATATGTTGGCAGCAGCTGCTTCCATCAGAACCGACTAAGGCAAAAAGTGGAAGTTGGGCCAACACCTTGAACATGGCCTGGGAAGCTGTATGCATCGAATATATAAAAGGAGTATATTGTATCTAGCTAGGAACTCAGTCTCGGCATGCTTGCGTGCGTCCGTCCCTGTGTCTGTCCATCCAGCGGGTGCTTCATGTATAACCTAAAAAGAAAAGTAGCCCCAAAATTTTTTGTTTTGCTTCCCACAACGTGAATGAACATTAACTTTATATTGCCAATGCATTCATTAAAAGTGATTATAAGAGATTTTGGTCAGCAATAAAATGGTAAAAGGGATTAAGAAGAGATTCCACAACACAGTGCATTGCTCTCATGCGAAATGTTATTGAGGGAAGTTGAAATTAAAGCAAAACTCGAAGGGCACTTGGTGGAGCGCATACCTCCACCACACAATGCCTGATCCATGAGAACCTATCAGGCCCAATACATCTTTGAGATATCAGGCTATATATCGTTTTTGGCCCAATCTCTCAATATTGAAGAATCACTTAAAAAATTATCGGATATGGATTCAGATCTACACCAACATTGAATTAACTCTTCCTTGTCACACACCCAATGTGTCCAACAAGTTTCATCCGAATCCATGCACAACTTTTTGAGATCTCGTGCTATATATCGTTTTGGCCCTCTCTTTCAATGGTGAAGAATCACTGAAAAATTCTAGTAGCCAGATCCGGATTTGTTTCTTCTCCAAAATCTAATCAGTTCGTCCTTTTCACACACACCAAACCTGCCCACCAAATTTCATCCGAATAGAGTCCACAACCTTTTGAGATATCCTGCACATAGACAGAAAAACAGACAGACAGACAGACGTGAAAACAAAACCTCCTTCCATCTTTGGTGGCGGAAGTAGTAATGCAGTACCAATTAGCACTCCAAGAAGAAAACCAATGAAAGTGAACTACAAAAGCTGTACATGCAATTATAGGGAAGTGAACATACAAACTAGTAATAGAAACGGTTTGTGGTTACAGCCTCTCAGATTTTTCCAGCAAGTCCATTTATTTAAGGTAATGTTTATGTAAATTTGGAGAATTCCTTTGATGCAAAAAAAAAAGAAGCAATAAAACAAATTAACCCAAATTCCATTTTTTAGTCCTGACATCAAAACATTTTGTATGGATGTTTATCAGTCGGTGCTTCAAAGAAAATTATCACAAAGTGATGCCAATGGATTATTTGCTGCTTGCCTTTGCTTTTTCTTAAAATATGTACTCCATAAGTGATTGTATCCACTTAAAGAAAGCAAGCATGCAATCATTTTATTACCCTATCGACTCCCAGCTGGAGTAACTTGACCTCCAGCTCCATGACTTCTTCCTTCAACTTCTGATTTTCCAGCTGCAAGGACTTGTTCTCCTCCTGTGGAGAGCCAAAGTGGAAGTTCTTCACAGCATTGTACCGTGACCCTAATCAGTACTCATCCTAGAAACAGCATGGACCAAGTGTTTACAAGGTGTTTGAAGCAAAGTATTTATAAACAGGAAAAGTACATAACAACTAGATATTTCCCATAGGTTATACTTTACAACAGGAAATGAACAACACAAAATGAAACGAGAAAAATAGCAATCAGAAATTGCAGGCCATCACCAGGACTTGTTTTGTGTGGTGTTTGTGTAGTTTTGTGTGGTGTATTTTGTGTAGCGTTTGTGTGCTGGTGCGTATCGTAATTAATAAGAGACATAATTGGAACTGCCACTTTATAACTGCTGGCAGTGATGTCCACGTACCAAGACGCCCTGCTTTGAAGCAACTCCGCTTTGATTGGACACCTGAACCTGACACATGACGTTTAAATTATTATTCAATTTAATTTAGAATTGGATTAAAATAAAATTCAATTCAAATCAAATGGAAGACCAAATAGGCACAGTCCTGCATTGGAGTAATCAGAAGGGACCCGAACAAGCAAAAAGCAAAGATGAAGTAATCAGGAGGAACCTGGATAGGATTTGCATTTCAGCTGCTACTACTCCACCCTCAAACCCATCCAGGCACAGCCAAGCTAAGCCTTGTTAAAAAAAGAAAAAGGAACCCAGATCAAAAAAATAAATAATTCTGGCTGCCAGACCATGCATCCGATCAAGTTGAAATTTAAAACATGCATTCCACATCACTACTAGATCATAATTGTGAAGTTTCACATCGATTGATTAAGCAGTTCCAGAGAAAACATTTTATATTTTCTTCAATTCAATATAGCTGCCAGACCATGTGACCTATCAATTATTTCTGAACAAACTTGGACACCCATGGCTTGAGGAACATTTGTGTGACGTTTCCCCTCGATCTGTCCAGCCGTTCTGGAGAAGATTTTTTTTTATAGGTTTTAGGATAAATCCAATAAGGCTGCCAAACCATGGTGACGTATGACATCACCATCTGTGAAACGCTTTGTTCCCATGAGATGGGGTCATATGTGTAAGGTTTTCAGCCTCAATCTTTTCAGCCATTTCAGAGAAGATTTTTGAAGGCTAAAAAAAAAAGAAGCATTCTACATAAGCAATAATGATGTCATAACGAAGACACCTATGACGTCATAAAAACACACTTATTCCCCATGAGGAGTACGTACCGTGTGCAAAGTTTCATTTTTTTCCTTTGTGCGGTTTCAGAGCTACAGAGGTCCAAAGTTTTTTGGTTTTCCCAAATGGTTGCCACACCGTGTGACCTATGACATCATAATTATCATAAATATACCATCAGAGATGGGGAATCCCCTGCAATTTGAATGAAAAAGGTCATACATATTCCAGATAATGAGGGAGGTGAATTGGAAACAAGACACCATTTGGTCATCATCTCGAAAAAGTTCCCCAGGGTGAGGAACGTAGTAACAAATAATTGAAATCAGATAAGCGTTTTTCCATTTATTACAAAAAACAATTTTTTCAAGATGCCCGCCCCAGTCGCCATCTTGGATCCGGCCACGCCCAAAATCAATAGGGTTCTTCCTTTCAGGTGGTACATGTGTGACCCAAATTTCAAAATCATTGGTGAACAGTTTATGAGTTATCGCACTCACAGCTATAAATGTTGACGCCCGGACGGATGGACGGACGGACAGCCGGACGGACAGCCGGACGGACAGCCGGACGACCTGGGTGACAACAATATCCCCCTTCCGCCACGCGGCGGGGGATAAAAGCATTCCACATGTGTAGACGCACCTATGGTGAAAATTTCATCTCAATCCAACAAGCAGTTGTGGAGAAAAACACTGTGGATAAACAAACAGACAGACAAACAGACAAATGAAAAAAATGAAAAATCACTCATTGAGTGACAACTTGGCAAAAAAGAAGAATGGCACTTGGTAGAGCACATACCGCTGCCAGGTGGAACAGTTCACATTAAGTATCCCACTGATAGGCTGGATCCGAACCAAAATCCAATCCACTTGAAGACCACAAGGGGAAAACCAGAGATG
>CM068957.1:72462700-72488544 GCA_035128595.1 Eptatretus atami | reverse complement strand
TGACATGAAAATGATCTTCAAATTTCAAGTCAATCGGATGAAAATTGAGGATTTAGAAAATTTATCCCAAATTGGCCTTTTGGCCTACGTTTACCTCAAAATTAATAGGTGTTTGAATTCAGCGACCTGACATGAAAATGATCTTCAAATTTCAAGTCAATCGGATGAAAATTGAGGATTTTAGAAAATTTGGCCCAAATTGGCTGATTGGCCTATGTAGACCTTTTTGACCTATGTTTACCTCAAAATTAGTAGGTGGTTTGATTCAGTGACCTGATATGCAAATGCTCTTCAAATTTCAAGTTAATTGGATTAAAATTGAGGATTTTTGAAATTTGCCAATGTGACCATTTGGTCTATGTCGACCTTTTGACCTATGTTTACCTCAAAATTAGTAGGTGGTGGAATTCAGTGACCTGATATGTCAAATGACTTCTTCAAATTTCAAGTTAATTGGATTAAAATTGAGGATTTTTGAAATTTGGCCTATGTTGACCTTTTGGTCTATGTTTACCTCAAAATTAGAAGGTGGTTGAATTCAGTGACCTAATCTGCAAATGGTTTTCAAATTTCAAGTCAATCGGATGAAAATTGACAATTTTAGAAACAATTAAAAAATTTGGCCTATTTTGGGTTGACCTTATGGCCAATGTTGACCTTTTGACCGAAGATAACCTCAATAGTAATAGGTGGTTGAATTCACTGACCTGATATGTAAATCCTGTTCAAATTTCAAGTCAATCGGATGAAATTTGAGGATTTTAGAAGATTTGGCTCAAATTGGCCTATTGGCCTATGTAGACCTTTTCCGTCGACCGAACTTTACGAAACTTCAATGCAGGACCGTCACAGGGTCAGTGACATTAATCTCTGAAAATTTCAGAACGATCGGTTGAGCGGCTTGGGCTAGAGGTGAGCGGACAGACAAACAAACACAAACAAACGGAGGTAATCAACATACTTGTGAATTTTTTTTATTTTTTTGCCAAGTAACAAACAGACGGACCCAAATGCAATACCCTCTCCTCTGGTGAGGGTAACAAGCATGTTATGATTGTCCATTACAATCCAGAGCTAGGCTGGATGAATATTTCCACTTCCTTACAAATGTCTAATACATCTCACAGGTGTCCGAATCTTACAGCTGCATCTACAAAACTGAAGATGAGGTTAAAATAACGGTCTTCCTATTTTTGAGGAATATTCAAAGAAAATGTGGAAAATTATATTTAATGACATGACAAACCATTTAAGATGAACCAAGGTTGAATAATAAACTTAATCAATCTTGGAAGAAGTCAAAATATGAGGAATGTTTTTTTTTTTTTTAATTTCCAGAGGTTGTCTTTCTCGAGACTGGACCAAGGAGATCCTGTAGATTGGGATTTTCACCCATATGCTGCACTACCTGAGCTATGTTTCGCTAAATGAGGTGAAAGGCACCAAATATACCAATGAATAATGCAGAAACTTAGGCTTCATACATATTAAAAAAAATTTGAATACTCCACCTTAATGTGCAAGCCAGCAGCAAGCTAACAGCACTTTCTATCCAGAAGGAAACATGCAATTGATGAATCTAAAAATTAATATTTATTCAAATCAGATATTTAAATAAGAAATACATGCGACTTTTAAGATACAAAAGGATGTTACTTTTGTTGTTATTCAGTACTATCAGCAGGTGGTACCAGGAGGTGTAGCAAAGTATTGAGTAAAGTGGACATTAAACCAGATATTTGGTCATCAATATCAAGCACCTGACAGTATCCGTTAAAAAAAAGTGAACCTTCATCCTACTGCCTTCTTAAAAATCAAATCTCACCTGATGCTTGAAAGTTTCTTGCTTTCTCCTGTTCACTTCTTCTGTAAGCCTGTTTTCTGAGCTTAACATGTTCGATCGTGTCTCTGATAACTGTTCCTTGTATCTAGATAGGAACTCAGAGAGATGGCCTGCTTTATTCTTTGCCATCTCCATCTCTAATTCAGCTCTCTGCGTGATCTCTCGCAGCTGTTGGGAATCGAGATTGGGAACAGGACATTTATGTGGTCCACATGAGAAGACTTTGGTGACAAGATCAATGAAATGTCATGATGCAAGCACTATTTTGGGTTATTGGAAGGGTAAAATCGAAGAATAAAAACAACTTTTCACGATATAAAAGCAACATCTACTTTTGTGCATATGTTTTTGGGTGTACTGATCCTAAAATTATACAGTTCAGAGCTCATCAGGAGCAAAATGCAGGTGAGTAAGTGATCACTCTTCAAAATTTTCACCGAGGCAAGTGATTAAATTTAAGGGGACCTAACTCCATGCAAGCAACAAGACAAAAAGTTGTTTGATCTGATAAATTCACAAGAGTTTATTTGTCAACTTACAACCAAAGTAATCATGGACACAGGAGTTCAGTTATGACATTAGAGACAAAAAATAAACAAATCAATACAGAACACTATTGAAAAAATGTACAGTATGTACACAAATAGACAATTTAATGGTGCGGGTTGAGAGTAGAGGGACGAGAGGGAGGGAAAGGCAGGCCTTCGTGTTTCAGACGGACTCCTCAAATAATTTGATGGCTTCGAAAGGACAAAAAATAAAGACAAACAAATAAATTATGGAGGAGTTCCGCTTTTTTCCAGCCTGTGGAACCAACTTTAAATATGGAACCAACAATATTATCTTCAATCTTATTCTTCCCTCCAGCTTTTCAAGACAGCTGTTGGCCACCATCTCAGATCATCCCCAATCCAAAACCATGATCTTTTCGACACTTGTTAACCCAACCCCATCCCCACACTGCGCCAAGCCCCCCTCCTTTCAAATTTCCAGTTTTTCCCTCATGAGAATTTCCTTTTGTAGCCATATTGTCCACCCCATGCATCCTTTCCAGTCCCCCATTCCTTCACACACCCATTGTTTGTCCAAGGTGAGGTCAAGCATGGGAGCATGCGCCAGAGCAGCGCGTTGCTGCACCCACTTTCTGCTCCAGGGGCCTCCTCTGGTTCACCCCCCAGGCAGATGCCTGGCCCATCCCCATCTCCTTGAGATGCCGATCAACCTGCTGCAACCACAAGGCACGTGGTCGGCCCATTGGCCTCCTCCACTCAACAGGCTCCCTCGCTGAGAGAATATGGTGAGCAGGATCAGCATCAGGAAAACGAGCCACATGTCCATACAGCCGCCCGCGCTGATGCTCAGGGACTATGCAGGTAAAAATCTCATTTGAGTCTCTCTCAGCAACCGCTCGTTGGACACAAAGTCCGACCAGCGATAGCCAAGGATTCTCCGAAGAGACCAGGTACCAAAGGAATTAAGTGTCCGTCTCAGATCCCTGGTCAGAGTCCAAGTCTCACATCCGTAGAGCAAGATGGAAGCACCAAAGACCTGAAGAGTTGGACTTTTGTCCTCCTGCACAAGAACTGACAGCACCACACCCCATAATCCAGTGAATCCATGACTCCCCATGACCAACCCAGACATCTATTGACCTCTGGCTCACAGCCAGCAGAGACATGAATATCACTGCCAAGAGAGTGAATCTCTCCGTGACTTCAACATCCTCACCACAAAAACGTACAGACAAAATAGCAGCATCTAAGATGTCACTGAAAACATGGATCTTAGTTTTGACCCAGGAAACCTATAATCCCAGCGGCTCCGACTCCTCATTCAGCACCTCGAGGGCCCCCAAAAGGATATCCAGAGTCTCTGCAAAGACGACTGCATTATCTGCAAAATCAAGGTCAGAGATCCTGACATTCCCAAACGATGCACCGGAGCTTGATCTCTCCGACATCCTCTCCAGAATCCAGTCCTTACAAGCGCTGAAAAGTGTGGGGGCCAGAACACACCCCTGAAAAACTCCAGTAACTGGAAATAAGTCAGAGATGGCATCACCACATCTCACAGCACTCTCAGCACCAGAGCATAGTTCATACATCAGATTGTTCAGTTTTGGTGGCACCACACTAAGATCAAGAATCCTTCAGAAGGCATCGTAATTCACTGAATCAAACACTTTGCAGAGATCAATGTAGGTTGCAAGCAGCCCCTGCCAAAACTCTCATCTGCGTTCGGTGAGGACCTGAAGGGCAAGGATATGGTCAATCGTTGACCTTTTTGGTGTAAAGCCTGACTATTCTGGGTGCTGGTGCTCAAGCAGATGGTGGCAAACCATATGAAGAATTATTCGAGCAATGACCTTGCCCGGCACTGAGAGCAGCGTCACCCCTCGGTAGTTGTTGCAGTCTTGGCGATCACCCTTCCCTTTCCAGAGAGGGACAACATGGCCCCTCTTCCAGTCATGTGGGATGACGCCTTGTTCCAGGCAGAGCACAGAACTGCATGCAACGACATGAGTACAGCATTTCCACCAACCTTGAGAAGTTCAGCATGGATGCCACAGATCCCAGGAGCTTTAACTCCATTTCAACTGGTTCACCACAGCCTGTGTTTCCACAAACAAAGGTGGATCACAGTTGATTGGAGGGTCAGCAATAGTGATAGTAACACCCCTGACATCCAACTCAAACAGCTGGTGGATCAGCCTGGTAAAGCCGCTCAAAGTAACCGGCCCAGTCGGCCGTCACTTCGGATTCCTCTGTCAAGAGCCGACCACCCTCCGCTCTAACTGCAGTACACCGAGGGACTGGCTTGGAGGAACACAATGCACAAATTCTCCTGTAAGTAGGACAAGAATCACTTGACCACAGGAGATGCTCTACCCCCTCCCAGATTGCTCGCACATAGGTCGCCTTGTCCACCCTCAGCGCACGTACAGTTTTACTCCTCAACTCCTTGAACAGCTCAGCTCTGACATTAAGCCTGGCCCTGGGACTCTGGTCAATGGTATCCAGTGTCCCTTGAGAGACAAAATTCTTCTTCACTCTCTGGTGAGTTCCAAGACATCCACTGGCAACATCAAGGATGGTGATCTTGAAGGCACTCCACAACTCTTCAGGAATCTCCAAAGCACTCAGACCCCCTAAATCCCCACTCAGCCTATTTGCAAACTCCTCAGTTACCCTCTCATCCTTGAGCTTGCCAACATCCAGCCTTGGGTGTGATGGTACCATTCTCCCAGATATAAGCTGCAACTTCAGAGTTGCTACCACATGCCAATAGCGTCGGGTATTGAATAATTGAGCACTCTGGTAGACCCTGCAATTCTGGACCATCCTCCAGCGACCATCAACGAGCATGTGGTCAATCTCCTTTGCCACACCACCAGCGTTGGAATACCAAGTCCAGCGATGAGCTTGTGGCGCTGAAACCATGAACCAGCCACCCTAAGTTCATGACTTCTTGCAAAGTCAAAGAACTTAGTGCAATTCTGGTTCACAGTTTCAGACCCATGGGCAGGGGTTTCCTTATTTCTTGGAGTAGGAGGCTACCATTAAAAGTAGCAGGTTACCATCACCGCGAGCAAAGAGAGCGCAGCTGTATGGCCGGGGTCCAGGGCCCACTTAGGCCCTGGAAGCCGGAAGATACTAGATGGCTGGAGATGCATTCTAGCATGATTTCTGACATGAAATAGTTCTCATATTATCATGCTGTTGGGGTGGAAAACTCCACAAAAACAAGTGGTTAGGCCTTGTACTGGATGTAGTTGCATTAACATAATGACTGACTGACTGGTTGACTGAAATTCAGCTATACTGTATAGTTAGTTCAAGCAGCTTTTAAACAGGGTTCATAATTTAAGGCCATGGTTTAGGGCACACCAAGGTGTCTGGAAGATGGAGTATCTAAGCACTTTTAAAGAGTCATTTTAGCAACATTTGGGCCATACCTTAGTTCTTAATAGGAGATGATACTGCACATGGTGGAGTACAGTGAGCAATCTGAAGTAAGTGTGACATAATAATAGTGTACATGAACTAGCATTCATTAAGGAAACCATATTCCATTTCTCGGATGTCAAAACAGGGGGATGTAGAGATTTCGTTGTGACAAAAAAAAATAAATAAAATAAAAAATCGAAAAATTGGCTCTGAAGTAAGTAGGCGGTGACCTTTGACATTTTTTCTCTGAGTAGACGGCTGCGCGGTCGCCGGTAACCGGCTTCTAAGGAAACCCTGCATGGGGACCAACACATGTCTCCATAACCATCCCTCGTAGTTCCAGTCGATGTATAGAAATCCCCCAAGACTAGAAGGGTATCTCGCCTGGGGAACTGATCAACCACAGATTCGAGCGTGGCATAGAATGCATCCTTCACGGAGAGATCATTCGCCTCAGTCGGAGCATAAACAGAGATCAAGGAAATGACACCCAAGGACTGACGAATCCTTAGTCTCATAATATGCTTGTTGACCGGTGTTACCTCAATTATCATTGGAATCAGCTTATTGGACACAGCTACAGCAATTCCTTGGGCATGGTAACCATCAGAGCGACCAGACCAATGGTAGGTGTCACGACACGCTATGATCTCGCCACTATCCAGTCTCTGAAACTCAGAGAGTGCTGCAATACCGATGTTCAAACGCTTGAGCTCAGATGATAAGAGAGACAGGTGATCATCCTATCTTGGGGAGAGGACATTCCAGGCACCCACATGGAGGTACTGCCTCAGGTCAACCCAAGGAGAGCACTGTCTGGTGGACGACGCCTCAACACCACCCCGACTCACACTACCACAATCTGACCTGAGAAGGTTACCCCATGATTTTCCTCCTCTCATCAAAGAGTGGGGGTCCTGAAGGCTTTGCCCCAATCCCATCATCTGGTGAGCTGCCCTGCAGAGGGCAGCTGCAGTGGAGGAACTCCCACAGAGTGGGTTTTCAATTTTCTTTCCGGTTTTCTTATGTTTTGCGGAGTGAAGGGTTTTACGGTAGCCGGAGTGCAAATCCTGCCACTAACCTTCTAAAAAAGAGTAACCCAACTGCCGGAGGATGTCCGAAGACACAGTTGGGCACTAGCTATGGATGGCCAATGACTCACAAGGAGTTCCTCCACCCTTTTTAAAGGTTTTGCTTTTAATCCAGCTGGGTGCCCGTATCATACACCCTCCTCACCAGAAAACCTGGTGGGGGAGACAGTTTCGTCGCCAACAACCCAACCATGAAAGAGGTTAGTACAGGTTTACATGATACCTGTAGCAAGTCACAGATCTTATCTGGGCTGACCTGACAATAGTTTGTCCAGGGATAATTGGTTTGTCCAAGTGTGCTTCTATATTGTCCTTCAACTCCACTGTTTTGGTTACCCTCCCCCTCTCTACTGTTCCTTTTGTCCTGTTACATCCTGATCCATTCAGTGTACTATTCTTCCACAAGTCTTGACTGTACATACAAAAAAAAGAAAAAAAAAAAAAGGCAAGTGACAAATTACTTGCTCTAAACGTACGAGCAATCACTCACCATTCATGACATGTGCTGCAGCTAGTGAAAGAGATTCGAGGGATAAATGGTTTAAACTATACCTAGCAAAACATATCATGATATATATATATAAATAAATAAATAAATATATATATTTTTATGAGGCCCGTGAGGAGGAGTGATGTAAGCGACATTTTTTAATGATATGATGATGATAGGCTCGGGTGATAGGGTAAGGGTTAAAATAGTGCTATATGGTATTATGGCATTAACTCCAAAATGGCCGATGTGTCCCTTACAATTACATCACTCCTCCTCGCGGCGCCTCATATATATATATTTTTTGGTTGTACTAGCTGGAAGCAAGTATGGAGGTGTACCTTGCTGGTCTCACTGCTGCAGTGAAAATGCTCCTCTTTGAGCCTCGTCAACTCATCAGACAATTCACGGCAGCGAGATTCTGCAGCCTTGAGACTGCAAAACACAATGAGAAGTGAGTAAAAAAACGAAGGGGACAAAATAATAAGAGTTCTTACAATATTGAATACCAGGTCAGTTATTGATATTTTATGATCTGTATGATACATCAGAGCCGTGACTGACTGAATGTCCCATATATGTGTCTGGGATACCTTCAGGGTCCACAGAAGCATTATTTATCCATAAATGATTTTCTTTTACATTTACAGCGTTTCTCTTTTCATTGCAAATCAAACAGGAAGGATTGTGGCTTGATTCAAAAATCCTTTGATTATTTATCTGTTTCCATATGCTTTGCCATGCATGTGAAGCACAGCCAAGATTGTAGAATCATATTTTCAGGGGAGGGGTGGTGGGAGATAGGGGGAGGTGGTTGGGAGGGTGAGAGAAAACGACTGAGTTATAAAAGGACTAAAATGGTGGTCTATATTAATACACAAGTAGTTTGCACTCTAGCATTTATTTTCAAGGTCGAATCAAGTGCAGGTCGGGTAAATATGGAATTTTGACCAAATTTATTAGTTCCTTCACAATCTCCATGTAAATTGACCGATTTTAGAAGCAGAAATGGCAAAACAGAGTGGGTTAATAAAATATTCAACATAGCGGTGACGATAGCAGCCATTCGAAGAAGAGTTGTCTGTTCAGTGCCAGCTTGGTAAATAACGGGATTCTACAGCAGGAATAAAACAAAAGCTGCGAGAGATGCAGTATGGCAAGCCATCTCCATTTTAAGTGTCTTGGGAAGGACACGCTTACCTCCAACAAACATGAGATTAAAACCTGTATTTCATTTTAAGTTTTTCCTTCATCTCGGTTTGGATCAAAGTGTTTTCCCATAACACAATTATGACGAAGATAAATATACAGTATTACAAAGGTTGATGTAAATTTCAAACAATCCAGAAGTGCATCATAAAACATGATATGTAATGTTGATGTTTACAACATTATAAAAAGTGAGTGATGTAAAAAAAACCTGAGGAGGGATAAGAGCTAGTGGA
Organism: Eptatretus atami; assembly: GCA_035128595.1. Lineage (NCBI taxonomy): Eukaryota > Metazoa > Chordata > Myxini > Myxiniformes > Myxinidae > Eptatretus > Eptatretus atami. The sequence continues at coordinate 72,479,728 of CM068957.1, read as the reverse complement.
GTGAGAATGAAAGAATATTTCAGAGAGGGCCCTTTAAACAGGAAAAGGTCATTCAGACCATCCCACCTGTTAAGTGCCCTCACAGCATTTTGATACAAATCATTGCTCTCTAACCTGTGTGACATGTGAGGGTGGTAGTGGTGGGGAAGGGGGCATTGGGATGAAATAGAGAAACAAAAGGAGCATTGTGGATGGGAGGGGGTAATCAGGGAGATAAATAGCTGCAGAAAGCTCATGATGGCAGAAATAAAACAAGACTTTTATAAAATAAAACAACAAGAAATAAAACAAGAAATAAAACAAGGAAATAAAAAACGGAAAAAATAAAACAAGGGTAAAATCACAAAGTGGTCCAACACGTGGAACATGTCTTTCAATCCAGCCAAATCTCACTCTCACTATGTCTATGTCTCTCCGTCAGTGTTCCAGACTCCCTGGTTTTTTTTTTTTTCTTCGGTATGACGGTGATGTTGACACTTCGATTTTCAGTGCGTTATGATTTAAATCGTTGAGCGGCAGCCTATTAATTATATTATATTATAACCGCACTAGAAATCGAAGGTCAACATCACCGTCATACCGAAGAAAAAAAAACAAAAAAAAAACAGGGAGTCTGGAACATGACGCTAACCATTACCTTGACGTGTTTCGACTTATGAGTAACTTACAAGTAACGTGTGTGGACGTGTGTCAACGATCGCGTAACGTGCCTACAACACATTACTCATTGGTTAGAACTAAGTTTCAGGTACGCTAAACATTACCTCGACGTGTTTCGACTTATGAGTAACTTACAAGTAACGTGTGTCGACGTGTGTCAACGATCGCTAACGTGCCTACAACTTATGGCCAGCGTTATGCGGAACGTGTGAGTCATACGCTGGCATTGGTCGAAAAATTTCAAGCATGGAAATTTGTCTAACACCTCGGCGTTACTACCGAAAAAAAGCCAGCGTACTACGACGTATGCCAGCGTGCTCTTAACGTATACAAACTTACCCATACCGTATTCGACGTGCGCCAGCGTTTTAGCCAAATTTTGCATACGTCAGGCATACGCTGGCAAGATCGCCAAGGTGTGACTGCGATGTTGACACTTCCATTTCTCCGGCGGTTATTGTGCGGCAGCCTTTTTATAGGTAGGCTACGCCACGTTGAATCGTCGGTGATACGTGCAGCGCGCTATGCATAAGTTAGACTATCGTTGGGCATAGGTTGTGAACGCCGACAAGCTAAGCATTCGTTGGTATAATTATTATAAGACAACGAAACGTTCTGTGTCCGTTACTAATATGTTATGCATACGACCAACTCGTTATGAATATCCGAATCTTTAAAAAAAACATCAAAAGTTCGCGTAAGCGAGCGTTGATACGTTGCCATTGCTGGCTAAAACGTCAAGGTGTGACTGGGCCTTAAATGAGAGGTTTTTGAAAGTGCTAAAAAGGCGATTTGTGTTGCACAGTGTTCAAGTATATAATTCAATTGAAATAAAATCACAATTTTAAAGGTTGTAGAAATTTTTATTTTAGAGTTCACCGCTGTTGATGTTGAATCTTTCACACCACCCTATTTCACATGTTACATTAGTTCAAAGTGCCTGTTTTCCTTGTCCTTTATGACATCATTAAACACAACAGTAACTATGAATTAAATTTTGTTTGATTGCCAGACAAATAGAGTAAAAAAAATATATCTCACAGCTCTCTGCGCATGTGCAATCGGGACAAATTCAGAGCCAAATTTTGCTAAACTACAGGTTCGATTTCCAACTTATGTTCCGATTCGTGTTTAAAAGTACAACATTCAATTGAAATTAAGTTGATGCTCGATCATAAACTGATGTTTGTGGACAGACAGACAGACAGAACCAATTGCTTAACCCCGTTTTTCGCTTTGCGTGCTCAGGGCAACAACAATACAATATGACGTCCCAATGCTGTACAGTGTCGGTGAGCAAGCCGCACTAAAACTATTGCAGTTTAAGAACAGGAGGCAGTAATATAGACCAGGCCTCTTGTTACCTGGCTTGTAGCCGTGCAACTTGAGCCTCTGTCTGCTTCTCAGTTAGCGGGCTCGTCTCAAGCTCTTCAAGACCTTGTCGCCCATACTTGAACTGCCTGCACATCAAAGCATTCATTCGCAAGCTCTTGCACGTAAGATTATGCCACAATAGACCTCATGAAAAGCACCATGAACATTATGTAAACCCAGCGAGTTAACGTGGTTTCATGTAGAAAGCACAGCTATCACCTGATAATTTCCTCTTTGTCTTGCAGAGCTGCACACAGTCGTGCCACTTCCTGGTTTAGCTCAGCGCTTGCAGAGTCTGCATCCCGGCGGGTTGTCACCAGTGATTGCTGCAAGGACTGCAATGTAAGTAAACAACACAATGTATACCGTCAGATGTTACACAAAGGCCACTTGAGTTTTATGCATGCACCTGGAACATCCGCAACAAGAACATTTGAGCCCTCCCCCCCCCCCCCCCCCCCCCCACCGCCCCAAAAGAAAACTGAGTAATAGTGAAAGGACTTTATATAAAAAAAAGAACATCATAATTATTGAGCAGCCTGGTGATGGAGTGGGGTAAAGCTTTGTTGTATTGCCTTCACTACTGTGGGTTTTCTTATCATACCTGTTCAAATAAAATTTTTCTGTACCACGTAAGAGTGGCTACCTGTCCAGGATTTCTTCTTAACAACGGAAACATTCACAACTGAATTTGAACGCCCCGACACTCCATCGAGAGTATGGGGCCTCCAACACTACTGCCATCACCATTGTTATTATAATTACTCTGATACCAATGTTTGGCTTGGTGAATGGAAGATTATTTTCAATGGAACACCAAATATAATATTTTTCTGTTGCTGATAAGGTACAACTTATCATTTTAAAATAACATGAAGAAGACTGTCCTCCCCACCAGACCCCGTCATCATTTTAGCCTTTTTCGGGCCACTGCAGGATGAAGGCATCAACACAACTGTTTCAGATCTTTCTGTCTCATTTCACTCTTGTCCATAGTAATGTCGATTTGTCTGTCCATCTTTCACTTGGCCTTTATTTGGTTTTACATATCGAGGTGTCCATTTTGTTCTTCTTTTCATTCATAAGTGGTCTTCTTTCCACATCACATGTACTGCCTATTGCCTCTTCAGTCTTTTTCACTCCATCTCTTACTCTTGTCTTTCCCCTCATGTTAACGTTTCTCCATTTGTCTTTTAAGGTTATTCCTAACATACGCTTCTTCATATTTTGTTGAGCACTTGACTTGCTCATCTTCTTTACATTCATTTTGTCAAAGTCCATGTGTTAAACAGCATAGGCCATCGTTGGTAAAATGCATTGATCGAACATCTGTAGTTATAAACTGAACATTGCTCTTCAATATGAAGCTCTGCTTGCTTACCATAAGAAACCTATCCTTATTTGATTCTGTTTATTTAATTATTGTGATTGTTTTCTGATACACTGATGTCTTGACCCTCTATCTCAAGTGGATTTTAAAGCAAAATAAGTATCAGGTGATCAGTCACGTGACTGATATGCAAATTTTAATGATAAAGGTGAAAGGAAGTGAAAGAAAAATTTACATCTCACATGTATTCAAGTTGACGTGTTCTTAGTTGCGATGTCATGTCGCACAAAAACTAACAGTGAAACACCAAAAAGGGACCATTTGGTGTTTTGGAAGTTAAAACTTTTTTTCAGTTCAAGTATAAACTAGAAAGCATCTCAAAATGCAAAGCCCGTCCGTGCCCGCTTTGTACTCGCACTAAACTTGACGAAAACAACAGCTAAAATAAAAAAACAGTATATTAGATAAATTTGTGTTCTCCCTATTCTCTGAATAAAGGTTTGTTAAAAACTTGATGACAAAAGTTTAAATGGAAAAAAAAGGTTATGGCATGGACAGACACACTGAAGCTCAAATGGTAAATAACTAAAGAACCACGGAACCGATAAAAAATAAACTGGCCGTCTCGCGTGGCGTAGCGGCGGATGGGCTGATAAGGCCTATTTCTACTCACTGTGATGCTGTCTTTTGACATTCTGACACAATTGTTAATTAGTCTTCTCCATATTCTCAAACTAAAGGTTTGTTAAAAATTTAATGATAAAAGTTCAAGTGGTAAAAGTGTTATGCCCTGGACGGACACGGACATGGACACGGACACGGACACGGGAACACACACACCACACACACACGACACACACACACACACACACACAACACACACACACACACACACACACACCTCCCGCTGCATGGGGTCAGGCTAACCATGTACACTGGTGGGCTAGGTGTGAGATTCCCAGAGGTTCTGCATTCAGATCTTGTTGAAGACAGCAGGACTAGGTATTTGAATTCTACACTTCTGTAAATCGAGATGGTCCAAGGAGAATTACCAGATAGTCGGTAGAAACCCAGCTGGCTCATTAATTACCTTCTGGGAGGGGATCTTCATGTTATACTCTTCAAAAGATGCCAGTCATTGTTAACTCTTAATGGCAATATTGTTAATGGCAATTTTTGTTATGGAGAAGTGGTGGGAGTGTGGAGGGAGGTGAAGGAGTGGGTGGGAGTGTAGATGTGGAGGAGGGAGGGAAGGGTGGGGTGGGAGTGTAGATGTGGGAGGAGGGAGGGAAGGGGTGGGGTGGGAGTGTAGATGTGGGAGAAGGAGGTGAAGGGTGGGGTGGGAGTCTAGATGTGGGAGGAGGGAGGGAAGGGGTGGGGGAGGAAGAGGTTGGAGGAGGGAGGGAATGGGTGGGGAGGAAGAGGTGGGAGGAGGGAGGGGAAGAGATGGGGTGGGAGTCTAGATGGGAGGAGGGAGGTGAAGGAGTGGGGTGGAGTCGAGATGTGGAGGAGGGGAGGAAGGGTGGTGGGTGGGAGGAAGGAGGTGAAGGAGTGGGGTGGGAGGAAGGAGGTGAAGGAGTGGGGTGGGAGTCTAGATGTGGGAGGAGGGAGGGAAGGGTGGGGTGGGGTGGGAGGAAGGAGGTGAAGGGGTGGGGTGGGAGTCTAGATGTGGAGGAGGGAGGGAAGGGGCAGGGAGGAAGAGGTGCGGAGGAGGGAGGGGAAGAGATGGGGTGGGAGTCGAGACGTGGGAGGAGGGAGGGAAGGGGTGGGAGTCCGGAGGGATGAGATGACCAATGCCGAGTACCTTTGCTCGTATGTCTGCTTTGTTATGTAATAAATAAATAGTAATAAATAGGAATAAATAAATGGCTCTGAAATGATTTTTTTGGTTGTTGAAATAAATGGGATTCGAGCTATAAGTTATCAGTGTTACACACTTTAGCATCTCATAATTGAGAATGACATAGCTATCAAGTTATGGCCATATAAATAGTGCAATGATTAGTTCTGTTGCTTTCAACATGGATGCTAATTACTGACATGAACCCCATTTTGATTCAGAGACTTTAAATCTGTTCATCGATACACTGTTAAAAAGTGATCCTAATATAACACTGAACAACAAATTTCAAAAATTTTTTTGTACTGGAGATGTGAAAGGGAATAAGACATTGGTACGCTGATTCAAAAATCATAAACCGTTTTGCGTGATACGTCAGGATTTTCAGGAACAGAAATATTCCCATTGCCTAGAAGTCAGATTTCATAAAATTACATATGTCTTTAACATGTCTATTTCGTACAATTGTTGTTAACTTGTGTTATATTTTTTCTTTCAGATAAAGATGAGTAGGCGTTCCTGTACCAATCATCCTGACAACTCTGTTATGTCTGTGGTCGTATACCAAAAAAGATCAACAGCGAGTATATCTACAGCAGTGAAAATGAAGGCCGCCTACTTTCACTACTTCGGGTGTAAGTGGGGGACCAAGAACAGAGCTGGCACCACACATCTCTGCACAAGCTGTCACACAACCTTGACTCATGGTTGGTGGGCAAGCGCGCGAGCATGCCATTTGCGGTGCCCATGAATATGGCGTGAGCCGCAGAATCATCATGATGATTGTTATTTCTGCTGCACAAGCATCGCCGGCTTCAACAAGAAGAATAAAGGTCACATCAAAGTACGCCGACTGCGTCTCTGCTCGTAAACCTGTGCCTCATGATGACAGAACCCCGTTCCAACACCTCAGCTGATCAGAACATAGCTGTAAGCAGTGGTGAAGAGATGGTGATGATGAACCTTTTGAACCCGACACTCAAGAATCACACCTTCTGAACCAGGGAGACTTAAATATCTTGTAAGAAGAATCTCTCGCTGTCAAAGGCGAAGCAGAGCTGCTTGGATCAAGGCAGCAGGCATGAATCTACTTGAACCTAACACCAAGATATCCTTGTTCAGAGCACGTCACAGAGACATGGCTGAGTTCTTTGAGATGGAAGACACGATGACATTCTGCAGTGACATCAACGGTCTGTTGAAAGAACTTGGGTGTGATCACGACCTGCAGACTGGCGCCTCTTCATCGACTCGGGAAGAAACAGCTTGAAGGCTGTTTTGCTCCACAATGGCAACGAGAACCATCAGTCCCACTGGCTCACGCGTTCGGCATGACAGAATCTATGAGACTATGCGGCAGCTGCTTGATTCCATCAAGTACAATGACTTCAACTGGCACATCTGCGGAGACTTGAAAGTGTGCGCTGTTGTTAGGGGCTGCAGTCAGGCTACACGAAATACATTGCTTCCTTTGTCTCTGGATAGCAGAGACGACAAGAATCACTGGACAAGAAAGATTGGAAGAGCGAAAAAGAGCATGACCTGGTCGAACACAACGTGAAGCATGTCGCCCTTGTCGACCCAGCCAAGGTTTTCCTTCCACCACTCCACATAAAGCTCGGCTTGATGAAAATTTTGTACGGGCAATGGATCTGAATGGGCGTGGGTTTTTATACCTCAAGGAAAAGTTTGGCAACACCCTGTCGGAGGCCAAGATTAAGGCTGTGTCTTTTTGGACCGCAAATCCGACAGATTATGAAGGACGAAACTTTTCCGACAACTCTAAACCCCAAAGAGCTGCAGCGTGGAGAGCTTCAAAGCTGAGACGGACAACTTCTTGGGGAACGAGCGCGCGGACAACTATGAAGAATAGTGCAGCAGCTGCTGGAGTCCTTCAGGAACTTGGCTCCAGGATGTCCCTGAAAATCCATTTCCTGCACCAGCACCTGAACTTCTTCCCTGACAACTTGGAGCAGTCTCGCGAGCACGCGCGAGCGATTCCACCAAGAGATTTCACTCATGGAGACGCGTTACCAAGGGCGCACACACCGAACATGATGGGCGATTTCTGCTGGTTCCTGCATCGTGAAACTGACACAGAGCAGCACAAACGCAAAGCCAAATGCCTAAAGCATTTTTAATTACATTCTAGTGGAGTTTTTCGTAATTTCTATAATTTTGAACATTCATGATGAAATAAATGAATAAATGAATTTTTGTTAATTTCATTGAAATCCTGACTTCGGCAATGAATATCTGTTACTGAAAATCCTGACGTATACAGCAAAACGGTTATGATTTTGAAATCAGCGTACCCAAATTAGTTCTAAATCACTTTTACAATCTCCTTATTGTCAGTTTAGTGGGTATTTTGTAATTTTCTGGTATAAAAAAATTGTATATTTGTTCTTTGCACAATATTGTGTTTCGTAGTTTTTTTTGGTTTTTTTTTTGTTGTTCAGTGTAATTTGAGAAGTGCATGTTTGCTTGTGTGTTTCATTTATATGCACTCCAGAACCACTGGACAGAATGAGATGAAAACATGGGGTTGTACTTGTGGTGTTCACGGGGAGATCTTAGCCGATAAAAAAATGAATTCATTCTCCTGAATGCCAAACAGGTTTCAATTTGAACATTATAAGAGAACACAACAAAGCAGAGATGCTGAGCGTGATGGACATCGTGAAGATGGACTTGCAAAAAAAGAAAAAAAACAAATATCGTACTCCTGGAAGTGGTGGAAACTGGTATTACGAGTCAGAATAAAATGTACCATAGATTTCATAGAAGTGGGGGAATTAACCAGTCCATAAGAATGGGTTCTTTTCTCGTAAATGAAAAAAACAACAACTGGGTTCCATGAAGATGACAAAGGGTGGGAGGATGACACGGGTGAAGGAGGTCTATTGTAATATTTTGATCAATTATGTCAAACATCTGTGGACTTTGGGAATGTTGGAGGGGGATCAGTGGGGGTTGGAGGAAAGGAAACCTAACTTGATTGGGAAAGATCACAACAAAGTAAGAATGAGTAATTTACCTTGACCTCTTCCCGTGCCTGACCCAGCTGCTCCTTTAATTGTCGGACTTCCTTTTGAACGTGCACGGTTTCGTGGTCTGGCTTCTCTGGCTCATTACACTCATGTTCGTCCATCGGCTCATCAGCTCCTTGGAAAGAACCAGGAACCTGATGAATATGGGAAGAGTTGATGGAAAACACTCCCCATTCTATTCTTCCTCAATCTCCCCCTCCCCTCCCCCACTTATAAGGTGCGGTGCAATCACTTGATTCTTTTATTTCCAAAACTAAATTATCGAAAAATCAAACATTTTGTCTGCTGTGCAAGCGATGAGACTTTTAATCCAGAGAACTATACTGTATTGTATTACTTACAATGCCAGCCTGGCAAAGGCCGGCCAAAACCTGGCGCTGGCTTTCTAGTGACTTCACTTGCTGCTGGTATGCGGCTTGTTGCTTCTCCCATGCTTTGGACTTGTTGCGGAACTCCTACCAAACAGGAGGAACACACGATGGCAGCAGATTTACTAACAATGTGGCAATACCATTCAAAGCTCGGATCTGACTCAACCTGAAACAACTTACGAGCACACACGTACCAAAATAAAAATAAAAAAAATAAAAAAAGAATGGATCACCAATCTTAAATAGTCAAGAAACATTTTGAAGGACTTCTCTGAATGAACAAGGAATCCTCTGTTAAAATGATGAAGATCATAGAGACGACGTCACATAAATCCTCGCATACTCATAGTTATTAACAGAATGATTAACACCTCACCCAGCCCAAAATACTTCCCATTAATCTCATCAATCTTTTCGTTTCACCTCAAGTTTGAGAGTGAGGCGGCCGATCTCCAAGTGGCTATCGTTGGTCTCGCCCTGTTGTTGCCAGCGACCGGCTTCACGTATAATCCTCTGGTGATATTTCTGCAACTTCTCATATTTGGTCTTGAGCTTGGAGAGCTGATCACACACAAACCGGCATCAACTGTTGATCAGTCATATTGCACAGGATCAATCAATTCTGATCAATCGCTATCAGTTTGGCTTCCCCTCGGATTGCTCAACATCACACATGCTGATTTAACTATCAAAGCAATAAATTAAGGACCTACAACTCAAGTAAAAGATCAAGATGATCTCTTCTTATTATTTTGACAGAGTCTAACAGCCATCTCCACTTGTTAAAGTTTCTCTTGAATGAATTAGACCCTCTTGATACTTGCATAGATTTTCTTCACACATATGCTACATGGCACTCATAATGGAATCATCTCCTCCGCTATCCATCCGGAGACCAATGTTATCTGAAGTAACGTGTTTGTATTTAATTCACAGAAAGAAAAGTTTGTCGCCAAGTTTTTGCATGAATATTCTTGACATATCTGCAATGTTGGATGGCCCTTTAAATAACTTTGACTTCATGAATCCTGTCCCTCGACGTCGACGATGATGTTCATCATTTCTCACTTAATACTAAAAACTTCGTCGATGAAGCAACAGAAACAGATGGGCTGAAACTTTTTGTAGACTTAGAAATATCGAGAAACAGATCTGTCACATTAATGTGACATTCTTTACGTGCCAGAGATGGCAGTTTGGTTGATCGTTTGACACACAAACAAACAGCACTTCCTCTCACAGCGATGAATCTAGGCATGTATTGTGGACGTTCTTATCCAGAATGTAATTTTTAAAAATATCTCTGGTGATGCCACGACCGAGTTTTACAGCTTTTGTTATGCAATAATCAAGCATCCCTTGAGGCCTGCTTCAAGAGTTACCAACTGTTATTGGCTAGCAATTATTAGCATCTGCTCTTGACGAGACATTGTCGAGGACTTTCTACACTACAATAAAGTCGAATTTCCATCCAGTGGAGTTTTCGGCATTAGACCACCCTCCTAACATATTACTTTCATAGGCTGGCAGGATAGCTCAGAAGTAGATGCACTTTCTTCGCAGCTGTCGAGCTTGGATTCGAACATCAACTCAGCTATAAACTGTCACCCTGGTATCAATGTGTGCACCGATCATCGCAAGGATGTTAAGCCGGAGGACCCATCTGCTAGCACTGCCGGTTGTCCGTGGATGTTAAAGATCCCACGGTGTCTTTCGTGACGGGGAAGTGAGTTATCGCTGGCACCTTCTTCATCATACACATTCCTGCCTAAACTGCAGGAAGGAAGTAGTCTGGTCTTCTTGGCCATTTCTTGATACCAGGTTACACTGCTTGCTATCTATTTGGACAGCAGATTCTGCACCATAAACAAACCTTCATTCTCGACTCTGAAGGGCAACCATTATAATTATTAGTATTATTCTCATAATATTCTGCAACACTCATTCATCAGCAACAAGACCTTCTTAGATATTTATCGAAACAAAGGGCAGGGCACATTTATATTTTGATATCAATGGAATTTTACTGGGTATAAATATATTGTAATTCTCTCTATTTGTTCATAAACACATGAGCTTCAGACAAAAATAAGAACGAACTTCATCTTCTATTGTTTTATAAATATCTACATCGACAATGCATTTCTTTAAAGTACCTGTTCCTTGAAGTCCTGCAACTTGGCTTCATATTGGCTACTCATGTTGCGACGCCTTTGTTCCGAGTCCAACAGCTGCTGTCTCAGCATGCCAACCTGCTCAGCATAGCAAACACCCACTGGCTGTTAGCAGTCAGTCTAATGGTTGTTTATTTTTTTTATTTCCTTGAATTTGTGACCACCCGTCGGTGGTACTATGCAACTTTGATGCAAAATTTGTTATGCACCGACCGTAGTTCTTCTGCCGGGATACAAGACAAATCTGAACCTTGCGATTGGTATTACACGCACTTCAAATACTGAGTGGTGCAGTGTGATAATAAGCAAGTTGATCAGCGTGAAATGCGATTTATTATCATTGTCTCTTTGTCCTTTTTACCTTAAAATTCCACTTTGGAAAACATTTCCATCATGTCAATCCAACAAGTGATATCTTGATGATAAAAGTTCCCCACAAAGTTGCGGTACATTAACTTGGAGAAAACAGAAAGAAGCAGCGCAAGATACAATGCATTAAACTTTGTTTATTTGCACGGAGTGAAATGTTCCGAGAGCCGGTTCAGCATTACGCTTTGGACTCGAGTAAGGGTAAAATGATAGTCAAATTGTTCGGCCAAGGCAAGAAGACTTGCCGTAGACATTGTCACTTGGCCAAGGGCAAGTGCATTTCAATTTATCATATCAAAATTGAAGGTACAATAAGAGGACATACAATTATTATTATTATTTTACATTAGCATTGATGGCTGGCTGTCCCGTCTGCTCAAGCTTGGCTGGAGGACGTCAAAGACCCAACGGCCATTTGTATTCCAATATCCTGCACAATATCTCAAAGAGTGTTGTTTCTGTTTCCTGCCATGCTAAATTCCTGCCCCATGGGGGAGTCGTTACCTTTCAAAAATAAAAATAAAAGAAAGCTCTGAAAACATTCTCGACCATTTGTCTGGTGGCAGATGTTTGGCATATGATCCAATAATAAATACTGAGTAACAATTGAAGGTTGTACTCGAAAAAAATGTTGGAATATTGATGCATGTGCTCATGAGAAATTAAGTTCAGCAAGAGATAAATAATGAATGTACTGCAATGAAGTGGGGATGCAAATGTGATGGCATTTGAAATGAGGCTCAACATGGACTTGTAATTGACCCCAGCCACCTTCCAAGCGATGTGTATGACCATGAGATGCTCAGAAAGTACACTTGTTTTTTGGCTCAACAAACCTCAAAATCCTCAGGGAGTCCTGAGCATGACCCAGATTAGGAAAAGGTAGCACATATCTCTATTACTTTCACTTTGCAATTATCCTGTTCCCCAGGATACCTTTCCTGATGGGGCGATAACACAAAAGAGTGAAAATAAAATGCATAAATGAAAAACATCTTGCTTTCTCTCACCTCTTGGTGCTGTCGATCTAATGCGGCAAGCGTCGAGACGAGTTCCTGTTCTCGCACGGCTAGGCGCGTCTGAGCTTGCATCGCCATGCGCTCTCCCTCACTCCGCGTCTGTGCCACCATGGCATCAACCTGGTGCATCAGCTCCCACAGCTCTGCCTCGCATGCCCCGTTTTCGTCGCTGCAAAAGCGTACACAAGAACAACGAGTAGGTGAAGCAAAACTAAGATTCCTTTCAACGACCGCCTCTACCTACTTGGACGTACTTGGATGTCAGAAGACATGGAAGCACCAATTATTATTTCAGCTCAAAAGTTGATCATTCGCATGAATCTGAAGCAGACAAAATTTTCAGACATGACCACATTTTGCCATATTTCAAATTTCTCACAAACCTGGTGTTGAAATGGTTAGCGCACCAGCTCTCGGTCTGGGAGGTAGGTGGTTCGAACCCCGGCCGAGTCATACCAAAGACTTAAACATGCTGCTCCCTTGCTTGATGTTCAGCATTTAAAAAGGATAGAACATAGACAAACAACCATAGGTTGCCAACTATTGCACAGGTTTGATGGGCCAAATGGCCTCCTGCATTGAAGTTCATTGTAAGGAAACTCATATTATTATAACTGATTCATGTTTACAACTATATGCACATCAAAAATGTTTCTCTTTGTTTACATGGAGCAACAGGCCTTATTGGTGCAGTCTAAAATGCAAAGCAAATTCTGTTTGCCATCTTGTTTCTATAGTGAAGCAGACAAGAAAAATTGGGGGTCTGTACTTCGTGCAACAGGTAAGCTTGCCTGATGCTTTAATCAGTCCTCCAAATTGTCCATGACTTATCAGCTTCAATATACTCAATACCGTCCGATATCGGAAGCTTAGCACAATCAAACCTGGTTAGCACTTGGATAGTAGACCATGTAATGGGAGGTTGAGGAAGGGCAGGATAGTTCAGTTATTACTGTGCTTTCCTCAAAGCCAACTGATCATGGATTTGTTCTTCGTTGAGGTAGAATCAAACTAAAACTGCCATCCTGGTGCAGTAAGTGCAGGAAGTGCTGCGCATCAGAGCACACAAGCCTTTGGATGGGGATGCAAAACTGGCTGTCCTACTTGCATTTAAGGTTGTGAACATAAACGCTTGCAGCCTGGCTATATAGGTACAGACTGTATCCTATTACATTATATCAAGTTAATGAGTACACAGATGAAAAGCAAATTGATAAATTAAGCTAAATGGATTTCGATAAATCAGAGTAATGATTGTCAAATGGCTTTTTTCTTTGTCTTCAGAAGTTTCCTTGTAAACACAAATTCTCATTACCTCCGCCACCGAAGGTGAAGGTGGTTATGTTTTTACCCCTTTCTGTCTGTTTGTTGATTGCAAAATCGAAGATTTTTCAACTATATATTGCTCAGTCGATTTTGTTAGTCTGTCTGTTTGTTTGTTACTTACGAAATCTTTAGATTTCGTAAGTATATTGATCACTTCCGTCCTCTGTTTGTGTTTGTGTGTTTGTTTGTAGGCACGATAACTCGAGAACGGAGAGAAGGAAGCTACCAATGTCAAATTACACCACGTGATTCAGGAGGGTGATGGCTAGCGCTGATTAGATTTTGGTCAAAATCGGTCAAAGATCAAGGTCACAGTGAGGTCAAACATTCGATTTTTGATGGTTTGGTACAGAATCATCGTAGAAACTTCTGGTTTGCGTCCGCTACCTTCTCTAGAGGCAGCTTTTATTAGACAAGGTCAGAGGTCAAGTTGACGATTTCGTAAGTACCAGTCTATGACTGCTTGTTACCTACGAAATCTAAAGATTTCGTAAGTATATGATGACTTCCATCCTCTGTTTGTGTGTTTGTTTGTTTGTTACTTACAAAATCTAAAGATTTCGGAAGTATATTGATGACTTCCGTCCTCTGTTTTGTGTGTTTTGTTACTTATGAAATCTAAAGATTTCGTAAGTATATTGATGACTTCCGTTTCTGTTTGTTTGTGTGTTTGTTTGTTGCAGGCACGATAACTCGAGAACGGAAGAAGCTACCAATGTCAAATTACACCACGTGATTCAGGAGGGTGATGGCTAGTGCTGATTAGATTTTGGTCAAAATCGGTCAAAGGTCAAGGTCACTGTGAGGTCAAATATTCGATTTTTGATGGTTTGGTACAGATAACTCGAGAACGGAAGAAGCTACCAATGTCAAATTACACCACGTGATTCAGGAGGGTGATGGCTAGTGCTGATTAGATTTTGGTCAAAATCGGTCAAAGGTCAAGGTCACAGTGAGGTCAAACATCCAAAAAATGATAACTCGAGAACGGAAGAAGCTACCAATGTCAAATTACACCACGTGATTCAGGAGGGTGGTGCCTAGCGCTGATTAGATTTTGGTCAAAATCGGTCAAAGTTCAAGGTCACAGTGAGGTCAAACATCCAAAACATTCGATTTTTGGTGGTTTGGTACAAATCATCGTAGAAACTTCTGGTTTGCGTCGCTACCTTCTCTTGAGACAGCTTTTATTAGACAAGGTCAGAGGTCAAGTTGACGATTTCGTAAGTACCAGTCTATGACTGCTTGTTTGTTTGTCTGTCAATTGCCTACAGGTCACAATTCTAAACTGATCGTCATGAAATTTTACCAAGTTGTAGAGGTAGTCTCAACTGAGAAGCCTATTGATTTTCGAGGTCAAAGGTCATCTTGAACTCTGATTTCTAAAATCGTCATTTTTCATCCGATTGATTTTAAAGTAGAACAGGATTTGCATAGTGCATCACTGAATTTGGAAACCAACTATTTTTGAGGTCAAAAGGTCATAGGTCAACTCAAGGTCAAATTCTAAAATCATCAATTTTATCTGAAAAATCATCAATTTTCATCCGATTGGCTTGAGAATTAAACAGCAATTGCATAGTGCATTACTTAATTGGGAAACCAAGTATTTTTGAGATCTCAAGGTCAAAGGTCAACTCAAGGTCAAACTTCTAAAATCATCAATTTCAGTCTGAAAAATAATCAATTTTCATCCGATTGACCTGAACTTCCATTAAGATTGTCAATTTTAATCTCAACTAGATGACCCGTGAACCGTTGTGTTCCCGTTGTGACAGCGGTTGATGAAAAAAATCATTTCAAGAAAAAAAAACGAGAGATCCAGTGAACTATACCGCTGAGGTTGTTTGCATTGATCAAATTCTCCCGAAGAGTACTTGACTGAATCGGGAATTGATTTTTTAATAATTTTTTTCATTGCCCGATTTGAACGAAACTTGATACTGCACACCGCAGGAGAATGGTCAGTAAGGTGGCCCTAAAATTTTTGCGCTATCGTGTAGTGTTTTGGCTGTATTTCAGGAACATACATACAAGATGAGTTTTAGTGATATATAGAGAGATGAAATGGACAATTTGATGTATCCATGGCATCCTTTGGAGAGGAGGATGGATTTCTCAAGTAGCGTGCTCTGCACAAATGTCTTTTTCTTGTCTGTTAATTTCCGGAATCCTTCGGATTTCGGCAATTATGTTGGTCGGTTGTGTGTGTCATTTGTTTGTTTGTGTGCAGGATATCTCAAAAAGTTGTGGATGGATTTGGATGAAATTTGGTGGACAGGTTGGGTGTGTGACAAGAACGAACTGATTAGATTTTGGTGAAGATCCGAATCCGGGTACTAGAATTTAAAGTGATTCTTCACCATTGAGAGACAGGGCCAAAAACGATATCTAGCACGATATCTCAAATAGTTGCGGACGGATTTGGACGAAACTTGGTGGACACATTGGGTGTGTGACTAGGAAGAATAGGTGCAATTTTGGGGAAGATCTGAATCTGGATCTGAATTTTTTTTTCAGTGATTCTTCACCTTTGAGATTGGGCTAAACCAATATATAGCATGATGTCTCAAAAAGCTGTGGACGGACTCAGACAAAACTTGATGGACAGGTTGGGTGTGTGCCAAGGCCGAATTGATTCAATTTTGGTGAAGATCCAAATCCAGATCTGGATACGATAATTATTTAATTTTTCAAGTGATTCTTTACCATTGAGAGATGGGGCTAAAAACGATATATGGCGTGATATTGCAAAAGGTTATTGGGCTCGATATGTTCCACTGGGTCAGACATTGCGTGGCGAGTTATGCACTCGACCAAGTACCCTTTTCGTTACTGATGTGTTTGCTACCCACAAATAAAAACAACAAAAGAAGAACAAACACATTTCAAACAAGAAGGGCATTCAGTAGAGCACATACCTCCGCCATGTAATGTCTGATCCACGAGAACATATTGGGCCCAATACATTTTTGAAGTATCATGCTATGTATCGTTTTTGGCCCTATCTCTCAATGGTGAAGAATTACTCAAAAAATTATCGGATCCGGATCCGGATCTTCACCAAAATTGAATCAATTCTTCCTTATAACACACACAAGGGGTCCACCAAGTTTTGGCCGAATCCGTCCACAACTTTTTGAGATATCCTGAACACAGACAGGCAGGGGTGAAAACATAACCTCCTTCCACCTTTGGTGGTGGAGGTAAAAATGAATGGGAAACAATACACTGCAGAGCAAAATATAGGAACTCATTATGATTCAACAATGTATTTCACATGATATTCATCAATGGATTGAATAAGTTCACTTCAACAAGACAATGGACACATGTGATTTTGCAACCAGGTTTCCATCCACAAGGCATCCATCCTTCTCTGCTGCAAATTGAGGAATGCACATTATGTGACGATTGTGTGTAATACTGCACATTATGTGACGATTGTGTGTTATACTGCACATTATGTTACGATCGTGTGTAATACTGCACATTATGTTACGATCGTGTGT
>CM068957.1:72427609-72451482 GCA_035128595.1 Eptatretus atami | reverse complement strand
TGCCAACCTCAGAAGGATGATAGGCTGAGTCAACACCACCTGGTATTAATTCAATGGCTGAGTGGGATTTGAACTCAGGGCTCTGGGATCCCAAACCCATCACCCTAACCATTAAGTCAACACCAGGCATAAGGAAGGAATTAATGTAGAGGATTCTGTATGGGGACAGATTAGAGATTATAAAAACAGTGAGATGCTGGTAGGATGCTTTTATAAGGCTCCAGGTGTGAAGGAAGAGGAGGAAGGAGGAGTACATGAAGAATTCAAAAGGGCATGTGGTAAGGGAAGAGTATTGATTTTGGGGGATTTTAACTTGCCAGGGATAGATTGGGTTCAGGAACAGGGAAAGGGCAGAGCAGATGAAGATTTCCAAGTTTTAGTCCAGGATTGCTTTTTAATCCAGTTTGTAGATAAGCCCATGAGGGGGAGTGCAGTGTTAGACCTCCTTTTCAGTAACAATCCCAATATGGTGGAGGAGGTGGAGGTAGGGGAGCATTTATGATCAAGTGACCATAACATTGTGTGTGCAAAGATTCCGTTAAGGGTTAGAGTTGAGGATAGTAGAGTAAGGCTATTAGATTTCAAGAAGGCAAACCTTGAAGGTATGAGGAGAGAATTGGGTGATGTACATCGGGAGATGCTAACAATAGGACAATCGGCATCAGAAAAATGAGAAACCTTCAAGGAGCAAATGTGTAGAGTGCAGAGTAAGTACTGTACATGTCATGTCTATCCTGTCTGACTGTGCTCCGTGTGGCATCTGGCTCTCCCACCCGGTCGTCGACTCTGTTCCGTTCCATTCCACTGCTCCGTGACCCCCAGAACAAGAAGAAAGGGAAGGGCCAGACAAGAGCGCGAACCAGAGAACAGAGCTTTCTTTTATAATCCCCCAGCGGGGGTGGCGCTTAAGAGGGTGTTCTCTTACAGGCGGAGCGATGGGTGTTCTACAGTGTCCTCATTTGTGCGCGGACGCTTTCCACAGCCTTGGCCCCGCACAGGCGAGGATTTGGCACCAGAAATGGCTTCAGTCACTCTGCATCTTGCCATGCAATGGAGCTTTGAGAATAACACGGGGGCGAGGTACTTGGTTGTGTGCACCAGACACCCAATGAGGACCATAATTGAGCATAACGCTATGGCTATCCATACCACATTGAATCGAGTTTGGTGCACTCTTGTGCTCTAAGCTAGACACCAGAACGTCCAGACCCGAACATCTATAACAGTACAGACTGCTCCCTTGTCTCTTGCCGGTCCAGAGGGAGGTGGTGAACGTCGGTGTTGACGGTGGTTGAGCGATTGCAGCGGTGGTGTAGCATAGCGGTTGGTTATGGCATGGTGGCTATTTTATACCCTTTAAACCTTCACACCCTTTAGACCCCTTCGACCCGAAAGTCCCCTCATTATGAAAACTATGAAATGTTGAATTTTTCAAAAGTAATTCTTTACCGTTGAGAGATGAGGCAAAAGTGGTATAGAGCATGATATTTCAAAAAGTTGTGGATGGATTATGACGACATTTATTGGATGATTTGGGTGTGTGACAAGAACAAGCCATTTAGATTCTGGTTCAGGTCCAGATGCAGATCCGGCCGATCAGTGGGATACAAAATGTCGACCGTTCAGTCTGGTGGAGGTATGCGCTCTACCGAGTGTCATTTCTAGTTCAACACTGTTTCCCTGTCACTATTTAAAGTTTTTAAACCATGCTTTGTCTTGTCTTTGATCCCATCCAAAGAGCTTGAATTAATTAATTTATTTATTTATTTTACAGAAAAAGGGCTTGTGCATAAGAAATATGATAATTGGACGTAACAAAATACGGGCTTTGCTTTTGAAAAGCGATCCTCAGAGAAGCTTAATATGCTGAGCTTCTGCTCTAATGAGGCAGCAGTGTATTGTACATGTAGTGATAAATATGATGGATGGACAAAAGGATGGATCTATTCACCGACGGACAGATGGGTGGATGGGTGGATGAGTGAATGAATGAATGGATGAATTGGTGGATGAACCGCTGGGAGAAATATTGTAATTGCTTTATGTCTGAGCCCTTCTCATGAAGCTTTGCTGAATAGTGCTTTTGAGAGTAATCATTTGAAATCACATTATTTCTGCAAAAATAAATAAATAAAGGATTGTGAACCACGCCATCTTTAGTTTCAAACCAATTATAATCCTGTATTTACTGGACTGCCCTATTTAGGAAACCATCCTTGACGAGAGCAGGAATATTATCCTCGACAATGTGGACTTCCTCCTTTACTAAACTATCCCTACGTAAACTAGAGAGTTTATGGAACACGTTACCCACCCCACCCCCCCTTGCACTGTCTTGAGAAACAAGGACATGGGCAGGGTCCACGAGGAGCAAATTTGATTGGTCGAGATGATGTGAAATTCTGTAATATTTTGTCCGAGTACCGCCAAACGGAAAGGTTTTGAAAGTGCTAAAAAGGCGATTTGTGCTCTGCAGTGCTCGAGTATATAATTCAATTGAAACAAAATAAAGATTTTAAAGTTCGACGAAAAAAGAAAAGAAATTCTGCCCTTGATGCGCCAACTCTAACTTCACATTCGTTTTTCGCGCCTGTTTGTGTCCTTTATGATGTCCTGAAAAGCAGTAATTTTCCTGTTTGGAGTGATTTTCAATTTCGTTTGGCTGTCAGACAGACAGACAGACAGACAATAAGTGAACCAATTACTTACCCCAATTTTAACCCAAGGCTATGGAAAAGCATCATGAGCTGAGGCACTCAATGGAATGCCCTCTGTATGTTTTGGCAGTAATTTTAATTTGGCCATGTGTCAGAGATAGCTCACGTACTCTTCATGAGGAACACCATGGGGCGTCTTCACATCACCAGTGATAGGCCACCCAGTTTAACGTCCATCTGAGGATGACACACACAACACACACATTGATGAATCACCCTGCCTGTGAAACACCAGGACAACAGTTCATAGCTGGGTCGGGAATTTCAGACCAGGTTTAGTCAGCGTAGAGGCAAGTTCCCAACATGTGTACCTCCAGACTAGACCATCCTGCCGCCTGTAAAGGTTTTTTAATGAATCTACCCTCTTTACTAAACCATTCCTTAAAAGATCAATATAGTCCAACGCAATTTGGTGTGCCTCCTTTACTAAACAATCACTAACCAGACAAGTATAATCGTCACTGCGGCTGTGTCCTTTTATTACAACCATCCCTTTGACGATTTTGATCTGGAAGCCTGGCAGTGTGGACCTCGTCCGATGCCGTTCCTTCATTAGGTCACTAGGCGGCACTACTCAACAACTACCGCACGCACCTGCCAGCTTCATGGACTTGAGTGATATTTTCGAGGCAAATATTTGTCTCATTTGTAGTAATTGAAAATACTTTTGACATCCCTGCGAGGGGACGTGTCCACAGCCACCATTACTATCAGTTCATCCTTATACTCTTTGCCTTCTTTCAGTGGAGGACACGTAGCTGTTATTTGCTTCGATTTGTACCCGAAATGAAAGAATTCGCCCCAACAGTAACTTTTCAAAAGGAGGGAAACGGGTTTCATTTCCCATATCCAATTCCTCGATCTCACCCAAGCAGCACCAATACCAACCACCAAAGCACAACAAGCACACCAAAGCGCACCAACACACCAAGCACATATTGCGACAAGCAGCACCAAACAACACCAAGGCAACACCAACACACAAGGCAACAGCCAAGCACACCAAACAGCACGCCAAACACCACACACATGGCACACCAAACAGCACATAGCGTACGCAACACACTTCACCAACACACCAACACAACAGCACACCAATAGCACACCAAGCACACACAGCATGCGAAGGACGAATGTCCAATGTCGAAGGAGAAACAAAATGGATTTCTCGATTACAATGCGCTGTTTTGATTGTTATTGTTTCCATCAATTTATATGAAGCTCAGACACGAGGTCGGTCATTTAAAATGTGTTGTCCGAAACTCGAAGAAGATTAATTTAATAAAACTGAGATATCGATTTTTCATCCCTGTTTGTACCCTGTGGAAAAAATGGTTTTGTTCTGTGTGGAGATGATCTGTATTATTAATATTCCACATTAAATCACGTGATTCGACTAATGAGGGCACGGCGAGGGGTGGGAGAGGGGGAGTGGAGGGGAGAGAGGAGGAGGGGGGAGTGGAGGGGGACGAAGGAGGAGGTGGGGTGGGGTGGAGGAGGAGGGGGAGTGGGGGGGCGAAGGAGGAGGAGGAGAAGGGGTGGTGTGGGGGAGGAGGAGGGTGGGGGTGGAAGAGGAGGAGAAGGGGGGTGGGGGCAAGGAGGAGGGCGTGGGGATGAGACGGGCGCTGGAGGAGGGAGACTCGAACAAGGCCGCACAGTGGTTGAAACTTGGTCATCCTCATGTCTCCGTGCATTAAAATTATTTAAAAATTTACTCACAAAGTTTGTGTTCTTCGCTAAAAAGAAAATCAACGGAAGGTGATCTTAAAATGCCGAACCCGAAATCTCGTGAATGAAAGACTGCAATGCACCTGCTAAGTGCGTCATAATGCGATATCTATCTATAATTCCAGCAATGTGTGTGTGTGTTGTGTGTGTGTTGTGTTGTGTCTGTGTGTGTGTGTGTCTGTGTGTGTCTGTGTGTCTGTGTTGTGTGTCTGTGTGTGTGTGTGTGTGTCTGTTGTGTGTGTGTCTGTGTGTGCTGTGTGTGTGTGTCTGTGTGTGTGTGTTGTGTGTGTGTGTGGTGTGTGTGTGTGTGTGTCTGTGTCCGCTGTTTCTCGACAACCACTGGTCCGATCTAATTGAAACTTGCCAGGTTATTGCTGGGGCCCTGAGTATGTGGCTTTTCAAGGTTTGATATTAATCGAACAAGTGGTTCCCAAGTTATGGCCATTTATTTACCAAAATGAAAGACACGTTGCTGCGTAGGCAGGGGCGCGGCGGCCGACGATGACGTCACTGCCGTGCGGTTACGATGGGGACGGTGCCTTAGTTCCCGTGGCGTAGGAGTGGCAATGGTCAATGGAGCGAATGTCATGGCAAGCAAAGACAGGGAGGTAAACTTGATTTTAATTTGATTTTAATTAACTCTGTGTGTGAAGTATCACAGCAGTTGTTACTTCAATACAAGCGATAATTTGTGGAATGATGTGAACATTCCGTACGGGCACGCACCACTTCCGGATAGTGATTCTTAATGTATTCTAATAATTTCTAGATTTCTTATGTGCATTTATAGATAAACACAATGCCCCAATCCAGTCGTCGTTTACGAGAGCGAAGGAACGGCTGTGTGGTTGTTTCTGGCTCGCGGTTTGAAAGTTTTTTTTTTGGGGGGGGGGGGGGGGGTTGCACGTACGGGCACGTACGTACGGGCACGCGAGAGCGAAGGAACGGCCTGTGTGGTTGTTTCTGGCTCGCGGTTTGAAAGTATTTTTTTATTTTGGTTTGCATGTACGGGCACGTACTAGTTGTTGTAAATTCGTACAATTTGAGAGGAATCCTGACGTGCAGGTAGGTGCTCCTGCTGAGCAGTCAGGGTGTGCATTTACTGAAGGTGCCGTGAGTGGTGCTTTGCTGTACTTGCAGATGTAGTGCACGAGTAATGTCGCAATAAACCCCAACTTACTCAACCTTCACCCACCCACCCCACCATTACTCCAACCTTACGCCACCACCCCCACAATTACTCCAACCTCACCCGCCACCCACCAGTCACACACACAGACACAGTAAGACTTGTTTGAAAAAGAATGCAAGGTCTCGGTGAAGATGGCGGTGCAAAATAAGATGGAATTTTTCTGCTTTGTCCCACTCGTGTGGTATCAGCACCCGGAGTGTGACGTGCTGGTGGACGGACCAGGTAACCTCACGACGTCAGCACGTTTTGGCCCCGCTCACGGCACGCATTCATTCCGAGTGCACACCCCGAACCAAACTGCCCTCGAGATGCTTGTGAAAGCCTAGAAATGAACAAGATGCTAAATAATCACTGAAAATCTTGTTATTCTTACATAATGATGTAATCAAATTCGTCTTGGTTCAACACAGCGTTATTGGGCGGGATATCGAGATCCGCTCAAACAATCGGTTCCACATATTAACAAGGTGTCGGTTTCACCAAAAGGTGTACGAGAATCCGTGCTCGAGACGCTAATCGAATTAAACCTAATAGCAAATGAACGTTGAGTTTATTGGATGGGGTACGGGTTACAAGGCGGTGTGAAATAAATGATTTGCCAGCAGTCGGTTCACAAGGTGCGCGAAAGACAACTTCGACAGGAGAAGAACTTTGGAACCTTTGTGAAACTTCATGGGAGGAGGAGGAGGAGGAGGAGGAATCTAAAATCCAATTTGTGATTATAGGTCTTCAAACACATTGTTGGTGATAGGCAGCTCAGAAAGGCAGTAATTGTTACCTTCTCCATCAAAGGTGAAGGAGGTTATGTTTTCACCCCTGTCTGTCTGTCTGTCTGTTTGTCTGTGTACAGGATATTTCAAAAAGTTGTGAAATTTTGTGGACAGGTTGGGTGTGCGACAAGGACGAACTGATTAGATGTTGGTGAAGATCTGAATCCGGATCTGGATACGAGGATTATTTGATTTTTTTTTTTCCTGATTCCTCACCATTGAGAGATAGAGATAGGGCCAAAAAAACGACATAAAGCATGATATTTCAAAAAGGTATTGGCCCGAGATGTTCTTGTGGATCAGGCATTGCTTGGTGGAGTTATGCGCTCTACCGAATGCCCTTCTAGTTAAAATTTAGTAGTAATACGATGCCATAGTTAAATTCCTGCCATTTGGTGATTTGTATGGCATACATGTACCAAAGACTGCATTGTAGAAAAATTGCTTTTCTCGATGGGAATTTGACAAAACGATTAGGAACAAGTGAAAAGATTATATAATTTGGACTCAGGTTGTCTCGGGCAACAATCAGATCAAACTGGGTCTCAATTGACCGAGGGCTTCTGGAAGAAGGGGAGCAGTATTCACAATTCTTCGGTGGTGTTTTCTGACAAATGGTTGGCCCAACGGCACACATGATCCCTCTCCTCCCCTTCCCTCCTTTCACATTCCACTTAATCCCTAAAGTGTTTGGCCCAGTTGCATAAAACATCCTTATGGAAAGATTTAAGGATTTACTTCAATATTTCTTCAGGTTTCCCATGAAGGACATCCTTAATTTGAGGATCGTTGCATATTCAAATATTCCTTAAGTTTTCCCTTAAAACCTTCCTTAAACTCAAGGGAGCACCCCCCATCTCAATCTTTAAACACCAACCTTTGAGTTTCATAATGGTTCTCTTTATGGAAGCCCTTATCTAAAACACAAACAAAGCAATAACTGGAATTATACAAATCTCCAAGGAGTCATTTTCACAACAATATATATATATATATATATATATATATATATATATATATATATATATATATATATATATATATATATATATTTGTGTGTGTGCGGTGGTCTGCTTAACAACGCCTTGACTTGGAACAGGTCACAACGGTTTCTTAATGATAAAGAGCTCAATTTTTTTTCTTTCACTTTCCTCGCTCGTATCGAATGCCTGACCTTCATATCTACAGATCGCTGGATTCGTTGCAATGTATATATAAACGCCCGGAGATGCCAGTGTTCATGCCTTTATTTAATTTCCGCAAATGTGATAATCTCTGGAATCTCTTAACCTGAGCCGAATTTCAAAATTTAAACTGCAGAATTGACCTCAGCAGCAGTTGCTACTGCTAAAAAAAAAAGTGTTCATTTATCCAATTCGCACATTGTTTGATACTCTGGTTGTCTCTGGACGCCTCTGGACGATATGTTTAGTATGATCCAGCCAGCTGTTCCTTGTCAACCGTTTTGTTGGAGTGCTTAGTAGTGCTGGGCTGAATCAATTCCAACCATGGAATTGAAAGGAATCGATTGGTGAAGCGGAATCATCGGCGATTCCGAGTGATTCCTACTTCATAAAATAAGCTTTTTGGGGGGGGGATTCTTTTTTTTGTCTCTGTTGGGCATGTTTCGGTTTACATCCATTTGAGGTTTGAGGGATGGAAAACACATTGATGAATCGGCCTGCCTGTTAAACTGTAGAAGGTTAACTCCCCTCCCTCAAGTCCTCTTCTCGCTTATAAACCTCCATGAGGTGTAAAGTGGGTAAAGCTGGACTTTGCAAACATAACCCTACAGTCGAGGTAACCCTCTACACTCTGCCCCCCCACCCCCACTTCTCCTCAAGTCCCCCTAGCAAATGCAGGTTGACAACATCCCCTTCCCCTCCTCGCTCTCCCATCCTCCTTGCACCACCTCGCTCTCGGAGCAGAAAGCGAGGGGGAAACACCAACAGCAGGGCTGAGAGACAAAATGGATGAAGGACAAACAAGGGTTGTGGGTAAGAATGAGGGTTAGGGGAAGATGCAAGGGCTAGGCAAGATGGATACAGGAGCAAACTCTTCGGAAGGAAAAACAGGAAATTTGTGAGGGGGTTAGGTGGATGGTTTGATGGGGGAATAATAGATCATGGTTTTGGGTGGGGAATGACCTGAGATGGTGATGAACACCTGTCCTGAAGACCTGAGGGGAATAATGAGACTGAAGAGAATGTGGAAGTTGATTCTATAGGCAGAAATAAAGAGGAACGAATGAGTGGAGGTGAGCAGTGATTCTGGATTTTGGGAGTTACACCAGTTGGGGGTTGATGGTGTACCACATGCACCCTATCTTACTGAAAGATGATTGAATTCATCGTGATGTCTTGCTTCCTTTTCAGTAGTGGAAGGAATTTTCTCTGCAGCATGTCAGCATGTTCCATATCTATCTACGTTGACTGTCACTGTTTGTCTGGCTTCGTTCTCAAATAAGAAAGGTCCTATTATACCGCTATGTCCGAGAGCACACGAAGCCGTTACGTTCACTACAGAAACTGGTTGTTCTATATGTTTGTGCGGTTGGTGTTCTGGCCAAAATGACATGTTCTGTTTGTTCACGTGGCGAATGAGATGGAAATGAGCCTCGTCATTAAAGAAGATGTCTCAAAAATCCTGGTCTTCTTCGATCCGCTGGGCAATGCTGAAAAATTAGAACCTCTCCCTCTTATTTCGGTCTGGCGCTGCAGTAACTATCTTGTATGGATGCATACCGTTTCAGGACATCTTGTATGATTTTACCAACAGCCATGCAAGAAGTTCCCACCAACTGTGTAAGTCAGAGTGTCGACCTTTTTGACAAAGCTTCTCTTACAGCCTCTATTTTGTCAGGTGTTCTCACTTAAGGTTTTCGACCACTGTGTTCTTTAATTTGGTCTTTCACACTTCCAGTGTCTTTAAACATTTCAACAATAAGTTTGATGGTTTTGTATTGTGGAATTCTTGCATTTGGATAAACCATACAAAACTGCCTTGTGTAGCAGTGTGACCACTCCTCATTTTCATAAATGCCAAGGTGAACCAATGAAAAAAGCCAAGAATTGACAAGGTTTCGGAAAAGCGATGATAATAGAAAACCTATACGCCAAGAAAACCTATAGAAAACCAAGACGCCAAGGTGAACAACGAATAGCCAAGATCTTGTGAAAAAAGCCAAGGAGTGGTCACACTGTTGTGTAGCAACATATGACTTCATCACAAAAATCATCTCCAAAATGAGTGTCCACTGGGGCACAGAGAAATTGCTCAACAGGGTTGAAACTTCTATTTAAAGAAAACTTTAAACCTTGTTCTTTAGGCGACCTGGAAATAAAAAAGAGGATCACATTAGTAAAATTATGACAGTTGTTTTAAAAGTTTCACATCATTTTGGACCACCCAAGTATAGATAGCAAAGCTTTTAATTGTGTTGATCATGAATTGATCAATCGTCAAGAAGTCAGTCGACTTTCTATGTGGGGATGGTCTTGGATACTTCATTGGCCAACACAACAAATCCTCAAAATATTGTTGCGGGCCGGGGGTCGGGTGAGAAGACCACGGGGGGGGAAGCTATCTCGGCTCCACCAGACTCCCCGGAATTGTAGGCCGTCGCACACGGATAATTCCGTGACGTGGCGGTCGCTTAACCGACCGGGATGCCAATAACTCAACCACGTGACCTAGGGTCCTCCCGTGATGGGTTATCCGGGTTACCTAATTAATCACGTGATTTAATTACCGGGGAACAGCCCTCGGTAGTCTTGTCCGAACGGATCACTCTACGGAATGCTCACTTTACCGGATCGGATGCAACCGAGCGACATGCCAAGGACGTACCGGTAAAGAAGCGGATTGTTGGGAATAAAGTCCCGGCTAAGTAGGATTCGGACCATGCTGGACAATGGAAAGAAAAGACAAAAACGAGCAGGGAACATTTCTAATAATAATTTATTTACAAGGGCGAGGAGGGTATGTGGTCCAATCAAAGAATTTATGGGGTGTGAAGCAGAGATAGGGAAGAAGGGTGTGGTGCGACAATAAAAAGCAACTTATGAAAGCCGACGCAGAGGAGACCTAACCCGAAAATAATAATAACAATCTTCTGCAGGCTTACTTATACAGACAGGCACAGACACACAACACACACACACACACACACACACACACACACACACACACACACACACACACACAGACACACACACACAAACCGATGAAGAGGAATTGAAGCAAGCAGGAGGAGTAGGCTACGGTCTCTCGTACTTGGTATAATTGATACGCGGTACCCGAACGCGCCACCAATACTTTGGGGGAATGCTCCGTGGGCGGTACCCCCTGAAGCTGGGGTCGTCTCCTGCTTCGGGCACCTCGCGTCAAGACCATGGGCGTGAAGGAGGGGCTTGAGCTGGGAGGGTGGAGTCCGGAGCGAGTGTACAGAGTGGTAGGCGGGACCAGGTGTTGGTGGAGTCAGCGTCGTGTGGCAGAGAAGAGGAGGACACAGAAGGGAAATGAGGTGATGACGACAGAAGGCGGAGTCAAGACCAGCTTGAGCGGAAGGCAGGCAGGGCAGAGCGCGAGCGAAGGCTTCGCTCGGACTTTATAGGCCCTGCGGCCGGGGCGGGGGCCACCACGAAACGTGGTGTCGTCACCCGAATCTGGCGCTGATTGGCCCGACCCCCTGCTGGCCCGGGCCGCAATGGCCGAAACTGCAACATTCCATTTCCGGCAAGGTGCCCGAGCCGTAAAATGTCTTGCTCCGACCTCACAACATGATATGAATCACCACACCGAACTCTGCATCATCAATCGCCTGCAAGAACCCCCAGGCCATGCCCTGATGACCGGCCAAGGGCAGCGTCGGTCCCGCACGCCCACTCGGGTGCCCACCAGTGCTGGCCAACGCGCCCGCTCTGTGTGCGCCAACGTGGCCCGAGCTGTATAACATGCCTCCGCCCGATCGTGGCTTGCTGGCCATGGAGGGGGGGAACGTTTGTCGTCCGCCGCCGCCAGCGAGGACCGAAGGTACGATGTTATGGCGAACCCATGCACAGACAGCAAGATGTGTCCATTGTGCCCGGCTTTGTACGATAACAAATGTCGTGAGCGGCTGCAGGGTCTGCCTTTGAGAGCACGTCCCTACAAATCTTCTGTTCCGATCGCCATTACGCACGTGGCCAGCGCTCGCCCGATTCTGCTCTCGTGTGAGGGGCGAAACCCGATCGATATAATTAGTCCAGAAATGGGTTGAAAGGAACGCGCCGCTTGCGCCTTGCACACTCGCATCCCGCACAACGTGGCGTGGGGTTACCTTTCTATTATCAGCCTCGGTACGCGTTCCGTGCAGCGTGGGCGTCGTGCTGGGTGTGTTTCCTGTGTTGTGAAAAAAACACCATCCGTGCAGCCTTTTTAAGAGATATTAATTCGTATGCCTTTCAATGCAACCGGCCATCTTCCCAAGATCATCGGAAGCTCGAGTCGACAATCTCGAGCTGCTGAGCATACTGTATAACTCGCAGCAAATTGGTTGAGGGATCATGAGGACGGGAGCTCTGTGCTGTGATGCTCATGTGCTGTTCGAGCGCCCCTTTCTAAGGTGCTGTTTCTTCCGTCTCCTCGGTACGTGTTCCATGCAGTATGGACGTCGTGCGGTGTGTTTCCTGTCCATTGGGTGCAAATTACCGCTGTGCGTGCTTGCAGGCTGTGTTTTTAGGGATTGGGGGTGTAATGCCTGCTGGCCTTTGCTGAGGACCCATCTCACAGCGAAGGGGCACGTGGCTCAGATTTACCTCAGGAATAATCAGAAAAGAAGAGTAGAAATGAAGTTAAAATGAAATGAAGAAGAAATGATGTAAGCAAACCTAGTATGAGATCCTCGCAACGCACGCCCCTGTTGTCCCTAGACAAAAGGAAAGGGACTATCTACACATATATTAATGGAATAACTGTCTTGGGACCACTATCTGTTGGATGCATGCGGTTCCGAGAACCGCAACAATATTCTTTCAAGATAAAAGTTATAAACCGATAAATTACCTCCTAGTCATCTGCGGATAATTTCCCATACAATAACACTCATTAAACTTTGGGACATCATCGCTGAACTAGAAAATCAAACGGGAAACCAAGTACTGCATTTGAGTCATCAGAAGGAACCCGAAGATGTGAAGAGCAAAGACGATGAGACCCAGAAGTGCCCGTTTGTCATTCTTATTCTTATTCTTTTGTGACAGACCAAGTCAAAATTGGTTTAAGCTCCGAACTTTGTTTAAACACGGATGTACTGCAATTTATTAGTGGGAAGGTGAAAACTGATCGATATTTTAATAGCTTGAAAGGATTCCACAAAAAGTACGTAAAACTGCATTCCTTTGTAAAGGAATGGGAAGGGAACAGAGGGGTGGGCGGGACTACGACTGTCAATCAGCCTGATGTGGGCAGGGCTGCTGAACACATTTGCTCAAGGACCAATCAGACCTGTCTGTCAATCAGCCTGATGTGGGCAGGGCCGCTGGACACATTTGCTCAAGGACCAATCAGACCTGTATGGCTGTGGTTAACGGTGGAATATTATCAGGAAGTTGGTAGACTTCCCATCCCACGTACTGTGGGTCACTCCGAGGAGGTCGATCGGCTGTCTCTGTGCCGCTGCCCTGTTTGGTCAGGCAGGCATGGGGCCAATCGAGAGCGACAACACACATATTTCGATAAAGTACGTACTATTTTAGAATGTCAGATCGTCTATAAAGTATGTACAGTACCATTAGTACCATTACAATGTGAGCACATCTATAATAAAGTTTGTACTACAACATTTGTAAGTCAGCAGCAGAACATAGGTAATAAAGGCACCCTTGGCAAAACACTTTCGAATCAAAATTACCGTTACATTAATTTCGTCATGAAATTCGCTTCAGTAAAGATTGTACGACACTTCAAATTCCCCTTCTGTACCCACATCATTTCACCCAAAAGGAGGGGGAGGGAAGGACTGCTCGTGTTTAATACAACACTAATCCGAATAATAAAAATTTTTTCCAATAACAATTGAATTCTCCAGCATGTAAACACATTTCTAAACTGGAAGGGCACTCGGTGGAGCGCTTACCTCCACCACGTAATGCCTGATCCACGAGAACATATCGGGCCCAACACATTTTTGAAATATCATGCCTTCCAGAACGATATCGTTTTTGGCCCTATCTCTCAATGGTGAAGAATAACTTTTAAAATTCTAGTGTCCGGATCCGGATCTTCACCAAAATCTAACCAGTTCGTCCTTGTCACACACTCAACCTGTCCACAAAATTTCATCCGAATCCGTGCACAACTTTTTGAGATATCCTGTACACAAACAGACAAACAAACACACAGTAAGGGGTGAAAACATAACCTCCTTCACCTTCGGTGGCGGAGGTAATCAAAAAGTAAATAACCGAGTAATAAAAACTTCTTTTTTTTTAAATGTAAAAGGATTTCGGGATGTTCCTCCAAAAAGTATGTAAACAAGGTAGGGATGGTCACAAGAAATTATCATGTAAAACCATCCCGACATATTTCTTTGAATAATGGTTGTCCCAACACAAGACACGAATTGTGTGTGTTCGAAATAACTTTTCACACACGACACACCACACACACGCACACACACACGCACACATGCACACACACAGTTAGTCTCCTGTGTATGGACAAGTGGACAACCATTATTCAAAGAAAGATGTCGGGATGGTTTCACATGATAATTTCTTGTGACCATCCCTACCTTATTTAATACTTTTTGGAGGAACATCCCGAAATCCTTTTACATTAAAAAAAAAGAAGTTTTTATTACTTGTGTAATACAGTATAGCAACAACTAAAAAAAAAAACCAAACAATCTTACATGAGCATTTCTTGTTATTCGAGTGAACATTCTACGCCCCAGCTGCCTCAGGTTGCCAATGAAAATTGTCCAACTATGTAGGGTGAAGCTATGAGCTCAGTCAAACAAATTGGTGAACTCATTCTTATATGCACTTGCGGACATCACTTTTAGCTTGTGCGAGTACTTTTCTTCATGCTTAAAAGAATCAGCATTCCACTGACTGTCATGGTGGTCACCTCCACTCTGCCTCAATGTATGACGGGCAAGTTTGATCCTTCGACCTCAACCCAAATCACTTCCCTTTCTTGATGGATAAGGCATTTTAGTGCCACCGACAGCAGTTTCATTTGATGCAAATCGAAACGTAGGCCACGACGCCGCTCTGATTCATGAGTTCCCAACGTACTCTCATGAAAACGATGGGAATATACTTATTGATGTGTGCGGTTATTTAATATCTTGTATCACTAGCGACATCTTTGTGCCGATCTGCTAATGCAGCTCTCAGACCGGATTCATAAAATCATAAATCCTGGTTAAATCCATGTATCCGAGCAGATTCATTCAGCATGGTTGGACGATTTGGAAATCACTGCAGAGAAAGAGGTTGCGGAGGCATACATTTCAGGACATTGCAATCCACCCACCCGAAAGGAGAGGACCACATCGACCAAACTTGTTGGGCCAAAAAGTGTCGTAGGTTATACTAAGTACCGGGACAGGGTGAAATGTAGAAAAGTGCATCGAGTTCATGTTGTAATTTGGCGGACATTCCATTTGGACGTTTTTGTCACTGGATAAGTGGTCTTCTACATATTATGTATTAAAAATGTGGAATTTTACAATTGCCAGTTTTTGCTTGCTATGTACTTACCCATGGATTTGCCTGTTATTGGAGACAATAATAATAATAATAATAATAATAATGCCATTCCTTCCGTGCTGTAAAGGAACATAGGGCTAGCAAGGCAGTTTCATTGGCAAGGAGTACCGTCCTGGAAAGGTCACCACTCCAACTCAGGTTATCCCAAATGGTTATAAGCTCAGTACACTGGTACTCATTTCACCAACCTCACAATGATGACAGGCTGAGTCAACCCCACCTGGTGTTAATTCAACAGTCGACAGAGGCTCAAAATCAGGACACTCAAGCCCCAAGCCAGCCACCTTAACCAGTATGCCAACTCCAGGCTTATTGGAGGTAATAGGTCCATGATATTGTAGGCAAGTGTTTTGACGTGTTCTTGCACACTCCTGAGTTAGTTTGGCGTCAGTTCCGTGACCTTTATAAAATATCCAGGACCCTTTTTGCCCTTTTCAACCTGTACATCAAGGCTATGTGCACGACACGTTTTATCAACTGCTGAGTGAGTTTGAACAAGACAAGAGTCCGTTTGTGGAATATTGCAAACCCTACAAGAATGGTGCATTCACATTGACCAAATCGAAATGGTTGCTTTTTCTGAGAGATGGGCTTCAAGACTTTTGTACTCCTCTGCAAAAGGGTTTACATTCCTTTTCTGGCCAGTATGACAGGACATCTTTGATGACGGCCGACAGACGTTTGCTACAATGTACATTGAATATAATTGTTTTTTTTTACCTACTTCTCAGAAATTTCTTCACCCAAGCTCAAGATTCTGAAAGATTTCATTGGTGCCTCAAAGGACGTGGTACACCATTCCATATGAATCCTCATCATACGTTGTTGTACAAAGCCAACACCCATTGGAGTGACCCTACGAGGCACCAATGATGCCTTGTGGGGCAGTTGTGGTTCCTTTCCTATGACGGACGATGGCATATTCTGGCAGAATTCCCACCACTGTGTTGTCCATGTGCAAATGTTGCCATGGCTGACAATTCTTCTTGTCTTTCACCAAGAGAACATGCTTGGGATGTGGCCGACAAGTGTTTGGTCATCTTACCCAAGTTTTATCATGCAGTTGTGTTGTGGATATGGATGCTGCTTGGGGTCAACATTTGCAAGTCATTCACCGCAACACAAAGTATTGCAAGTGAAAGTGTGCAAACGCTTGTCCCATCTGTAGTTTGTTGTACTGTTTGGAGATATACTTTATGATTGTAAAGAAAAGCCACAAGAGTTCAAAGCTTGGAGAAGGTTCTGTGAAGCTTTGATAAGGAGAGGATAAATTCACAGGCATTGAGTGGGCCTTGAGCTATGAATACCACCAACTCATGTTTCCAGCCCGGATGCTGAGCATGGGAAAGTAGAACAGAGAGTAGGTTGTGAGATAAAAACTCAGCTTGGCCATTCCCCAACACTTTGGATGAATACTTGCCACCATCCTTGCCACAGAGTGAACTTTGAGTGCAGGTGGATTGGTAATCTAGGAGTTGACTGTAGGAATTAAGCCTTATAGGCTTTTTGGTTGTGCAATGTGCTTCACGCAGGTAGCCCACAAACACCTGCACAGAATTATACACTTTCACGTGAAGTCTTCACTCTATCTGATCCTGCGTTGCCTCGCGTGAGAACCTGCAGGTCTGTTGCTCCTTTTGCTGCCTACATTATAGCCAACCTTTTCTGTTTCCCTTCTCCTTTGCTCTACATCTCAATATTCCTGCTTGAGTTCCACTTGGAAACGGCTCCTTCTGGCTTTAATACTGCCATGTTACACACTTGGAGCTGACTGTGGGAACTCAGGTTTTGGTATCAATCTTTATCCAGTCTATGATTGTACCTGTGCCACAATGTGGTTCTTTAGATTTCCAACCTGTTTGAAAACCATATTTGTGAAAATTGAAAACTTTATTTATTTAAGGGAAACTAAAATTACATTTACAAAAATTTAGAATGATTATATCTGGTGATTATGATTTTTGTTTTTTCCACTTTCACATCCTTATATTACCAATGGTACCATTTTATTTTAATTTGTGTCTAAGGCTCATGGAGGTGCTTGTGTGACATATATCACATACATGCAGGACAACAACAGAAAAGACACAAGAGTTCAAAGCTTTATAGAAAAGACAAAATATGAACTAGAGAGTTCATAGAATACGATACCCTTCACAGTGTTTCGTATATATGGTACCTCAATTTTAATAAAAAAAATCACATACTATAATGGGCATAAGCCTGGAACTTCTAACACACTTTTCTCCGAACATATTCTGTTCATACTTCTGAAATCTTCACATTATGTTTTCCATGTATTTACGGAGGTGATAGCGGATTCAAAAAATCTAATATGGATAGAATTTTCAAAGAGGGAATCGATAACGTCACAATCAGCAGCGTTCGGCAGCAAACCGACGGCCGGGTCCCAGACGACATGCTTTACTTAAGTCCATGAGTTCAGGACGTTTGTTCAACTCAGCATTTACAAATTTTATCCTGCCATGTTGTTAATCTGTTGATGGAGGTAATATAGAAACGATGAATATGTCAAATCGTTCGTGCTACTCATCCGGCACTGTGTGTCAAGGCCAACAATCTAAAGCGACCAGTCTCAAACGCTACCATGGGCACCCAGACACGCCACCAATATGAACTGAGCTGTTGAATGCGGCACAAAACATCCACAGAAACTACCGTAACCGAGTATTGTGATATGTCCTGCCCCCCATACCCCTCGTAGACGGGTATTTGCTCATGATATTAAAGATCATTAAAAAAAATTCTGAAAGTTTAGCGTTACTGAAGCAATCTCACACACCACCCTTATACACTGTAATTGGATGATGTTGAGAAACAGTTCAGGAGATGGAGGCTTTATTGATCGCCATAGAACGCAGCATCAATCACATCATACATAGTCATATTGGCGGCCTCTTCTTCACCCCGATACTGCACCCTCTCATATATCACGCCCACTTCCCAGGGCTTAGCTTGACAGCTACTATTACATACACCACCCTATAGATCATGTCCAAGTATTGCAAAACTGAAAGTTCTTGGAAGTATTATGAAGGAGATTTGTGTCCTACATTGCTCAAGTACATGATTCAATATTTAAATAAAGGTTTAAAGAGGTTTAAATGCATATAAATAAATTAATTCCAGGTTATACTGCCATTTTACCCATTGTCTATTACATCACGCGTTCGTCTATTGCACTTACATTCATCTATTACATTCTTGCCTGTTGTTTGTGCCCTTTATAACGTCCTTGAAAACAGTATGATTTTGGAATATTTTTAAAATTTTATTTGACTGCCAGGCAGGCAGACAAATTAAAAATATTATCTCACTCCTCTCTGCACATGTGCGAATGGGATAAATTCAGAGCCAAAGTATGGGAAAACCGCAAAATTGTCTTCTGATTCATGTTCCGATTCATGTTCAAAATATAACATTCAATTTAAACAAGGTGTTCCTTGATCATTAAATAACGATCATAAACTGGAAAGACAGATAGACAGACAGATGGATGGACATGAACCCAATCGCTTAACCCCGCTCTTTGCTCTGCGTGTGCAGGGTAATTACAAGCATTAAGAGAGACGGTGGGCAAATCAACACAGTGTGCAAGATATGGGATTTTGCAAACTGGGATCCCAGCTAAGCTTTGAGCACCAAAGAAGAGCCTAACCTTTACACAACAAATGTAATGTATGTGTAGGCAGCCATGTCTTGCCTTTGGGGTTTCTCAGTGGCAGTGCAAGGGATGTGAGATAAATACAAAGTGAAAAATGTCATTATGATCAGATCTAGTAATGCTCAGTATTTCAAGATTGAGTTGTTTCCTCTTTAAACACAGTGAACATTTTATCAGTTCCCAAGGATTTTCACTATAGCCCTTTGAGAAGATGCCTGTGATTTGGTCTCTTCATCATGTTTCTACTAACGTTCATCCCTTCAACTGTCTTTATATTCTCCTTCCTCCTCTTTTCCCCATATTTTCCTGCACACACGTAGCACACACCTCGCATGTAGTTTTATGGGAATGCTAAGAATATATTTTTGGTGTATCCTCAGTTGAGCACGGTCGTTCATTCTTGAGTGCAATTTAATAAAACAATAGTTAGATGTCAGAAACATTGGTATTCAGGTTGTTTTATTTCCTTAATAACAGTTTTCTTTTACTTTTGGAATTGCAGTGGTGTGATTGATCATGGGTTGAGCTCCCAGTACGTATATAGTTTTGGATTGTAATTGTAGAGACCAAGTTCTAAAGCCTGTCTGTCTCTTAGGCATTCAAGGGAGGGGAACTTCCTCCACATTTGCATATCTATAATGATAAATGTGAGTATGTGTCAGTCAGTCAGTGTGTATGTCTCTTCCATAACTCCAAAACTATGAAACCTAGCAGCCTGAAACTCTGCATGCATACTAAGGGAACTCCAAAGAAGTGCAGGAATGAAAATTGGTTGTTTGCGTTAATTAAAACACCCCTTTTGAAGATAATTAATGGCAATATTTAATTATATCCTTTTTCAGGCACACCATCAGCCACCTTGCTCTTCCTCGCTGGTGTTCGGCCTGCTCAACAATGCCTCGAGTTGCAACAGACCACAATGGTTCATTAACGACAAAGTTTTTTTTTTCACCTTCCTCACTCACATCATCGAATGCCTAATCATCATATCTATGAATCGCTGAATGCATTGCAATGCTTATAAACGCCCAGCGATGCCAGCATTCATCACTTTATTTCATTTCTACACATGCCATAACCTTGAGAATCTCTTAAACTCAGTAACCTCCACAATTGAACTTAGCAGCATTTCCTACTGCTGAACAAAAGTGTTCATTTGTCCAATTCGGACATATTTAACGTCTCAGCAT
This sequence comes from Eptatretus atami, assembly GCA_035128595.1. NCBI lineage: Eukaryota > Metazoa > Chordata > Myxini > Myxiniformes > Myxinidae > Eptatretus > Eptatretus atami. The sequence continues at coordinate 72,431,441 of CM068957.1, read as the reverse complement.
CTCCGGGAGGTGTTTATTAATATGACGGGTCAGCGATCGCTAATTGCTTGCTAAGGCTGCCATTCTTTAACCGTTTCGTTGGAGTGCTTCCTTGAGTGCTTAAGCCACTTGGTAAGTGCTCTACAATATTCGCACTATCATTGAATACTGTATATCGATCGACTTGAACAAAGTTCACAGGCACCCGCCCGCATTTGGCCCTGCATTGTTCTGCAGTGTGTCGGGCGGTAGCTGGCTCAATTAAAATATGCAATTTTATGTTATACTAAGTTCACCCTTTTTGTACGATCTTCTTTCATTATATGACCCATCACTTTGGCATAGATAAATCTAAATAAATAAAAATTAAACGTTTTGTTTTTAAAAGTTTCTTCAACTGTTTCGTGGAGTGGTTGGTGAAGCCACTTGGCGCGCACTCTTCAAGCTTCGATGGTAACACCATGGTTTGATACTCGAGTTGGGAAGGCAAAATAAATTAGATGATTTCAATGAATGTTATATAAAGCAATGAATTGCCACATCACAGCAGTATAGCTGAGAGGTAGGCACACTCGCTAAAAGCTGTCTAGCCTCAGTTCGAATCCCGACCCAGCTATGAACTGTCATCCCGGTGTTTCACAAGCAGGGTGGTTCATCAATGTGTGTGCCGTCTCTCGGATGGATGTTAAACTAGGTGTCACTTCTGCTAGAATCCCCCCTTTCTTCTCCTATCCACTCTCCCTTCCCCTCTCTCCCCTCTGCCTACCTCACTCCTCTCTCTCTCTCTCTCTCTCTCTCTCTCTCTCTCTCTCTCTCTCTCTCTCTCTCTCTCTCTCTCCCACCCCTATCCCTCTCCCTCTTTCCCACCCCTATCCCTCTCCCTCTTTCCCTCTCTCCCTCTCTCTGACCACTCTCTCTCTCTCTCTCCTCTCTCTCTATCTCACCACTCTCCTCTTCCCCCTTTCCTCTCTTTCCCTCTCTCTCCCACCCTCCCCCCCTACCCTCTGTTAAGGGGACTGTTAGGGACTGACGGTTTCGTTTTGCATTTCAAACTGCTTCTCCATCGGGTAGCATGTACGAATCAGATCCGGAGTGAGCCGACAGGTGTGGTGCAAAGGTCACTGCATGTGCGAGTATGCATGTATGCCTTTGCTAGGTAGATATTGTGGGTTTTAAATGCTCCCACCCAGTTTTATATAGAACCCTGTGGTTAAAAAGAAAATGTGAGTTTGTGTGCAATTTTATCGCCATTCCCTTTCCCTTCCTTGCACCGCCTTCTCTTCCCCTCTCCTCATGCTGCTTTCCCTCCCCTTGCACTGCCTTCCTCCACCTCCCCTCTCCACCCCCCATGGGCATCTCCCGGCGGTTCCGCATTCTGTATTAATGTGATATTTTAATGTACCCCATTTCATTCAATTCTGTACTAACCCCACCCCCCCCTTCTCCACAAGTCCCATCACCAAACACAATTCGAGAACCCCTCCCCTCACACTTACCTCCTCCCAAACCCTCTGCCCACTTCCCCCCTCTTTTCTCCCCCATCCCTTCCGGAGTGTAGAGCGACATTTTGTGAGGTGTTGCTTCCCCCCCCCCTTCCGAGCTCCCTCCTCTATTCCTCCTCTATCTCTCCTCTCTCTCTCCTCTTTCTCCCCCCCCTCCTTAATATTCCCATCAGCGAAGCAACGGGTTGTATTTGCAAGTCCATAATAATTGTCAGTGTGTGGTGTGTGCTTGTGTGTGTGTGTGTGTGTGTTTCTCCTCCATAACTCCAAAACCATGAAACCTATCAGCCTGAAACTTTGCAAGCAGACGAAGAGAACTCCAAGGGAGTACATGAGTGAAAATTGGCTGTTTAAGTTAATTTAAATGCCCCTTTTGAAGATAATTAACGGCCTTATTTAATTATCCTTTTTCAAGGATCATCCTTGGTCAACCTGTTATCCTTCTGTGGGATCTTAATTCGCCATTTTTTTGGCATGTCTAACAACACCTTGACTTGGAGAACAAGCCGCAACGGTATCTTCATGATAACTTGAAACACAAGAGGAGAGTAGAGTTGTACTTCTGTTGATCAGAAGGCAGAACACCATTGGAGTGTGTGTACGACTGCACTTTCAGTCTGCAAACAAGCCAAAACTAAATTATTACTTTATTACTTTAAAATATTATAACTCCCAGTTTGCAATGCATGTTCATGTTCCATCAATTGTCCTTTTTTTCCAACTTCAGTGCCAATTCACCCCACCTCCTTAAATCTACCTCCTTCTATCCATCCATCCATTGGGACCATACTCTGTGCAGAGTGTTGGTGCTGCCTAAGTAGTCTCCTTGGCTATTGGTCACAATCCTGGACGGGTCACCACTCCGACACAGGTTACCAGCATGCTGGCACTCATTTTGCCGACCTCGGAAGGATGACAGGCAGAGTCAACCCCACCTGGTATTAATTCAACTGCTGAGTGGAATTTGAACTCAGGATCTGAAGATGTGCTCAGGATTTGAACTTAGGACCACCTGATATGCCCACCACCCTAACCATTAAGTCAAAACCAGGCATCTCCTCCTAACCCCTCACCTGTTATCCCCTCTCCTTACCCCTCCCATCTTGCCCCTCATCCCACTGTAGAGGTGGATTTCCTCTTTTAGTAATTTTGTAATCAATCTGATTGAATATAGGCATTAATACCAGGTGGGGTTAACTCGGCCTGTTATCCTTCCGAGGTCGGCAAAATGAGTGCCAGCTTGCTGGTATCCTGTGTCGGAGTGGCGACCCGTCCAGGATTGTGCCCAATAGCCAAGGAGACTGCTTAGGCGACACCAACGCTCTTCACAGAGTATGGTCCCAATCTCCTCCTCCTCCACTGAATATATCACTTGTCACATAATTAAATATAAATTCCATTGACTTCTATTCAATTTGTAATCCTAATGAACATGTACTTGGACTACTGTGTGAAAAATGCCTTGGAATACTAAATGACACCAGCAAGACTGCTGGCAGGAAAAATGCTTGTTTTACCGAGGCTGGAAGACAGGACAGAATGGGTAATCTTTACATTGTTTTCTTCGCAGATGCATTAACTCAACTTTGTTACTCCTTTTCAGACTCAGCGTCAGAACAAATCTAATCGGGGTGGGGGGCACAAACTGCCCTTCGAGAACTCAATCTATGATGTCAATGCTTGATAATAAGAGTTTGCCATCAACATCCAACACACCAAGCCAATTCCAACTTAAAAACATGCTGCAAAGTCTCTCTCTTTTTACACACACACACACAACACACACACACACACACACACACCACACACACACACACACACACACACACACACACACACACACTGCAAAGTTTGGCGCCAAAGGCTTGGCCTGCGGTGGGTGGGGAGGGGCACAAATACCCGTTATTTGGGGGGGCATGGCCCACGAATGCCCCCCCCCATGATGCTGACCCTGCTTATTTTGCAACCTTGAGAGTTGTTTGTGCTCCATTATGATTGGTTGAGCTTAGGTCACTTGCCTGACCACCTGATATGTTTTCCTCCTGTCCCGTTTCTACGGGAACCCTTTTCTGCTTCTGTGGGAACGAGCCACACTCAGCTTTATTGAATTCAAAATCTATGGGAAAGTTCAAGCTGTTTCTCTTCTATCCTGTGTTTCTCCCATCTATTCCCTCCACCCATCCTTGCTTTAGTATGAAAGGGATGGCTTCAGGATCCTTGTTAGTGAAGTTCATTGAATGCTGTTCCATGTTCTTCCTCCGTATATACGTAATTAAAGATTCTCTTTTATTTGCTGAACCGTTGTGGAAATTGAGTTATTTTCACCACACTACCTCCGCTCTTGGCACCAC
>CM068957.1:72399006-72409684 GCA_035128595.1 Eptatretus atami | reverse complement strand
CCTAATGTCTCTGTTCCCCACTGTTTTGTCCTTCCCTCTCCCACCCCTCTTGTCTCATGCCCCCCTTGCCGTGCATTGTGTGTTAGCTCTCATATGCGCCTCGACAATGTGTACAAAAAAACAAACAAACAAACAAAAAACAACAAACGTGGAGCTCACCAGTTACCCATATATCGTGGCTACGTGCACATTATAGTTGTACGGAATTATAAATATTTCAGTTTCGACTAAAATGTCAGCGATGGAGGAATGTTTCCTTGAGCAGTTCTCTCTGCTTCCACTTTACCCTCGAATAAATGAGTCGCACAGGCGATAGTGTATCCGCAAGGTGTACCTTTGCGGGCCAGGTTTGTTTTCAGCATCCAGGGTTTCAGGGACACACTTTTACAAGCAGTTCAGGAAAGTTCCTTAATCCAATAGAGACCAAGCGCCGGATATATTTCCGCTTAGGGCACGACCCTTCCATCCCCGGCGCCTCGTCTCTGGAATGGTCTCGCTTCTCCACTTTATGGAGCACCATATGCCACTTACGGGAAGAGTGGGGCATTGCCCAAGCACACGGCGTGTAAATGCGCATGAAAAACACCACTTAACCCTCCATCCTCTTGCTCGTCGACATCCTGGAGAACTGCCAACGCAGCGAGATAGTGGAATAGGCTGAAGGTCAGAGAGCATAAGGGACTTTTTAATGCTTCCTTTTTTCACTTGTTGTTTGATGTTGCTTTCACATTTACTTACGCGTCAGTATTTTTATTATGCACATTCCAGGTAATGTTATGAGCGCTTTTATGCACACGCAGTTAAATTCGCCTTGGTCAACGCATCTGCCAAGTGGAAGTGGCTGCTTATGATAGGTAGCTGAAAAAAGTGCAAAAATTGTTTCCACTTTAATAGCAGGAAATAATAGGCCCCACTGATCTGCATTTATTGTTTAAGGAAAAAAAATTTTCCAAGAAAAATGGGGGATTGGAGTGGGATCCAGAAAGGTTATTGGTCTAACACGTACTGCGCATGAAAATATGCATGTTAGGCCATGTCCTTTATGAAGCCTTCTTGTATATTTTGCTGACATTTGCATGTGTTACTCCCTGTGCATGTATTATAAGTGTTTTCAGAAAAAAGAAAAGCAAATTAAATGTTCAGAACCAATCGTATATAATATAGCCCTACCATTGTGCTTTATTCCCACTCTCTTCCCAACACCCCCCTCATATTGACCTTGAAACCGGTCACACGTTTCACACTTAGTATTCCGGGTTCTATGATGTGGTACGTTTCTGGGTTTTTATTTTTTATTTTTTAATGTTTATCTATGGCCAATGTTCCCACTTCATTACTCATTGTGTTTTTTTCATCACACAGCACACCATCCATCATTGTGGAACAATTGCGTCGTCCTTCCCTCGTAACGTTGATTCCCCGTCGTTCGAAATGTTCGTTGACTTTTTGCAAGGGTCGGGAGTGATCTTGATTTTTACGATTATCTACAATCGGAAAAGCGTTGATTTTCAACACATGTCGACACTCTTGATTGCTCACAGAGTGATGATTTAAACATGGTGTTCTTCCTGGTGATGGCATGCCAGTTCATTACGGACTGCTAAAATTTTGGGTTGCCTCAAAAATGTATGATACATCTAAATTAGAAATGTAATATTTACAATGTTTTAGTTAAGCCTCGTGTTGGCTTCACTATTAAGGTGGCTGGCTTAAGATCTTAGGGTCTTGAGTTTGAGCCCCCTGTTGTGCTGTTAATTAAATAACACCAGGCAGGTTGACTCATCCTTGTCGTCCTTACGTGATCAGCAAAATGAGCACTAACTTACTGGAAACAGGGGACACTGCATCAGTAGCACAGCCGTGCTCCCAGCAGTGATGCAACCGTTGTGAACCTCCAGGGAAGAACGAAGCATCAACACGTAGGGTAAAGCTAGTTATGTCTCATAGTATTCTATTTAGCTCTTAAGAGTAGGCTGTATTTATGTGGCGAGAGGTGCATTGTGACTGTTACCTTAGATACATGTTATTTTCTCTTTACATTCTGGACTTGAGCCATTTCTCACACGCCACACACAGACTCGCCATGACAGCCCCGAGTGCAACTTCACGTGCACGCGGCAGAAAGCAATCAATCCTCTCACACACGGACTGGCTATGAGAGCCCCAGGTGCGAATTCACGCTCAAGCAGCAGAAAGCGATGAATCGCCTCGAAGCAACAGGCACGTAGGACCTTCCCTTTCTCAAAATCAGCCAATGATGAGATGCTACCAGACAAAGCAGCAGGAGAGGAGGGCGAAGAAAAAGGGCTAGAAATATTTGACACAGCCAGAGAATTGGTGTGTGTGTGTGTGTGTGTGTGTGTGTATGTCTCTGTGTGTACACTTCAACATCCCACTGTGTATGTCACTTTATTAACTTGTTTTTTGTGTTATTTCTGGCACCTCGTTCTCTTTATCTTTCCTTTTCTTTGCTTTGCTTCATGTCTCTCAGGGTGAGGGGCCCGCAACACCAGCAACAACTTCTTTCTCATCTTTAACCACTCCTTACCCCTCCTTCGATCTTTCACTTCTTTGGGTGTCTGGATCCATTAGTTAAAGTGCTAAGTGATTTGCTAAGAATTCCAAGGGTGGGTATGTCACCTAGAGGTAATGGGAATGTTATACATGTTGTAAATACTTGCTTGCCTGCCATTGTGAACACAAGCTTCAAACTACCTTGACTTGTCCTGTCCTGCTTTGATCGCGACATAATGTACCTGAATGCCAATGACCCAGGGTTGATTGGCCTCTGATAGACGATATGGTGCAGCACATAACACTGGTTTGCTCGACCAATTAACATCCGCTGCGCAGCGGCCGGCACGATTCCCCATCTGCTTCAATAATCTCACAGGTACGGTAAACCGACCCTGGGCGCGGAGATCCAACCAGAGGTGAGTGTTGTAGACAGCGTCCATGGTCTTTTTTTTATAGATGCCTCAGACTCTCGGAGTTATCCGAGAGAAGCGAGGTCTGTCACAGTTTTTTATATCGATGTAAGTCAGATTACAGAGTGGCTCAGTGGTTGAGTGGCTAAATCCTTGTTGCATTGCCCTTGTTGGTGTGGGTATGCTTCCTGCAGCTGTGCAGCTAGGCAGGCAATGGCAAAACCATGTAGCATATTCCTGGCCTTGAACCTGCTTCAGCAGGACCTACACTCTGGAAGAGTATGGTATATGGGAATGGGGATGGGTCAGATGAAGTACTGACCATGTAAGCTGGCGTGTATTACTCGTACAGTTTTACTCCCCGCTGTTTAACATCCACATTGCAAAAGGGATAACCAATGTGATTTTCATAGCAAGAGTAGTCAGCTATGTGGTACATTGTCCCATAGACTGTGTAAGTTTAAGTCTGATGAGGTTCTGCTGTGATCTGAGCCCAAGACCGTAACTGCCAAAAGGTGTCCATTCTTACAATGAGCTGTCCAGCTGCTATAACTAACAATGATTTTTTTTTTGCCTATTTATCAACAGTTGTATTAATTTTGATAATCATAATATTCAGTTTTATCATACCAATCCTGAATAATGAAAAATCTGCAATCGTTTTTAAACGATATTTGAGCAATAATCATGGGAGAGAAAGGATGAGATAAATCCCTCATAGATGTAAGTGCAATGAAATAGAGATCAATTCCACAAAATTTGGCCTTTGAGTCTGCACTACTGGGATTATTTTGTGATTTATTTCTCCAGCTTGTATCAACAAATTTCATTTAATATACAAACAATCCTTGACCTCCAGAACTCAAATGTATCCACTACAGGAAGAATATATACATTAGAGAGGTGATGTTAACAATTTGCAAAGTGCATAGTTCAAGGTGATAGTTATTATTTATAAACAATCATTCAAGTGTTTCATAACTTTTAATTGAAATAGGTTGCACTCATTTTGATGAACTCCAGACTAATTGTTGTATCAACGCAGGTGTAAAGTCGTACTCTGAGGGTTGTGACTAATGTAAGGTCGAAAGGGTTGAGGTTTGAATCGTCAGTTGATTTGTGCAATACCATTGTATTTGAAGGATACCTTCTCTTTCAAACACGTAGTTTCTCAAACAAACTTAACCTTGCTTGTAATGATTATAACAGTGTGGGCTCACCTTTCATGATGGCCATGAGCTTCATTAGGGCTGTTATGGCAATTACGGACCAAAGAGAGTCCTAAACGTGACAAAATGGCGTTACACACTAGGCCAGGACACAAGCCAAAAGGACTGTACATATAGGCCAGGACGTCATTAGGGTGTCGTTAGGGCTACTGTGGTAGTTACAGATCAGAGCGAGTCCTAAAGTGGCAAAATGGTCTTGACTCGAGGCCAGGACAGAAAACCAAGAGACTCTTTATCCAAGAGACTCTTGGATTATTCCTGGCCTCTGGTCAAGACGATTTTGCTAATTTAGGACCCTCTCTGATCTGTAACTATGACAGAGTAACCATAATATAACTGCCATATTTGTGTGTGTGTATATATATATATATATATATATATATATATATATAGTTTGTGTTTGTTTGAATGTTTGTATATTTAGTGGGTGTAAGTACCATATAATCTGGGCAAGGTTTTAAGCTACCACACGTTGGCCTTGATGTCCGTTTTGAGGCCACTATAAAGTGTATATTGGGAGGTTGGGTCAGGCAGTGCTACCGCCGGCCTGCAGACAAAAGGAAACCACCTTGAGGCAAATAACTCCAAAGCTTTTCAATGACCACAGCTGGGAAAAACTCACCCAGCCAGACAGCGACAGGTAGCCCCTGCTAATAGCTCGCTAGCCAACGTGTGCAGCCTATGGGTGCTGGTTGCATCATTTTCTGGGGGCATGGCTGTGCCACTGATACAGTGCCCTCTGTTAGCAATACACTGGTACTCTTTTCACCAACCTCAGAAGGATGACAATCTGAGTCAACCCCGTCTGGTGTTAAATCAACAGCAGACAGTGGCTCAAACTCAAGACCCTCAAGCCCCAACCAGCCACCTTAACCGTTAAGCCAACACCAGGCTTCCATACTGGTGTGTGTGTGTGTGTTTATATATATATATATATGTGTGTGTGTGTGTGTGTGTGTGTGTGTGTGTATATACTGTATATATATATTATGTATATATATATATATATATATATATATATATATATATATATATGTAAAGACATTCACAAATAGTACACACATGAGAACCCCAATGCTACACACTCCCTCAGCTGCCGGACCGATTTCATTGTGGTCTTTACAGCCATGTTGTACTCTGAAAAAGGTTTGAATCGGCAACGGGCTTTCCTTGTGTAGCTTTTCACGGTTGCTTTATGCAGCTTTCTTCGGCTGGATCAGCGTGGGACGTGTAAATTTATTTATACTAGTACGTGCCCGAAAAAAATAAAAAAAATAAAAAATAAAATTAATAAATAAATATTCAAACCGCGAGCAACAAACAACAACCACACAGGCCGTTTCTTCGCTCTCGCGTGCCCGTACGTGCGTGGCCCGGAAGTTCGCATATTATTCGCAGTTATGATTATTCGCAATTTAGTTTTTAATACCCAATTATTCAATTAGCGCCAACGTATTTTGCCTTTTCGCAATGTCGTGGCAAGGAAAAACAAAAAGAAGAAGAGAAAAAAAAATACTTCCTGGTTCGGAGCATACCAGCACTCTGATGTTACCGAAATTTATGCACGTCTAATATGAAAACGATCATAACTTGGGGCATTGTGTTTATCTATAAATGCGCTTAAGAAATCGAGAAGTTATTAGAATACACGAAGTCATCATTATCCGGAAGCCCGTACGTTGTAACCCGTAATGGGAATGCGGCTGAGGTTCCCTTCCCCATCGGCCACGCCCACGCAACAACGTGTCTTGTCATTGGTTTGGTAAATAAATGGCCATAACTTGGGAAGCACTTATCCGATTAATATCAAACCTTGAAAAGGCACATCCTCGGTCCCCAGCAATATACCTGGCAAGTTTCAATTAGATCGGACAGTGGTTGTCGAGAAACAGCGGTAACACACACACACACACACACACACACACACACACACACACACACACACACACCACACACACACACACATTGATGGAATTATAGATAGATTCCGAGCCATCTGGTCTTAATTTATTCGATGAGAGCGAATTGGTTTTTCCCTGCATTCACAGATGAGAGTTTGTGAGTGGGTCTTTGTATATACGTACGTGCCCGTAAAAAAAAAAATAAATAAAAAAAAATATATTCAACCGCGAGCAACAAACAACAACCACACAGGCCGTTTCTTCGCTCCTGCGTGCCCGTACGTGCGTGGCCCGGAAGTTCGCATATTATTCGCAGTTACGATTATTCGCAATTTAGTTTTAATACCCAATTATTCAATTAGCGCCAACGTATTTTGCATTTTCACAATGTCGTGGCAAGGAAAAACAAAAAGAGAAGAGAAGAGAGAGAGAAAAAATTTACTTCCTGGTTCGGAGCATACCAGCACTCTGATCTTACCGAAATTTATGCACCGTCTAATATGAAAACGATCATAACTTGGGGCATTGTGTTTATCTATAAATGCGCATAAGAAATCGAGAAATTATTAGAATACACGAAGTCATCACTATCTGGATGTCCGTACGTTGTAACCTGTAATGGCGAACGCGGCTGAGCTTCCCTCCCCATCGGCCACGCCCACGCAACAACGTGTCTTGTCATTGGTTTGGTAAATAAATGGCCATAACTTGGGAAGCACTTGTCCGTTAATATCAAACCTTGAAAAGGCACATCCTCAGGTCCCCAGCAATATATCTGGCAAGTTTCAATTATATCGGACCAGTGGTTGTCGAGAAACAGCGGTCACAGACACAGACACAGACACAGACACAGACACAGACACAGACACAGACACAGACACAGACACACAGACACACACACATTTCGGAATTATAGATAAGATGTACATGTATATGTATGTGTATACAGTGTATACATATATATATATCTATATATATATATATATATATATATATATATGTGTGTGTGTGTAGTGTTGCGGTTCTCAAAACCACATGCCTCTAACTAAGGCAATGGCATCCATCATACAGTGGGCCCTAGACTGTTTTTTCATTAATATACATGCAGTTAGACCTTTCCTCATGTCTAATGGGTCAAACGGGACAAAGTGCGTTGTGTGGATCTCATAGTTGGGTCTGATTATATCTCTATCTTCATTCCAACTCTTTTCTCTATTCCTGAAATAAATCCAAGCAGGCACCGCACCCAGATGGCCGCTTCTGAAAACCACAACAACATCCTCCACGATAAGAATGCGTCCTTGCGGAGACCAAAGGAAGAACAACCTACACAATGGAAAAATCCACGGCTGCAAGATACGGTGTTAAAGGGAATAGTAGAACCATACGATAAAACCCAACGCCATACAGGACACGTGCGGCACGCTCTTTTCAACCCTAATTATATTGAATCCTTTCCTTCAATCCATCGCACAGTATGGGGCGCGAATAGCACACTTCTTTGTTCAGGGTCTGCGTGCTGGTTCACAATGGCGTCTTACCAACGATTTTCGCATGACACCGTGGCCACCAATTTCTCCCGCGGACGGCAGACATCCTCCTGCACCTCCGCCTCGATGCAGCCGCCACCAAGCAGAGGCATGCTGTACCGCCTGGATCGCTCGGACCGCATGTTGTCCGGACAAAGCAAGCTCATTGATCAGCACTAACGGCAGAGTGCCGTGGGTGCCCGAGCAGGCATGCGGGGTCGACGCGGCCCTTGGCAAGTCGCCGGACAATGGTCCGGGAGTTCGGTGCAATGCGATTCATATCATGGCGTTCGGACAGAGACAATTTCACAGCTCCGCGATCTCTCGCCGGATGTACAATAAGGCCGTTTCCGGCCGTGGCGCAATGGGAGCGCCCAATTCCGGTGACGATGCTTTGCTTCGGGACGGCGCCCCACCCTGCACTGCCGGACCGATAAGGGATGGATCGCGAGGCCGTCCGGGGTGGGTGTCATAGTCATCATCGTCGTCGTGGTCATCCTCATCATCTTTGCCTGGCCTTGGATCGATCTCTGCATATGCCTGCTGCTCCACAAGTCCCGTCTGCCATTCCGCCCACTCGCGCTCGATCTCCGCCTTCCCTGGAATCTCCACTCCCTCACGTGCTGACTTCACTCTTCTACCGCCCACCCGTCTGCTTCTCACCGCTGGCTCCACCCACCCACCTGGCTCCGCCTACCGCCCTTCCTCATGTCAGATGGCCTCGCCCTTTCTCTGGATTGGTGCACGTGCTGCGCCGACATCGTAATCAAGCAGGAGACAACACGCCAACCCTCAAACTGGGATCGCTTGGCGGAGCGTCCCCCAAAACATACTGAGTAGCACGGTTGGTCAAGTGTGCAAGGTATTACGAGACCGTTAGCCTCATCTCCTCTCCTTTCTTGAGATTAACTCCTCTTCATCGGGTTTTGTGTGTGTGTGTGTGTGTGTGTGTGTGTGTGTGTGTATGTCATGGCGCCTGTGCTCGCTTAAGTTAAGAGTGCAGAAGAATTATATCGGGATAAGTCTGCTCTGTGTCTGCTTTCGTAAGTTGCTTGTTTTGTTGTCGCACCACACATTTCTTTCTATCCCTGCTTACACCCAACAATAAATCTCTTCACTCTGCCAAATATTTTTCCTCGGCTGCCTGTAATAAATGCTGATGTAGAAATGATCCCAGCTCGTTTTTGTCTTTTCCTTCATTGATCCAGAATGGTCCGTATCCTAGCCGAGCCGGGACTTTATTCCCAATTTTCCGTTCTTTTAGCCGGTACGTTCCTTGGCAGTGTCGCTCAGCTGCGTCTGATCCAGTAAGGTGATCTGGTTTGGACAAGGCGTACCGAGGGCATGTCCCCCGGTAATTAGGTCACGTGATTATTTTTAGGTAACCGATATTAGACGGAGGACCCTAAGTCACGTGGTTGAGTTATTGCGTTCACTGTCGGTTCGCGACCCGCCGCGTCACGGAGTTATCCATGTGCGACGGCCTGCGATTCCGGGAGTCTGGTGGGAACCCAAGATAGCTTCCCCCCCCCCCCAGTGGTCTTCTCACCCGACCCCCAGCCGCAACAATATGTACTAGTGGGGTATGCTTACACATGGTAAGCGATAACGAACCATGCTTCCCTATTGTCTCAGGTGGCTCACCTGCATTTATTTTTTTCATTTGTTTTTTCAATTTTTTTTCTTCATTAACCTCCGCCATCGAAGATGGACGGAGGTTACTGTTTTCACCCTGTCTGTTTGTTTGTTTGTTTGTTTGTGAACAGTATTACGGAAAAACTCCTCGATGGATTTTTTTTGCAACTTTTTTTTTTTGCAATTTTTTTTGCAACAAAAAAGTTGCAAAAATTTTGCAACTTTTTCGACGAAACTTGGTGGGGGGATTAGGTATGGTCCAAGGATCATGCCATTAGATTTTGGACTTGGTCTAAGTCCAATATGGCCGCTAGGGCGGCCATTTTGAAAAAATATTTGAATTTTTGTTTTTGCATTTCTACATGTTTTAAGTGATTTCCAACCCCCCCCCCAAAAAAAAATTGTTAGAGAAAAAAAAACAAAATTTTGCAACTTTTTTTCAAAAAAATTTCGATTTTATTTTTCAAAAATTTATTGGGCCCGATATGTTCTCGTGGATCAGGCATTATGTGGCGGAGGTATGCGCTCTACCGAGTGCCCTTCTAGTTATTTATGTTTTCATTTACAGACACTTTCCAATGGTTTTGTGATTTTTTTCCCCTCCAGAGAGTATTGGTTTTGATGTCTGTTGGCATGCAAAATTACCGTGCTTCACCAATGTCTCAGGTCGCTCACCTGCATTAATTTTTTTTTAATTAATTCATTTATTTATATTTTCATTCACCGATGTTTTCCAACGGTTCTGTGATTTTTCCGGTGTATCAGCTTTGCTGTCTGTCGGCACACAAAATTTCAGCTTTCTTCATCAAAATTTTCAGCTTTCGAGGTAACGAACATTAATATCAGTCGGTCAGTGAGTGAGTCAGTCGGACATCTCCCCTGGATAAGGGGAGTTACCCCTGGATAAGGGGTAACTCTAATAGGGTGTTGTGTCCCGAGAGACCACGGACGCTGTCTGCAACCCTTAACTCGGGCAAGATCCTCGTGCACGAGTCGGTTTACTGTGTTGGTGAATTAAGCGTGGCAGACGGAACCGTGCCAGCAACTATGCGGTGGTTAATTAATTGTCTGAGCGAACCAATGCCGCATTACGTGGGCTACAATTACAATTGTGAACTCGGACCAATCACCCCAATGAACGATATTGTGGACCAACCCCAGGCAGGATAAATCAGCACACATTCAACAGTTGCATGAATTTATTTACACAGTGAGGAAACGAAAGAGCGAGGAATGATGAGGATGGCAGGAGAAATTGTTACCTCCGATGAAACACATATGCATTCACCCTTACAGTCACGTGTCCATACCCACCCCGGAGCACTTACGAGCAATCATTTAACACAAAATATGAAACGTGGATCCTGGACACCTGCATGAAGGAAGGAGAGAATGACACAGATATTTAGTCTAGGAAGAAATAAATGAGATAATCAAAGAAACAGCAGGGGGTCTGA
>CM068957.1:72386662-72398994 GCA_035128595.1 Eptatretus atami | reverse complement strand
AGCAAAAAGTCTGACACCGCCCCAGCGAACCTTCACACTCTTCTGTGTAAGCGATTGTGACCTCATCTCCGACTTGAATGCATGCCTTGCATCTCCTTCGGCTCCAGATGTTCTGCACATTGGTCTGTGTGGCCCCGGAATGCCTCGTTCCAGGGGGTGAGTGAGCCGATGGCATTACTGGAGGGTTCGCGATCTGTTCAGGGTGCTGCAATCCACCCCGGGCTCACAACTGTCACAATATACTAAAATAAAATATTCATTGAATTTTTAATGTTCACAAGTGATTGCTAGCTGATGGAAAAGCTCATTTAATGTCCCCTTTGCTGAAGAGTGTGGTACAAGATGCAACTCCCACAGCTGCTACTTCACCAGATGAAGTTTTTTTTTAAAAAAAATTCATTTTTCATCCTGACCCTATTTTGGAATTGAGACGAAGATCAGACAGCTCGCGAGCCACCATCCTACCGCTGAGCTATCCTGCCAGTTTAACATATCAAATGTATGTTGAATAGAAACAAAAAAAAAATGTTGGTTAATGATTGCAAAAAATTAACACAATTAAACAATTAATATGTGACTGGACTGTCTAAGGTACACTCTATTTTGGGCTTGTCTTCAAGCAACATCAAAGGAAATTTACGGAAATCTGTACTCAAGAAGGGACAGTTTTCTGCATTACTTTCCCAGCTTTGTTGCTTAATGCTGGCCATGCCCTTAAAATCTCTTGGGCTGCAAAAACCCAACTTCATCCAATACCCCACAAATGAAAATGTGGAGAACCATCAAAATTCCACAGGAGTTGCAGTGGCTCCAGGAATGTAGATGTGGAGAGGAATGTCCCACAGTGTGTGCTTTTGGGTGGATGCTGCCAGATGTTACGGTCTATAACATCCGACAAGACGTCGTCACTGTGCAACCGCACACCCAAAAGCTTAACTCATCTCTTGTATTCATTCCCTCTCTTCCTCCCCACTTGAACACCATGGTAATTCCACACATTTATTATTCAGTCTTTTCCTGATCCTGTCATGCATGATATGAGCCATTGCTTTATCATATCATGATCTGACTACAAATTATCATCCCGGTGCTTTGCAGGCAAGGTGTTGCATCACAGAGCAGGTCATGCTTCAAAGTATATGTTTGCACTCACTCATGGATGTTAATGATTCCACTGTGCCTTTTGAAAATAACAGGACATTGAATGCTGGTTTCCTGGCGAAGTTGTAAATTCCTTTCGATGACTGTATCTAGGAAGTTAATGGCAAACCACCCAGTGTCTCTCTGCAAGATATTGCTTCATTAGCAACTGATCTCCTTTCAAAGATGCAATGTTGGGGCTTATTATAACAGACGTCACACAGGTATAGGAATTACAAACAATGAATAATAGCATCGAGATTGTGATGTGGTGTTAGTAACAGGTCAGATTATATATCAGTGAAAATATAAAAGAGTGAATAAGTTGCACAAAAGTTGTATTTTGCAGAAAGGTTTTGTTGCTTTAGATACAACACAGCACCTCATTTTTATGCTGCCCTGCAGTTTATCAATATATGATTGTGGAATGTTATTTCAAATGCAGCTTCAAACTTGTACCTATCCTCCACCTTTATTGTAGACGAGCAAATACCACCCGTCGCTTCGCCGACGAGAACACTGAGATTGGGGAGGGGGGAGATGGGGGGTGATGGAGAGGAGTGGAGGGAGAGTGGGAGATAGAGGGAAAGAGAGAGGAGGGAGGGGAAAAGAAAGAGGAGGGAGGGGCAAAAAAGAGGAGGGAGGGGGAGAGAGAGAGGGGGGGAGGGATAGAGAGAGAGGAGGGAGGGAGAGAGAGAGGAGGGGGGAGAGAGAAGAGGGAGGGGAAAGCGAGGAGGGAGGGAGAGAGAGAGTAGGGAGGGGAGAGAGAGGGAGGGGGAGAGAGAGAGGAGGGGGGGGGAGAGAGAAGAGAGGGGGGGGGGGGAGAGGAGTAGAGAGGAGGGAGGAGGGAAGGCGAGGAATGGGGGGCGGGGGGAGGCTGTGAGAGGTGAGAGGAAGGGAAGGCAGATGTGTGGTGGTGCGTTAATTATTATTCATACTGTTTCGTCAAAATGATCCTGCATCGAATAACAGTGAAGATGGAAACAAAATAATGTCTGAAATTCATTTCTACTGGTCATACTATAAATACAACCCAGAGACAAACACCACCCGCACATGTCTGGAGATAAGAATGGTCCAGGGACAAACACCACCTTGACAGGTCCAGAGCCAAGCTGTCCGGAGACAAATACCGCTCGGACACGTCCGGAGACAAACTCCCGTCCAGACATAAACACCGCCCAGATACAAACTCCTGTCCAGACATAAACACCCCCCGGATACGTTTGGAGACAAACACTGCCAAGACATAAATACCGCCTGGACTCGTCCGGAGATAAACTCCCGTCTGGACATAAATACCGCCCGGACACGTCCGGAGACAAACCCCCATCAGGACATAAACACCGCCCGGACACATCTGGAGACAAACACCACCCAGATGCATCCAGAGCTAAGCTGTCCGGAGACTAACACTGCCTGGACATGTCCGGAGACAAACTCCCTTCTGGACATAAACACCGCCTGGACACAAACTCTCGTCCAGATATAAACACCACCCAGACATGTCTGGAGACAAACTCCCATCCAGACACATCCAGAGATAAATACCATCTGGACATGTCTGGAGAGAAATCCCTCCTGGACATAACCACCATCCAGACACATATGGAGTTAACCACCGTTCAGACATAACGACCATTCGGATATGTCCAGAGACAGAGAGAGAAACAGACAGAGAGAGGGGTGGGGGGTAGGGGAGTAATTAGAGAGAATATGTTATGCTTTGTGAACAACACACACACACGCTTCGCTGATATCGGCAATTTTTTGGGAAACGGCAGGTTGGAGTGAGTGTGATTATCGACTACAGTATAAGTACTGTGTACAACCCAGAAACCTTGAGTAGCTTTCACCAAAAAACAACGTTACATTTATATAGACATTTCAGGAATATGTTCACAAACATTATTCTTTATATACAGCTGCGTGTGATGGGTGGAAAAATATTTGGCTCGGTAATTTAGAAAATAAGTTACTACGGCAAATGGCTCAGAAATCGGGCGTTATCAAACATATTTTGCTTTGAAACTCACAAAGAGTAACATATAACCTTTGTAAAACAAATCCAATAACCAAATGCTTTAGAAACAGGCACGTGGACAAAGGAAAACCTCAAAGAACTTCCATAAGATACAGGATAAAACTTTGCCACCACAGTACCCATAACAGGCATGGCATGTCCACACACCCGCAGAGAGTCCCTACAGATCCAAATCTACCCGTATGTACCACGTCCGTGTGTGCTGTATTTGTACCTCTACCTTGTAGTAACTGTTGACTACATCCCGATCGGGACATGAACTATACTCTGCAGTTCGTTAAGTGGCTTAAGCACTCAACCACTCCAATGGAACGCCTGGCTTGGCAAGCGATTACCTATTGCCATCGATCCAACTATGCACCTCGAAACGCCCGCGCAATGTCAGAATTGGACAAATCAACACTTTTTTCAGTCGGAACTGCTGATGCTTTCAAACCTGGAGCTTACATTTTGTAATAATGCTTAGTTAAGAGATCTTCTCGGTTATTCATATCCGCAAATTAAATAAAGCCACGAACACAGGCGTCTTCAGGCGTTTATAAGCACAGCAATATACCCAGCGATTCGTAGCTATGATGAACAGGCATTCGATAATATGAGTGAGGAAAGTGACTTCCTCTTTTTAGAATTGAGGAGTGTGCTCTCCCCCCCCCCGCCCCTACTATCCCTCCTCACTCCCTCGATTCCTCCCAACTATACTCTCTGTTTCATGTCTTAAAATATAAAAGAACAAACAAAAAAAAGAATCTTTTCCCTTCTCATCTTTCCCTCCCGTAACCACGTGACTTCCTCTATGGACTCTTCGTCTTCCTTCTTCTTTGCCTTCCACATTTCCAATCTTACTTTGATCGTGAAGGTATTACCCACTCACCTTCATGATTTTTTCTTCAAACTCTTCCTTTACTCTTCTCCCCTCTCCTGAATTCGAAAAAAAAAAAACATAAGGTCTCTTAAAATGTTTCGACTTCCTCTCTCTGCCGTGCTCTTCTTTTTCTTCTTCTTATTCAAAAACCTGAGATATTTTTGACCTTTCTTTCATCCCATGTCGCAAAATTCCATCTGTTACAACGCTTCCTTCCTTCCTTCTATCAATTCTTCTGAACTCCATCCATCCTCCAAAGTATTCAAATGAATCTCTGACTTACAAGTTTTAAAAACCCCATTTTGTAATGCTTGTTCACCTTCCAATCATTATGTTTTTTCTAACTTCAGTGCAAATTCATCCCACCTCCTGAAATCAACCTCCTCCTAACTCCTCCCCTATTATACCCCATCCTTACTCCTCCCATTTTGCCCCCCCCCATCCTACCTCCTCTCTTCACTCCTCTCCTTTGCCTCTGCTTTAATAACAACTCCCTCTCTGGTACCCAAACTGTTAGGGTTTTCAAACATCCATTGGTTCCGTTCCCACTGTGAACTTGGTCGTTCTCTCCCCAGACAGGACTAGGAGACCACTCAGAATACAACTCTTCAATCAGAATACGCACATGCGGACAAGGGAATTGCCCAGATTCATGCGGTTCCCTTCTGCCCAAGTGTGGCCTGGTCTCTGGTTATGTACATCGTGGGGTACAGGGGTACAGAGGAGGTACAGGGTACAGCCTGCGCTAACAGCACAGGGGAGATTACCATCAAAGGGGTGGGAGGAGGTGGGCTGGATTTCGCAGCAAGAGAAAAGACACGTATGCAAACATTTGATTTACGGAAGAATTGTTGAGCCATTTCCCAGAGTCCTTATCGCTCGCAACAAGGCCGCAGCTGTTTGCAAGACTGTTAACAATTGTCAGCACTTGTTAATTCAGTCTTGTCCACCATCACCACACCACCTAACAAATATCTCTCACTCTCATTCAGCACATTCCTCAATATCTCAAACATGCTCTCTCTCTCTCTCTCTCTCTCTCTTCTCTCTCTCTCTCTCTCTCTTCTCTCTCTCTTTCCTCTCCATCACACTCCCCCTCTTCCCACCCCCATTAACCTTGCTCCTCCCCCTGCCCGCTCCCAGCTTTACCATACCACTACCCAGTCTCATCCTTCCCCTCTCCCCACCCTCTCTTCTCCCCCCGCCCCCATGACCATACCTGCTCTCATCCTCTCCGCTCCCTCTCAAAGCTTCCATCTCAATTTCAGCCGCCTCCTCCCTTTCAAGGCAAACATCACTCTCTCCCCCACCCCAAGCTTCCCCCTCACCTTTCTCAAACCTCCCTCACACTGTTCTCCCTCCATTCTCCCTCTCACCCTTCTCCCCAAATCTCCCCCTCTCAACCGTCCCCTTCAAATCTCTCCACTTACGCCTCCCTTTCTAATCTCTCCCATCACTCCCCTTCTCAAAGCTGCTTCCCCTCTTCCCATCCCCTCAAATCTCATCACCCTCCTTTTCACCCACTCAATTTTTGTTCCTCCCCCTCCTGCTCCCATCTTCATAATACCACTACCCAGCCTCATCCTTCCCCTCTCCCTTCTCCCTCATACTCCTGTCTATGCCTGCTGTCATCGTCTCCTCTCTCCCTCAAAGCTTTCCTCTCAACCTCCCTCTCAAATCAGCCACATCCTCCCTCTTCAAAGCAAACTTCTCTCTCTTCCCCTCCAAACTCCCCCCTCACCCTTCTCAAAAGCTCCCCCCGACCCTTCTCCCTCAATTCTCCCACCGTGCCCTTCTCCCTCAATTTGCCCCCACCTCATCCCTCCCTTTCAAATTTTTTCCTCTCTCTCCCCCTTCTCAAAAGCAGCCCCCTCATATCCACAAAGCTGCCTCCTTCCCCCACCCTCTCTCTTCCAACTCATTCCCCACCTCCTCCAATCTCCTACTTCTCTTTGCCCCCTTTCTCATTACTCCCCACGGCGACACATCCCTTCACCACCTAGCCCTTTGTCCTCCTTCTCATCTGACCCTCTCCCTTAGCTCTTTTGCAATCTCCTACACGCTGTCAACAACTCTCCCTACCTCCACCTCTCCTCCCTCGTCATATCCTCCCCCTCCCCTCCTCTTCCCTGCACCCAGAGCCTCCTCCTCTCCCTCTTCATTAACAGTGTGGACCTCAAACATCCGACTCCTTCGCTCTAACCTGACTGATCTCTCCATACAGGTTGCCACTGACAAACCAGACATAATCTGCTAAACATAAACTATCCTCCTTCAAGACATCTCTGACTCTTTTGTTTCTCTCCCGGGTTACTCCATCCTTTGGTATGATAGACCTGAGCCTCGTCCAGGTGGCGGAGTTGCTCTCTTCATCAAAAACTCTATTCCTCACTCTCCATGCACTGCCCTTACTCCTCCAACCCCCCCCCCCCACAGGAATACCTGTGGCTCCTGCTTCCCCTTGTGGTGGAAAATAACTCAATCTCCACAATGGATAAGCATATCAAAAGACAATCTTTAATATCGTATATACGGAAGCTTTTTTTCTTCCAGAAAAAGTCACGTGATTATTTTAGGTAACCGATATTAGACGGAGGACCCTAAGTCATGTGGGTTGAGTTATTGGCGTTCACTGTCGGTTCGCGCCCGCCGCGTCACGGAGTTATCTCATGTGTGACGGCCTGCGATTCCGGGGAGTCTGGTGGGAACCCAAGATAGCTCCCCCCCCCCAGTGGTCTCTCACCCGCCCCCAGCCGCAACAATATGTACTAGTGGGGTATGCTTACACATGGTAAGCGATAACGAACCATGCTTCCCTATTGTCTCAGGTGGCTCACCTGCATTTATTTTTTCATTTGTTTTTTTCAATTTTTTCTTCATTAACCTCCGCCATCGAAGATGGACGGAGGTTACTGTTTCACCCCTGTCTGTTTGTTTGTTTTGTTGTGTGAACAGTACGGAAAAACTCCTCGATGGATTTTTTTTGCAACTTTTTTTTTTTGCAATTTTTTTTTGCAACAAAAAAGTTTGCAAAATTTTGCAACTTTTCGACGAAACTTGGTGGGGGATTAGATATGTCCAAGGATCATGCCATTAGATTTTGGACTTGGGCCAAAGTCCAATATGCGTGGACCTTGGTGTATCAGCTTTGTACACACACACCACACGAGTCATCTATCTCCAGTGATAGATGGTCATCTATTTCCAGGGCATTGATTCACTGAAACATTTGAATGCACTTCACTAACTAGAAGTCTGAAGCTATCCCTCTTGTACACAATTTCACATCCAAAAAATGGGAGGGTGAGACATTTGGCAATTCAACCACGGGATGAGCTGATAAGCACTCGGCGAAAGAATTCAGAACTGCAATACGTGGCCACTTTGGGTGGGAGGGAGAGAATAATACACTCAAGGCAAAAGTTTGCAGTGTTAACAACCAGGTTACCCTGTTTCTATGCAACAAGCAAGACCTTTTTCATAGTAAGATTTTTCATTTTTCATAGTTATTTATCAATATGTAGGTCAAAAGACTGTCGGGAAAAGGGAAACATTACTGACAGCCAATTCGATGATAGTACAAAACTTACATTTATAAAGTACCAGCAACAATTCAACAAGTGAATATAATTGAGAGTTCATGACTATAATTATTTTTCTTCCACACCCTCCACTCCAAACCTCATGCGTATATGTGTGTTGTACCGTCCACCAAACAGTGATGCCTCCATTTACATCTCACTCGTTGAAAACATGGACCAACTTCTATCCACTCATCCAAACTCTCTCTTCCTCATATGTGGTGACTTCAATTGCCATCATGCAAGTTGGCTGGGTGAGGGTACCTCTCTCACGTGCCATGGCACTTCAGCAAAGTATTTCTGCAACTCATCTCATTGGGACTGACATAACCTGTCAACTTCCCGACCCGGTTCTCAGCCCATGGTGCTCCATCTCTTCAGGATCTGATGTTGACCAATTTCCAAGAAAATGACTGCTGTTCTTCTTCTGTTCCAATCGGTTAATCTGACCGCATGCTTGTTAAAGTGGTCATCTATCTGGCTGTTATTAGAGAACCACGTCAGCACCGACGAGTCTGGCATTTCACTCAGGTTGACTGGCAGGGACTTCAAGTAGCCATCAAACTTCTAGACTGGTTTCCCATTTCTACTTTCTCCAACATCACCTCATCATGGGGATTCTTTCAAAGAAACTTGTTCTCTCTCATGCACAGATTTATCCCATCTTGTCTTCAGTTGTCCTACAAATCCTCCCGCCCATGGTATACTGAAGCTTGTGGCGAGGCAGTTATCTTAAAACAACTTCCCTTCACCTCATGGAAGGCTAATCCTACTGAAGGCAATCTCAGTTCCTTCCACAAAGCTCAGAATAAGTGTGTGTCTACCCTGAGGAAAGCCAGGAAACAACATCTTTCCAATTTCAAGTCTGAACTCTCAAACCTGTCTCCTTCCTCCAAATCCTGGTGGTGCCTGGTTAAGTCTGTTTCTGGTGTATGCTCCCCCTCCATGTCCCCCCTCACCTCAAATGGCTGAACAGCTGACACGGCACGTGAAAAGGCTGAATGCCTAAACTCTGTGTTTGCTTCTAAATCTTGTGTCTCAAACCCATCACTTTCTGCAGCCACCTTACTCAGTTGCACCCAGCTGTTCCTGGCCTCTGTGTCCTTTTCTCCTGATAAGGTGGAGAGGTTGCTATCAAACCTCGACTCAGATTCTGCAACCGGTCGAGATGGCATCAGCTCACGTGTTCTAAAAACCTGTTTTGCTGCTCTTGCTTACCCTCTCTCTCTCTTCTATTCACACTCTCATTCGCTCAAGGTCATCTGCCATCTGCTTGGAAATCAGCAAACATCACCACTCTGCATAAAAAAGGTGCAAAAACAGATCCCTGCAACTTCAGACCAATGAGCCTGCTCCTAATCATCAGCAAGGTTATGGAATTCATCATCGCTTCCAACAGCAAATCCTTCCTCTTCTCCAATGGCTTGATCATCAATTTGGATTCAGACCATGTCACTTTACCCTAGACATGCTGCTTCTGCTCTCCCAATAATGCGTGGAGATCCTCAATGCCAGACTTGGGATCAAAGCCATATCCCTCAACATATCGTGTGCTTTCAACACAGTCTAGCACCCTGCCCTGCTCAACAAACTCTTCCAATGGTATCCAAGGCAATCTCCACTCATGGCTCACAGACTTCTTCTCCTGTCACAGTCAATGTGTAGCCCTTAATGGAATTCTCTCATTCCCTCTTCCTGCCCAGGCTGGACTTCCTCAAGGCAGTATTCTTAGCCCTGTGCTTTTTCTGGTTTTCATCAATGTTCTCTCTGACTCTCTGGAAAATCCTCTTTATCTCTTTGCTGATGACTCCACCCCCTACCATACCATCTCAAATCCCTCATATCGGCAATGAGCAGCCTCTTCACTCTCTGCAGATCTGATAAAATCACAAGCTGGTCCAACATGTGGAACATGTCTTTCAATCCTGACAAATCTCACACTTTCACTATGTCTCTCCGAAAGGACCATCTGGCAAACCACATCACGAAAGGACCACATCTACTTTCTCACCAATCCCTTTCAAGAAGTCCTTTCATTCAAGCTTTTGGGTCTCTCTATCTGCCATGATATTTCCTGGGAAAGCCACATTTCCAAACTGGCCCCCAAAGCCAGTCACCGACTGAGCATCCTCCGTCGTGCAAAGTCCTTCCTTGGCACACCTGAGCTCCTGACCACATACAAAACTTTCATCTGCAGCCTGATGGAGTACTGCTCTCCCCTCTGGGCTGGTGCTCCCACCTCTCACCTTTCTCGGCTTCTCACTGTGGAATCCAAGGCATTTAGGATGATTGGTATCTTCCGCGATGAAGCCGAGTCTTTGGGTCTCTCACTCTCTCACCTCAGGCAGGTTAGTGGTCTTTCTGTCTTCTCATGTCTCCGCTCTGGCCTCGCCCCCACCCCCCGCTCTGTCTGTGATCTGTTCACCTCATATTTCTGCAGGGCGCTCAAAGTCTGCCAGCAACCACCTTCTGGTGAAAATACCAAAATGAAAAATCACTGCTCACCTTCACTCTTTTATTCCTCTTTTTTTCCCGCCTATGGAACAAACTTCCACGCTCTCTTCAATCCCACTCTTCCCTTCAGGTCTTCAAAACAGCTATACACCACCATCTCTTGTCTTCCCCCATCCAAAACCACAATCTTTTCTATCCCCGTTAATCCCCCCAAACTCACCTTCAAATTTCCTGCTTTCCTTCGCTGTCGTGTAAGGACCTGAAAGTCCATATAGTGTCCATCTTGTTTATTCCGTGTACCCCACGTGGCCGTGTACCCTCTCACATCCACAGATCTTCTCATGTCTTTGTTCCCCATGTTTTGTGCTTACCTCTCCCTTCCCTCTTGCTGCTTTTTTAAAAATATGTTCTCTGTGTTAGCTCTTATCCGTGCCTCCACATTGAATCCAAAAATAATATATATAATGGCCATATTATGTTTTGGTTTCATTAAATATTCTGTCATCGCTTCAACAGTCTTCATTTCATCAAGATCTTTCAGTTTTCGAAGGTTTTATTGACTTGAGAATTCAATTCACCAACTACAACATGCAGCAGAAGTTTAGAATATGGATTTACTCCATATGTGCTACAATTTGAAATGACCACTGAGGCAGTAGTTAATGAATGGCAGTACTGACCACTGAGGCAGTAGTTAATAAAAGACACAAGAAGGCTTTTTGTTTCAATTCCTCAACAGCGGACAGGACAAAAGTAATTAATCCTCCGACATTCCTCCAAATCATAAGGTAATTTATCCCTCCCAGATGACCAGACTATGCCCCCCCCCTCCCTTCCTCAAACACCAAAGACATGAAGTGTAAAGAAATGCTATATGATGGAAGTCCCCTGAAGACTGGTATTCAATTTCAGATAAATTACGTATAATATCAGTCCTGCAAATTGTTCTGACATACGTTGCCTTGGATATGATATCTGCAACCTTCGGGATATGGTAATCTCAGTCATCTGCAGCTGCAATGCAAACTGAGGCAGCCATTGGTGCACCCACACGACACGATCTCCGAACATGCTTTAGGCATTGGAGAGAGGGAGAGTAAATGTGGCACCAGCTTTTCATCTTTGTGGGTCCAGCCCATGGATGTAACACATGGATGGAGAGAGTTGGATTGGTTCCAGATACTTGATTGGTGGTGCGCATGTATAATGTGGAATCGTGCTGCATCAGTTGTTGGAGGTAATGATTGTTGAGACCGCCGCATGCAGAATAACTTGACTCATGCTTCATCGCAACTGCCTACATCTGGTACTCCAAACACTTTGCAGATGAAAACCTCGATGATTTGATGACGTCATCAGTAATTTCACCTTTGCCTGGACTGTCCAACAGGTCATGGTGTTCCTTGAACACCAGCCAAGCAGTCGACTTGCTGTGACCAAAGAATTGAGACACACTGTTATATCCATTAAGGAATGAAAGCCGTTGTTGTTCCATCACAATCCCACAACAAAAGTAAAATGTCAAAAGATATCGTGATGCTAATCCAGAAGAGGATTGTTGTGTCATTTTGTGGCATCATAATGTGCTGTCATTTTTCATTGTTATTCTTCTTCTTCATTCTTCTTCTTCATCCATCACAATCCCACGACAAAAATAAAATGTCAAAGGATGTCGTGATGGTAATCCATTAGAGGATTGTGGTGTTGTAATGTGGTGTCATTCCTACCTTGTTTGGTTTTTTTTTTTTTGAGATTTCATCCCTCTATGTTTTTACATTAAAAACAAGCTCGAATGAGCTAAGATCCTCGTCCTCTTAATGATGACGTCATAAAAACGAATATGATGTCATTGTGATGTATCAGGTTTGCGATAAATTATTTATCTGTGCTAATGCCCGGCTTGATTCACGCAAACAAAATTCAAACAGCTTGCCTAGTTTCGGAGATAATGGTATAGGCGATTTCCATTAGCGGCGATATTATGACGTTAACTTTTTTTTCTAGGAAGAATTTCCAAAATCGGAGATGGTTACTGCCTGCGCGTGGGCTTTCTGCATATACATGGCAAGTTTCACGAAGATCCGATGAAAACTCTTGGTTGTGAAACAAAAAATGTCAAAAATAGGGAATGACGTCATAAAAATTGATATGATGTCATAGTGATGTATCATATGTGTGGTAATTCATCTCTGATAATGCCCTGTTCGAGTCCCGCAAACAGAATTCAAAAAGCTTGCCTAGTTTCGGAGAT
>CM068957.1:72302831-72320455 GCA_035128595.1 Eptatretus atami | reverse complement strand
GATCTAGTTGTATGCTTTTGAGCACCGTTGCTGTGGACGCCACCGTTGCCTAGCAACGGGACTTTGAATTAAAAAAAAATCCTAAAAATAGTTTTTTTTCGAAAATCAAAAATCGGCTTCCGCGCTTTTATGCGCACTATAATCAACCTCTTTAAGAGGAGATCGGTAATAGAAGGATGATTTGAATAAGTGGCCTGGTACACTGACTGCTTGGTCAGTATCCTGGACGATTAGAATACGTTGACTGGTATTTACGGCTTGCTGGTTATCTTTGAGGTTTTAATAGTGGCCGTAAATCTGGCTCATCTCGGGTGATTAGGATATTTTGATCTTGCGTGCTGTACTGGCTGCTTGGATATGAATTGTAGTGTGGTAAACTCGCGCTACGATTGTTAATAATGGAGCATTTGAATAGTGGCTCAGGTACAACTGGCTGCTTTTGGGTATATTGGATGATTTGAATATGTGTGCTTTCGGTTAGAAACGGCTAGCTTGGGTAATTCTTGGAGTGAATAGTGGTGGTAACTGGCGAGTCGATTTATCTGGAGGTTTTGAATAGTGGCTGGTAACTGGCCGCGTTCGAAGTATCTTTGTGAGGTTTGATAGTGGCTCGTTGGTTAAAGGACGGCTTGCTTTTGCGGATAATGGGGATTGAATACTAAGGCTGTACTCTCGCCGCTGGATATCGTGGAAGGTTTGAATATGGCTGGTAAAGACTGGTTCGCTTGTACATACTGGGACGTTTGAATAGTGGTCTTTTAAATCTCGCCGCTCGGTTGTGTTGTTTACATTAGTATCCTGGAGGTATTGAATGTCGGGCTGTTACTGGCCTGCGATCGGTTTTGTATTCTGTGTGTTGTGAATATGTGTCGGTTGAGCCGTCTGTCGATTCGTATTCGGTTAGGTTGAATATTGTCTGAACTTGCCGCGAGTCGAGTCTGGAGAATTTATATTTTCTAAACGTCTGTGCCACGACGAGATCTGGAAGCATATTCAGAGTGGGCTGGTATTTAATCTGGCGCCAAGCCATCGTAGTATATGGAGATTTGAATAGTGGCTGGTAAAATGGGCTGCTCTGGTATATGGAGAATTTGAATAATGGCGGAAAAGTAGCCGCTCGAGTATATGGAGATTGAATAGTGGCTGGTAAACTGGCCGCTCGGCATAGGAAATTGAATAGTGCTGGTAAAATGTTGCTTGGGTATCTGGACGGTTTGATAGTGGGCTTGGTAAACTGGCCGCTCGATTATCTGGAGGTTTGAATCGTGGGCAGGTAAACTGGCCGCTCGAGTAATCTGGAGGTTTGATTTGTGGCTGAAAACGGCCTCTCGGGTATATGGAGATTTGATAGTGCTGGTAAAACGGCTGTTGGGTATCTGGAGTTTGAATAGTGGCTGTAACACTGGCCTGCTCGAGTATCTGTAGGTTTGAAATAGTGGCTGGAACTGGCGCGCTCGAGTATATGGAGATTTGAACTAGTGGCTTGTAACTGGGCCGCTTCGGTATATGGAGCTTTTGAATAATAGCTGGTAACAACGGCTGCGTGGGTATCTGGAGTTTGAATAGTGGCTGACTGGCCGCTTGGGTATATTGGAGATTTGAATAGTGGCTGGTAAAAACGGCTGCTGGGTTATGGAGATTTGAATACTGGCTGGTAAACTGGCTGCTCGGTTATGAGATTTGAATAGTGGCTGTTATCTGGCCGATCGGGTAAATGGAGATTTGAATAGTGGCGGTAAACTGGCGCGCTCGGGTATATGGAGATTTGACATAGTAGCTGGTAAACGGCCGCCGGTATATGGAGATTTGGAATGTGGCTGGTAAACCGGTCCCGCTTGAGTATAATGGAGATTTGAATAGTAGCGGTTAAAACTGGGTCGGGTATATGGAGATTTGAATAGTGGCTGTAAACTGGCCGCACGGAGTAATATGAGATTTGAATAGTGGGCTGGTAAAACTGGCAACGCTCCGATTATCTGGAGGTTTGAATAGTGGCAGGTATACTGGCCGCTCAGAGTATCTGGAGGTTGAATAGTGGCTGGTAACTGGCACGATCGAGTATAAAGAGATTTAAATAGGTGGGCGGGTAAACTGGCGCTCGAGTATCTGGAGGTTTGAATAGTGGCTGTCAAACGGCTGCTTGGGTAAATGGAGAATTTGAATAATGGCTGTTACAACTGGCCACTCAGGGTATATGGAGATTTGAAATAGTGGCGGTAAACTGGCTGCTCGATATCTGGAGGTTTGAATTGGCTGTAAACTGGCCATTCGGGTATAGGGGAGACTTTGAATAGGTGGCTGGTAACTGGCCGCTCGAGTATCTGGGAAGTTTGAATAGTGGCTGTAAACTGGCCGCTTCGAAGTACACTGGATATTTGAATAGTGGCTGGTAAACTGGCCGCTCGATTACTGTAGGTATTGAAAGTGGCTGTAAACTGGCCGCTCGAGTATCTGGAGGTTTGAATAATGCCGTTAAACGGCTGCTGGGTATATGAGATTTGAATAGTGGCTGTAAACCGGCCGCTTCGAGTATATGGAGATTTCAATAGTGGCTGGTGAATTGCCCGCTTGGATATCTGGAGGTTTGAACAGTGGCTGGTAAACTGGTTCACTTGGATATCTGGAGGTTTGAACTACGTGGCTTTTAAAACTGAACGTCGGGTATCTTGGACGGTTTGAATCGTGGCTGGTAAACTGGTCCGCTCAGGTGTCTGGAGTTTTTGAATGTGGCTGGAAAGTAGCCACTCGAGTATCTGGAGGTTGAATAGTGGCTGGTAAACTGCCGCTCGAGTACATGGAGAATTTGAATAGTGGCTGGTAACTGGCCACTCGACGTATCTGGAGGTTTCACTAAGTGGCCTGGTAACTGGCCGCTCGAGTATATGGAGATTTGAATAGTGCTGGTAAAACAGGCTGCTTGGGTATATGGAGATTTGAAATAATGACTGGACAAACTAGCTGCTCGATATAAGGAGATTTGAATAGTGGCTGGTAAACTGGCCGCTCGGGCATATGGAAATTGAATAGTGGCTGGTAAAATGGCTGCTTGGGTATCTGGAGGTTTGAATAGTGCTGGTAAACTGCCGCTCGATTATCTGGAGGTTTTGAATAGTGGCAGGTACTGGCCGCTCGAAGTATCTGGAGGTTTGATAAGTGGCTGGTAACACTGGCCGGCTCGAGTATAATGGGGGAAGGAATTTTTTTGAAAAATAGTGGGCTGGTAAACTGGCCGTCTTCGAGTATGCTGGAGGTTTGAATAGTGGGACTGGTCAAACGGCTTCTTGGGTATATGGAGATTTGAAATAATGGCTGTTAACTGGCCACTCGGTTATATGGAGATTTGACATAGTGGCTGGGTAAACATGGCCACTCTGGTATACTGGAGATATTGAAATAGTGGCTGGCAAACTGGCCCGCTCGTTAGTATCTGGAGTTTGAATAGTGGGCTGGTAACCTGGCCGCTCGAGTATATGGATATTTGAAAGTGCTGGTAAACTGGCCAGCTCGGTAATACTGGAGATTTGAATAGTGCTGGTACAACAGCTGCTTGGGTTATCTGGGGATTGAATAAGTGGCCTGGTAAACTGGCCACTCGGGTTATATGGAGATTTGAATAGTGGCTGTAAACTGGCCGCTCGAGTATCTGGAGGTTTGAAATAGTTGGCTGGTAAAACTGGCCGCTCCGAGTAATATGGAGATTTGAATAGTGGCTGGTAAACTGGCACGCTCGAGTATCTGGAAGTTTGAATAGTGGCTGGTCAAACGGCTGCTTGGGTATATGGAGATTTGAATAAATGGCTTGTTAAACTGCCACTCGGGTATATGGAAGATTTGAATAGTGGCTGGTAAACTGGCCACTCTGGTATAGGGAGATTTGAACTAGTGCTGGCAAACTGGCCGTCTCGAGTATCTGGAGGTTTGAATAGTGGCTGGTAAACTGGCCGCCTCGAGTATATGGATATTTGAATAGTGGCTGGTAACTGGCCGCTCGGTATATGGAGATTTGAATAGTGGTGGTACAACAGCTGCTTGGGTATCTGGAGGATTGATAGTGGCTGTATAACTGGCCCTCGGGTATACTGGGATTTGAATAGTGGCTGGTAAACTGGCCAGCCTCGAGTATCTGAGGATTGACATAGTGGTGGTAAACTGGACGCTCGGGTATATGGAGATTTGAATAGTGGGCTGGTAAAACAGCTGCTTGGGATGCTGGAGTTGAATAGGGGCCGGGAAACCTGGCCGATCGGGTATATGGATATTTGAATAGTGGCTGGTAAAACGGCTGCTTGGGTAATGTGGAGATTTGAATAGTGGCTGTAAATCTGGCCGCTCGGGTATATGGAGATTTGAAAATAGTGGCTGGTAACTGGTCCCCTGGGGTATAA
This sequence comes from Eptatretus atami, assembly GCA_035128595.1. Taxonomy (NCBI): domain Eukaryota; kingdom Metazoa; phylum Chordata; class Myxini; order Myxiniformes; family Myxinidae; genus Eptatretus; species Eptatretus atami. Next base: position 72,316,070 of record CM068957.1, on the reverse strand, counting down.
TGGAGATTTGATAGTAGCTTGGTAAACGGCCGCTCGGGTATATGGAGTTGAATAGTGGCCTGTAAAAACGGCTGCTTGGGTATATGGAGATATTGAATAGTGGCTGGTAAAACGGCCGCTCGAGTATATGGAGATTTGAATATCGGCTGTAAAACTGGGCAGCTCGGGTAGATGGAGGTTTGATAGTGGCCAGGTAAAACGGCTGCTTGGGTATATGGAGATTTGAATAGTGGCTGGTAAACTGGCCACTTGGTATATGGAGATTTGAAAGTGGCTGGTAAACGGTGGTTTGGTATCTGGAGGTTTGAATATGGCCGGTAAACTGGCCACTCGGGTATAAGGATATTTGAACTCGTGGCTGGAAAACGGCTGCTTGGGTATCTGGAGGTTTGAATAAGTGGCTGGTAAACTGGCCGTAAGATTCTGGACGTTTGATAGTGCTTGGTAAACTGGCCCGCTTGAGTATCTGGAGGTTTGAATAGTGGCCGTAAAAACGGGATGCTTGGGTATTATGGAGATTTGAATAAGGGCTGGTGAACTTTGCCGCTTGGATATCTGGAGGTTTGAAATAGTGGCTGGAAACTGGTCGCTTGGATATCTGGAGGTTTGATAGTGGCTGGTAAAGTAGCCACTCGAGTATAGGGACTTGATAGTGGCTGGTAAACTGGCCGCTCGAGTACATGGAGATTTGAATAGTGGGCTGGTAAACTGGCACACTCGAGTATCTGGAGGTTTCAAATAGTGGCTGGTAAACTGGCCGCGTCGAGTATATGGAGATTTGAACTAGTGGCTGGTAAAACGGCTGCTTGGGTATATGTAGATTGAATAATGGCTGGAAAACTAGCCGCTCGAGATATGGAGATTTGACACGTGGCTGGTAAAACTGGCCGCTGCGGCAATGGAAATTTGAATAGTGGCTGGTAAAATGCTGCTTGGAATAATCCTGGAGGTTTGAATAGTGGCTGGTAAACTGGCCCTCGAGTATAGGAGACTTGAATAGTGGCTGGTAAACTGGCCGCTCGAGTATGCTGGAGGTTTGAATAGTGGCTGGTCAACACAGCTGCTCTGGTATATGGAGAATTTGAATATGGCTGTTAAACTGGCCACTCGGTATAATGGAGATTTTGAAATAGTGGCTGGTAAACTGGCCGCTCGAGTATCTGGAGGTTTGAATAGTGGCTGGTAAACTGGCCGCGCTCGAGTATATGGAGATTTGAATAGTGGCTGGTAAAACAGCTGCTTGGTATCTGGAGGATTGAAATAGTGGCTGGTAAACTGGCCGCTCGGGTATAATGGAGAATTTGAATAGTGGCTGTAAAACAGCTGCTTGGTATCTGGAGGTGATAGTGTTGTCCTGGGAAAACTGGCTCCGCTCGGGTATATGGACTATTTGAATATGGCTGGTAAATGGCTTGCTCGGGTAATGTGGAGATTTGAATACGTGGCTGGTAAAACTGGCCGCTCGCGTATATGGAGATTTGAATAGTGGCTGGTAAACTGCGCCGCTCGGCTAATAATGGAGGTTTGAAATAACGTAGCTGGTAAACTGGCCGCTCGGGTATATGGGAGATTTGAATAGTGGCCGTAAACTTTCCGCTCGGGTAATATGGAGATTTGAATATGGCTTGGTAACTGGCCGCTCGAAGTATATGGAGATTTTGAATAGTGGCTGGTACACGGCTGCTTGGGTATATGGAGGATTTGAATAGTGGCTGGTAAAACGGCTGCCTTTGGTATCTGGAGGTTTGAAATAGTGGCCGGTAACTGGCCACTCGGTAATAAGGATATTTGACTCGTGAGCTGGTAAAACGGCTGCTTTGGGTAATCCTGGAGGTTTGAATAGTGGCTGGTAAACTGGCCGATCGATTATCTGGAGGTTTGCATAGTGGCTGGTAAACCGGCCGCTCGAGTACTCTGGACGATTTGAATAGTGGCCGGTAAAACGCTGCATTGGGTATACTGGAGATTTGAATAATGGCTGGTGAACTTGCCGCTATGGATATCTGGAGGTTTGAATAGTGGCTGGTAACGGTCGCTTGGACATCTGGAGGTTTGAATATGGCTTTTAAACTGGCCGCGGTATATGGAAGTTTGAATCGTGGCTGTTTAAACTGCCGCTCGGTATCTGGAGTTTTGAATAGTGGCTGGTAAAGTTAGCCACTCGAGTATCTGGAGGTTTGGAATAGTGGCTGGTAACTGGCCGCCCCAGTACATGGAAATTTTGAATTGTGGCTGTAACACTGGCCACTCGGAGTATCTGGAGGATTCACACAGTGGGCTGGTTACTTGGCCGCTCGAGTATAACTGGAGATTGAAATAGTGGCTGTAAAATGGTGCTGAGGTGGTATATGGAATTTGAATAATGGCTGGAAAAAATAGCCGCTCGAGCATAATATGGAGATTGAATATGGCTGGTTAAACTGGCCGGGCCTCGGCAATATGGAAATTTTGAATAGTGGCTGGGTCTAAAATGGCTGCTAGGGTATCTGGAGGTTTGTAATAAGGGCTGGTAAACTGGCCCGCTCGATTATCTGGAGGTTTTGAAAGTGGCTTAACTGGCGCGGTGCCGTCTGGAGTATCTGGAGGTTTGAATGTGGCTGGTAAACTGGCGCCGAGCCCCTCGATAGTTCTGGAGAGATTGTGAAATAATGGCGCGGAAACTCGAGCCGCTCAGAGTACTCTGGGAGGTTGAATAGTGGCTGGTCAAACGGCTGCTTCGGTATTGATGGAGATTTGAATAATGGCTGTTTAAAACTGGCCACTCGGGTATATATGGAGATTTGATAGTGCTTGGTAAACCTGGCCGCCTCGATTATCTGGAGGGTTGTGAATAGGGCTGGTAAACTGGCCGTCGAGTATCTGGAAGGTTTGAATAGTAGCTGGTAAACTGGGTTGCTCGAGTTATATGGATATTTGAATAGTGGGCTGGTAGCTGGCCACTCGGGTATATGGAGACTTTGAATAGTGGCTGGTAAAACAGCTGCTTCGGTATCTGGAGGATGAATAGTGGCTGGTAAACTGGCCACATCGGTATATGGAGATTTGACATAGTTGGCTGGTAACTGGCCGCATCGAGTATCTGAGGTTTTGAATAGTGGCTGGGAACTGGCGCGCTCGGTATATGGAGATCGAAATAGTGGCTGGTAAACTGCCCAACCGGGAAGTATAGGAGATTTGAAGAGTGGCTGGTAAACAGCTGTGGTATCATGGAGTTTGAATAGTGGCCGGAAACTGGCCGCTCGGGTAATATGGACTATTTGAATAGTGGCTGGTATACGGCTGCTTGGGTATGTGGCAGATGTTGGAATAGTGGCTGGGTAAACTGGCCGCTCGGTAATGAGATTTGAATAGTAGCTGTAAAACTGCTCGCGATCGAGTATATGGAGATTTTGATAGTGCTGGTAAAAATGGCCGCTTGGGTAGTATGGAGATTTTGAAAGTGGCTGGTAAAACGGCTGCTTGGGTATATATTTCTCTGGATTCTCTTCGGGAGAATCCTTGGGCTACAGCTGGTCGATTTTGTGTCCAACGAGCGGTGTGCTGAGAGACGACTCGGATGAGATTTGTACCTGCATAGGTCCCGTGAGCTGTAGTTGCGGCTGATGGACATTGTGGCTTCGTTTCCTCGCTGACGCTTATCTGCTCACCAGATTCTCTCAGCGACGGGAGTTCATTGGTGGAGGAGGCCGCGTGGCCGACCAACAGGTGCCTCGTGTTGCAGCAGGTTGACCATCATCTCAAGGAGATGGGGATGGCCTGGCATGCTGCCTGGGGATGGCCAGACGAGGCCCCTGGAAGTTTCGGCGGGAAAGGGGATGGACGCAGCGACGCGCTGTTCGTGCACATCTCCCATACCTGACCTGACCTGGATAAAACTGGCCCGCTCGAGTATATGGAGGTTTTGAATATTGCTGGTAACTGGCCACTCGCGAGTATCTGGAGGAGGTTTTAATATGGGCTAGTAAACTGGGCCACTCGAGTATACTGGAGTTTCATATTGGACTGGTAACTGGCGCTTCGACGTATATAGAGATTTGAATACGTGGCTGGTAAAACGGGCTGCTTGGGTATATGGAGATTGGAATGAATGGCCTGGTAAACTACCCGCCTCGAGTATCTGGAGGTTTGAATAGTGGCGGGAAACTGGCCGTCGGTATTATGGATATTTGAATAGTGGCTGGTAAAACGGGCTGCTTGGGATGTGGAATATTGAATAAGTGGGCTGTAACCGGCCGCTCGGGTATTTCTGGAGATTTGAAATAGTGGCTGGTAAAACTGGCCGCTCGGGTATATGGAAGATTTGATAGTAGCTGGTAAACTGTCGCTCGAGTATATGGAGATTTGAATAGTGGCTGGAAAACGGCTGCTTGGGTATAATATATTTCTCTGGATTCTCTTCGTTGGAGAATCCTTGGCTATCGCTGGTCAGATTTTTGTGTCCAACAGCGGTTGCTGAGAAGAGACTTCGGATGAGATTTGTTACCTGCATAGTCCGTTGAGCGTCAGGTGCGGCTGTATGGACATTGGCTCGTTTTCCGACGCTGATCCGCCTCACCAGCGATTCTCTCAGCGAGGAGATCTGCATTGAGTGGAGGCCAGTGGGCCGACCAAGGTGCCTCGTTGGTTGCAGCAGGTTGACCCATCATCAAGGAGATGGGGATTGGGCCTGGCAGTCTGCCTGGGGATGGGCCAGACGGAGGCCCCTGGAGTTTCGGCGGAAAGTGACGCAGCGACGCGCTGTTCTGGCACATGACTTCCCATACCTGACCTGACCTGGTAAACTGGCCGCCGAGATATATGGAGGTTTGAATATTGGCTGGTAAACTGTGGCCATCGAGTATCTGGAGTTTTAATAGTGGCTAGTAAACTGGCCACCGACGTATCTGGAGTTTCAATAGTGGCTGGTAAACGGCTGCTTGGGTATATGGAGATTTGGAATAATGGCTGGTAAACTTACCCGCTCGAGTAATATGGAGATTTTGAATAAGTGCCTAGTAAAAGGCTTGCTTGGGTATCTGGAGGTTTTGAATTAGTGGCTGGTTAAACTGGCCGCTCGGGTATATGGGATTTTTAATAGTGGCTGGATAAACGGCTGGCTTGGGTATCTGGAGGTTTGAATAAGTGGCTGGTGAACACTGGCCGCCTCGAGCTTCTGGAGGTTTGAGATACGTGGCTGGTAAACTGGCGCTCGAGTATCTGGAGGTTTGAGTAGTGGCCGGTAAAACGGCTGCTGTGTATCTGTGAGATTTGAATAGTGGCTGGTAAACGACGGCTGCTTGGGGTATAGGAGATTTGAAATAATGGGTGGTAACTACCCGCTCGAGTATATGGAGATTTGAATAGTGGCTGGTTATAACTGGCCACTCGGTATATGGAGATTTGATACGTGGCTCGTAAAACGGCTTGCTTGGGTTCTGGAGGTTGAAATAGTGCCGGTTAACTGGCCACTCGGGTATATGGAGATTTGAATACGTGGCTGGAAACGCTGCTTGGGTATCTGGAGGTTTGAATAGTGGCCGGGAAACTGGCCGCTCGGGTATATGGATATTTGAATAGTGGCTGGTTAAACGGCTGCTGTGGGTATGTGCGAGATTTGAATAGTAGCCTGGTAACTGCGCTCGGATATGGAGATTTGATAGGGCTGGTAAACTGGCCGCTCGGTATATGGAGATTTGAATAGTAGTGGTAAATGGTCGCTCGAGTATATGGAGATTTGAATAGTGGCTGGGTAAAAACGGCTGCTTGGGTATATCTCTGGATTTCTTCGGAGAATCCTTGGCTATCGCTGGTCAGATTTTGTGTCCAACTGAGCGGTTGCTGAAGAGAGACTCGGATGAGATTTGTTACCTGCATAGTCGTGAGCGTCCAGTTGCGGCAGTATGGACATGTGGCTCGTTTTCCCTGACGCTTGACCTGCTCACCAGATTCTCTCAGGAGGGAGTCTTTCATGAGTGGAGGAGCCAGTGGGCCGACACAGTCCTCTGTGGTTGCAGCAGTGACCATCATCTTCAAGGAGATGGGGATGGGCCTGGCATCTGCCTGGGGGATGGCCAGACGGAGGCCCCTGGAGTTTCGGCGGAAAGTGGGACGCAGCGAGCGCGCTAGTTCTGGCACATGCTCCCATACCTGACCTGACCTGGTAAACTGGGCCCGCTCGAGTATATGGAGGTTTTGATATTGGCTCGGTAAACTGGCCACTCGCGAGTATCTGGAGGTTTTAATTAGTGGCTAGTAAAACTGGCCCTCGAGTACTCGAGGTTCAATAGGGCTGGTAACTGGGCCGCTCGAGTATATTGGAGATTTGAATAGGTGGCTGGTAAAACGGCTGCTTGGGTATATGGAGAATTAATAAAGTGGATGGTAATACTACCCGCTCGAGTATATGGAGATAGTTGAATAGTGCTGGGTAAACCTGGCCGTCGGGTATATGGAGATTTGAATAGTGGCTAGTAAAACGGCTGCCTTGGGATCTGAGGTTTGAATAGTGGCTGGTAAACTGGCCGCTCGGGTATATGGAGATTTTTAATAGTTGCTGTGTAAACGGCACTGCTTGGGTATCTGGAGGTTTGAATAGTGGCTGGTAAACTGCCGCTCGAGAGCTTCTCGAGTTTGAATAGTGAGCTGGTAACTGGCCACTCGAGTATCTGGAGTGATTGAGTAGTGGCCGGCCCCGCCGGCCAGGTAAAACGGCTGCTTGTGTATCTGGAAGATTTGAAATAGGGGCTGTAAAACGGCTGCTTGGGTATATGAAGATTTGAAATAGTGGCTGTGTAAACTGGCCGCTCGGGTATATGGAGATTTGAGGATAGTGGCTGGATAACTGGCCACTCGGGTATATGGAGATTTGACACTAGGTGGCTGGTTAAAACGGGCTGGCTTGGGTATATGAAGATTTGAAGTTAGTGGCTGGTAAACCTGGCCGCTTCGGGTATATGGAGATTTGAATAGTGGCTGGTAAAACGGCTGCTTGAATTATCTGGACGGTTTGAATAGTGGCCGGATAAAACTGGCCGCTCGGGTATTTGGAGATTGGAAAGTGGCCGTGTAAACTGGCGGCGGGTATCTGGAGGTTTGAATAGTGGCTGTAAACTGGCCCTTGGTATTGGAGATTTGACTAGTGGCGGTAACTGACCCGCCTTGGGTAAATGGAGATTTGAATAGTGGCCGGTAAACTGGCCCGCTTGGGTAATATGGAAGATTGGAATATTGGCTGGATAAATGGCCGCTCAGGTATATGGAGAATTTGGAATAGTTGGCTGGGTAAAACGGCTGCTTGGATATCTGGAGGTTTAGAATAGTGGTCGGTAAACTGGCCGCTCGATATTGGAGATTGGAATAGTGGCCGGTAAACTGGCCGCTCGGGTATATGGAATTTTAATAGTGGCTGTAACGGCTGCTTGGGTACTGGAGGTTTGAAAGTGGGCCGGCAAGCACTGGCCGCTCCGGGTATCAGGATATTTGAATAGTGGCTGGTAAAACGGGCTGCTTGGGTAATCTGGATGGTGTGTGAATAGTGGCTGGTAAACTGGCCGCTTGGTTATATGGAGATTTGAATAGTGGCCGGTAAACTGGCCGCTTGGTATATGAGATTCTGAATAGTGGCTGGTAAACTGGGCGCTGCGGTATATGGAGATTTGAATAGTGGCTCGTAAAACACGCTGCTTGATACTGGAGGTTTGAATAGTGGCCGTTAAATGGCCGCGTGCGGTATTTGGAAGATTGGAATAGTTGGCCGGTACAACTGGTCGTCGGGTACTATGGAGATTTTGAATAGTTGGCTGGAAAACGGCTGCTTTGGGTTTGGTCTGGAGGGTTTGATCGTGGCGCGAAACTGGCCCGCTCGGTATAAGATAATTTGAATAAGGCTGGTAAAATGGAGCTGCTTTGGTACTCTGGAGGTTTGAATAGTGGCTGTAAACTGCCGCTCGAGTATCTGTGGTTTGAATAGTCGCCGGTAAAACGGCCACTAGGAAATCAAAGGTGTAAGCGTGGAACATGATGGAAAAACTGTTACTGTCACCTGGGGTCTTCGCAACCCCGCCATTTATTTGTGAAAAAATATAACGAAGTTAAGTAGCACAGAAGGCATCATGTTGTGTCAATCGTGATTTTAATGGCAACCTTCAACATCGTAAATCCAATTCTCCTGTTATTGATACAAATCTCCAAACATGGAAAAAATATTTGAACTACACTCTTTGCGAAATATAGTTTAAACGCACTCTTTGCAGACATTTTTGTGAAATTTCACCACAAACCATCTTGTGATTCCCTGTCCCTTGTCAGGGGCACATATAACAAGACTCTTGGCAGGACTTTCCCCTGGTGTGGTTGTGATTCATTTATTTCATACACCAAAGCAATGACAACCAGGCTTGGCTCCTTTGTGAATAGCTCGTGGTTCAGCCAAACCGTCTTACTATCTGTATTGATGATGACTGAATTAACAAGCTCACTCAAGAATCGCTCAAACGTCTCCTGGATTTGTTCGAAGTCATCAAGAACAGTTGGTTTTTCAAACAATTTTAGCAGGCAAAGAGCAGCAACATCTTATCATGTTGAAGAAGATAAGCCATGGGCCAGCAAGAATCTTCCATTGCCAGGTGCACAGCGTGGACAAATGGTCCAAGTTTATAAACTCCACCCTTTGTTTTATTGTCGTACGAACACTATTTCAGGCTTGTATTTGGATTATCTTCTGCAGGACATCCTTGTCATGGAATGAAGGGTTGAGAAAAGGGCCCCAGATGAGCTTCAGTTTCTCTTTGCATCATGTGACACAATTGGTGAGGTTTTCACTAATTCAATATGTGATTACTCTACTTCATGACAAGGACTCCTTGGATTTGAAGAAGATGGCAGGTTTATTGCTTCTCAACGTCCCACCAGTTTGGTAATTTGCGTGCAGAATTAAATTGCTATTGGAACAATGGTGAAGAAATTGCCAGTTGTTACATTTCTGCCTAGCTTTTTGTGTCAAGGGGATACAGATCTTTGCCACCCTGGATCGACAAGATCTTTAGAAAATATTTTTAATGTACAAATGTCGAGGCTCTATACAGAGCTAAAAACAATGTCAATGCTTTATTGCATGTCAAGGTTTCGAGGCTCGATGGTTCACCTCCCTGGCTCCATGCAGAGGTTTACCCAAGGTCACCTGGCCAGTCTAGGCGGAATGCTTTCTCTACGTCAGTTCCACCGAATATTGATGCGTATTTAGCTGGTTACTGGCCATGTACTGATTAAGGGACAACGACCTCTGAATGGTACCCACTGCTCTCCTCATTCAATGAAGCACAAGGCTCTGGTTGTATCATTGGCTGAGGCCGCAGCTGCTACCGCTGATGCAATGCCCCTATTTATCTGGTACAACGTACTCATTTCACACGACCTTTTAAAGGATGACAGGCCTGAGTCAAAACCCACCTGGTGTTAATTCAATGCCAGACAGGGCTCCAACTAAAGACGGCCTAAGATCCCCAAGCCAGCCACCGCTAACCGCAAAGCAACACCAGGCTTCAGGAACCACGCGCTCATCCCAGTCATAGAAGGGCCAGGTACGTAATATTTAGTGAGGGCAGCAATTAACAGGGGTCCAAATGTCTCTGCTGCCTACAAGTTTATCATCTTCTCTCCTGTGTGATTCTCATATTTCCGGTTGTGGAATCTGAGCTAACTAAGATTTGTTGAAACCTTTTCCGGCAACATTGTTGCCCTGAACATAGGTCGGCCAGTTATAACGAGAAACAACATTCATCGAGCTGCTCACGGTGCTCTTGAACACACCTGTAGAGACATCATAGTCCCACCAAATTCATTTCCAGCTCCACATAGTGACAGGTTTCCAAACTTTTTTTGGTGGCTTGTCAGCATGAATTTAATTGTACCGAAAACATAGAATCACTTCATTTTTGCTTGGGGTCTGGTGAGCCGCCAGTAGCCAGGGATATTGTTTCTAACTTCCATCACTTTTCTTCAATAATAGTTTCGGGCAAAAACTGTTTCAATATTGTCACGTTATAATTGAGGCACGAAGGGTGGATATCACAGAAGGAGGAAAAATGACAAACATTAGTTACAGAAAAATCAACAGGAATATCAATCCGGGGTCCCACAGACCCTACGTGCGGGCTTGAAGGTTAAGCAATAGGAAAATAAATTCGGCCATATTTTGCCATATGTTATAAATATGTGCCACCTCATCTATTTATTAGTATGCAATATAGGTGTGGGAAGTTGGAGAGGTGGAGGAGTGGGGGATGCTTGGATTTGGAAGGATGCTCTGGAAAGGGGTAGGAGGAATGCGTCAAAATTCCATCATAATTGCACTACGAAACAAAAGCACTTTCGTCTGCATATAGCTGGTGGACGTTTAAGTTTGTCTGCATTTTAGTTGTGGACATTTAAGATTGCAACAGTCTCTTTTGATAGACATGCCAAATTATATGATTGAGTTTAAGCTTGTATATAATTAGCAACCTAATGCAGGAGGTAGAGTGTGGCCACAGGCTCACAGTGGGCAATTGCCTTTCCATTGACTGGCAATGAAGCTTGCAGTTGACAGGATAGAGCACCGCAACACCTTTTTTGCAGGAGTCACTGTGACCTGTCGCACAGAAAAAGGCATATTGGAAGTTTCACCATGTGCAGTCTGCAGTATCATATTAATGGAATAAAAGAGTATCTCCATCAATGCTTATTTAAAATACAAATTATTCAGGTGATAGAAGCGGAAATAGGTTTCATTTAATGTTCGGAAGGATTGCTATCCGGGTGTAATCGATAATTTACAAAGTAAAGCCCACATAAACGAACACCGTAAAATCGTTCAGAAATATCAGGAACGGGTATTTTTCGGAATGGAGATATTGCAGTCGTGGCACAAGGCCTTTGAATTACTTTTGAGTTTATTTGAGAACTTACACATGGTGAAGGAGGGGAAGAAGTTATCAAAAAGTTTATCGGATAAGAGATGTGCTGTCTGTATATATTGATATATATATATATACGGGATCTGGAAACCATTTGCATTCAACATACATATGTCACACAAAGTCAGTTATGTCGTTAAGTTGTGTGTGACGTCAGATCCCCTTCCTTTTGTCTAGTGGGAGAATCAAAGGCAGCGTTGCGACTCCTTTTTAGTTAGGTTTATTAAATTTTACATCAAAGAACAACCAACAACCATTCATTCCCCATTCCGATGCACTACCACCCGGTCTACACAGCACTCTGACATTGCCAAGGGCAGGGTCTTGCAGTCGTTCCTTGCCGCTATCCACCAAGTTCCTTCCACAAACGTTGTAACTCTTGCACGACGGCCCTGTGCAAATATGACTACCGTTACTCGTCAAGTAAATGAACCCGCGTGAAGACTGGCTGAGGTTTCCCGCAGGGGCTGTTGCAGCATTGGATTACTGTTACTCGCGAATGTGGGCCCGCGTGAGGAAGTGGCTGGGGTTTCCCGGCAGGGGCCAAGGCCCGCCCCGGAAAAGCGTGGGCCATGGGAACCTGTTCAATCCAACTAGAGCGCGACAGCGAGGTGGTTCACCAAGGCCCCTCCCCGCTGAGGGAGGTCATAAACTTCCCGAGCACTCTCTGAGGCAGGTGTCTTTTGAGGTCTTGAGAGTCTTTTTGAAGGTCTTGAGAGTCTTTTAAAAGTTCTTTTCAGAGTTTATTGGTGGGGCGTCAAGGGCGGCGGAACTGTGTCTCCTGCTGGCCTGCAACGAGGAAGGGAAGAGCGCACCCGGACCCACTCCATGGAACGCCCGGCTACACCACCCGAGCTTCACCACACGACCTCGGTCCACACGATGCGACTGGGGACCAAACCACGCGGCCATTGTCAGGTGCCGCATCGCAGAGCACAGCCCTTCCTCCAACGGTCCAGGTAACACCACCTGAACTCTGGCCGCCAGCTTGTCTCTCCCCATGGCTGCGAGGGTCAATAAAGACTCTGGGTTTTTTCAATTTTGTGTGTGTGTGTGCGTGTGGGCCCGTCTTTAAGTAGAACTGAATAAGTGTTTTTGGATCATGTAAATACTTCTTGCATATTTGCGTTGTCTTGCTTTGTGTCTTCATTTACTGTAAATAAAACTTGTTAGAAATGCCCCAGTTCATTTCCGTCCCTTCTTTAATTGGTCCACGCATGGTTCGGATCTGAGTTGAGGCGGGGTTTATCCCGATAATCGTTCATTTCAGCCGGCACGCTTTGGCAGTTTCCGCATCGGCTGCATCCGAACGCGAGTTGGTAGTCGGTTGTTGAACTCTACGCAATCGTTAGAGTGACCCGGTTCGGCAAAGACGTTGCCGAGGGCGTGGTTTCCCCGGTAGTCGAAATCACGTAGTTAATTAGGTAAATTGGTTACAGACAAATAGGAACCCTACGCAACGCGGTATGAGATATTGGCGACCGGACCGGTGGTTAACCGACCCGCCGGCTTTCGCGGAGTTATCCGAGTGAACGGCTATAATTCGGGAGTTTGGTGGGAAGAGCGACGCAAAAACCTCCCCCACCTAGTGGTCGTTCTCGCCACCGACCCCCGGCACAACAATATAAATACTGTATATACATATACTATACTATATATATTTCTAAGAGAGGGGGGAGGAGGAGAGAGAGAGGGGAGGAGGAGAGAGAGAGAGAGGGAGAGGAGAGAGAGAGGGGGAGAGAGAGAGAAAGGAGAAGCAAGAGAAAGAGAAAGAGAGAGGAGAGAGAGAAGAAAAAAAAGAAGAAACAGTTTTTCACTTTATTGGAGTGGTCGCTAGACTACCCTTATTCTCAGGTTTTCTGTCTGTCTGTTATGTCTGTCGTTTGTTTGTATGTAATGACAGCTCTGGAGGCCAAGAGGAGTCAACCGATTTTGATGAAACTTGACTGGATAGGTTTCAATACAGGATCTAGTTGTATGCTTTTGAGCACCGTTGCTGTGGACGCCACGTTGCCTAGTACAACGGACTTTGAATTAAAAAAAATCCTAAAAATAGTCTTTTTTTCGAAAAATCAAAAATCGGCTCCGCCGCTTTTATGCGCACATAATCACCTCTTGTCAAAATTTCAGCCCGATCCGTCAAAACGTATGACTAGTATGCATTATATTACTATATGCTTTTCACCGCAAATTCGCGTTGCGATTCCCTAAACGTAGGGTTAGGGACGAACAAATGATGAATGGACAGTTTGCTCTGTCATGTTCCTATATGGAACAACGGAACGCGCAAAAATGCCATCTGAATGTG
>CM068957.1:72284495-72302806 GCA_035128595.1 Eptatretus atami | reverse complement strand
TTCTCTTATCTACATATTTCAAATTCGCCTTAGTCTAGCGACCACCCATGTCGCCTACCGGCTTGTTTTTCTTGTTTGTTTGTCCAGGTGATATCTCAGCCATCTTTTGAGATGAGAAACTGAAATTTGGGCAAAATAGTGAAGTGCTTAGGCAAAACCGATATTTTTTGATTCATCAATTAATTGATTATTTCCTTAATTATAATCTATTTATAACTTTTTTTTTTCATCGTCTGGGCAATATCTCAGGCACCTTTTTGAGCAAGGAAGCGGTTATTTGGACACGACAGTGAGAAAGTGATTTGACTCTAAAGGGTATTTTTGATTTATTGATTAACTAGAAAATACCACCCATCACTTTGCTGACAGGAATGCTACAGGAAGAGGAGATCGGTAATAGAAGGATGATTTGAATAAGTGGCCTGGTACACTGACTGCTTGGTCAGTATCCTGGACGATTAGAATACGTTGACTGGTATTTACGGCTTGCTGGTTATCTTTGAGGTTTTAATAGTGGCCGTAAATCTGGCTCATCTCGGGTGATTAGGATATTTTGATCTTGCGTGCTGTACTGGCTGCTTGGATATGAATTGTAGTGTGGTAAACTCGCGCTACGATTGTTAATAATGGAGCATTTGAATAGTGGCTCAGGTACAACTGGCTGCTTTTGGGTATATTGGATGATTTGAATATGTGTGCTTTCGGTTAGAAACGGCTAGCTTGGGTAATTCTTGGAGTGAATAGTGGTGGTAACTGGCGAGTCGATTTATCTGGAGGTTTTGAATAGTGGCTGGTAACTGGCCGCGTTCGAAGTATCTTTGTGAGGTTTGATAGTGGCTCGTTGGTTAAAGGACGGCTTGCTTTTGCGGATAATGGGGATTGAATACTAAGGCTGTACTCTCGCCGCTGGATATCGTGGAAGGTTTGAATATGGCTGGTAAAGACTGGTTCGCTTGTACATACTGGGACGTTTGAATAGTGGTCTTTTAAATCTCGCCGCTCGGTTGTGTTGTTTACATTAGTATCCTGGAGGTATTGAATGTCGGGCTGTTACTGGCCTGCGATCGGTTTTGTATTCTGTGTGTTGTGAATATGTGTCGGTTGAGCCGTCTGTCGATTCGTATTCGGTTAGGTTGAATATTGTCTGAACTTGCCGCGAGTCGAGTCTGGAGAATTTATATTTTCTAAACGTCTGTGCCACGACGAGATCTGGAAGCATATTCAGAGTGGGCTGGTATTTAATCTGGCGCCAAGCCATCGTAGTATATGGAGATTTGAATAGTGGCTGGTAAAATGGGCTGCTCTGGTATATGGAGAATTTGAATAATGGCGGAAAAGTAGCCGCTCGAGTATATGGAGATTGAATAGTGGCTGGTAAACTGGCCGCTCGGCATAGGAAATTGAATAGTGCTGGTAAAATGTTGCTTGGGTATCTGGACGGTTTGATAGTGGGCTTGGTAAACTGGCCGCTCGATTATCTGGAGGTTTGAATCGTGGGCAGGTAAACTGGCCGCTCGAGTAATCTGGAGGTTTGATTTGTGGCTGAAAACGGCCTCTCGGGTATATGGAGATTTGATAGTGCTGGTAAAACGGCTGTTGGGTATCTGGAGTTTGAATAGTGGCTGTAACACTGGCCTGCTCGAGTATCTGTAGGTTTGAAATAGTGGCTGGAACTGGCGCGCTCGAGTATATGGAGATTTGAACTAGTGGCTTGTAACTGGGCCGCTTCGGTATATGGAGCTTTTGAATAATAGCTGGTAACAACGGCTGCGTGGGTATCTGGAGTTTGAATAGTGGCTGACTGGCCGCTTGGGTATATTGGAGATTTGAATAGTGGCTGGTAAAAACGGCTGCTGGGTTATGGAGATTTGAATACTGGCTGGTAAACTGGCTGCTCGGTTATGAGATTTGAATAGTGGCTGTTATCTGGCCGATCGGGTAAATGGAGATTTGAATAGTGGCGGTAAACTGGCGCGCTCGGGTATATGGAGATTTGACATAGTAGCTGGTAAACGGCCGCCGGTATATGGAGATTTGGAATGTGGCTGGTAAACCGGTCCCGCTTGAGTATAATGGAGATTTGAATAGTAGCGGTTAAAACTGGGTCGGGTATATGGAGATTTGAATAGTGGCTGTAAACTGGCCGCACGGAGTAATATGAGATTTGAATAGTGGGCTGGTAAAACTGGCAACGCTCCGATTATCTGGAGGTTTGAATAGTGGCAGGTATACTGGCCGCTCAGAGTATCTGGAGGTTGAATAGTGGCTGGTAACTGGCACGATCGAGTATAAAGAGATTTAAATAGGTGGGCGGGTAAACTGGCGCTCGAGTATCTGGAGGTTTGAATAGTGGCTGTCAAACGGCTGCTTGGGTAAATGGAGAATTTGAATAATGGCTGTTACAACTGGCCACTCAGGGTATATGGAGATTTGAAATAGTGGCGGTAAACTGGCTGCTCGATATCTGGAGGTTTGAATTGGCTGTAAACTGGCCATTCGGGTATAGGGGAGACTTTGAATAGGTGGCTGGTAACTGGCCGCTCGAGTATCTGGGAAGTTTGAATAGTGGCTGTAAACTGGCCGCTTCGAAGTACACTGGATATTTGAATAGTGGCTGGTAAACTGGCCGCTCGATTACTGTAGGTATTGAAAGTGGCTGTAAACTGGCCGCTCGAGTATCTGGAGGTTTGAATAATGCCGTTAAACGGCTGCTGGGTATATGAGATTTGAATAGTGGCTGTAAACCGGCCGCTTCGAGTATATGGAGATTTCAATAGTGGCTGGTGAATTGCCCGCTTGGATATCTGGAGGTTTGAACAGTGGCTGGTAAACTGGTTCACTTGGATATCTGGAGGTTTGAACTACGTGGCTTTTAAAACTGAACGTCGGGTATCTTGGACGGTTTGAATCGTGGCTGGTAAACTGGTCCGCTCAGGTGTCTGGAGTTTTTGAATGTGGCTGGAAAGTAGCCACTCGAGTATCTGGAGGTTGAATAGTGGCTGGTAAACTGCCGCTCGAGTACATGGAGAATTTGAATAGTGGCTGGTAACTGGCCACTCGACGTATCTGGAGGTTTCACTAAGTGGCCTGGTAACTGGCCGCTCGAGTATATGGAGATTTGAATAGTGCTGGTAAAACAGGCTGCTTGGGTATATGGAGATTTGAAATAATGACTGGACAAACTAGCTGCTCGATATAAGGAGATTTGAATAGTGGCTGGTAAACTGGCCGCTCGGGCATATGGAAATTGAATAGTGGCTGGTAAAATGGCTGCTTGGGTATCTGGAGGTTTGAATAGTGCTGGTAAACTGCCGCTCGATTATCTGGAGGTTTTGAATAGTGGCAGGTACTGGCCGCTCGAAGTATCTGGAGGTTTGATAAGTGGCTGGTAACACTGGCCGGCTCGAGTATAATGGGGGAAGGAATTTTTTTGAAAAATAGTGGGCTGGTAAACTGGCCGTCTTCGAGTATGCTGGAGGTTTGAATAGTGGGACTGGTCAAACGGCTTCTTGGGTATATGGAGATTTGAAATAATGGCTGTTAACTGGCCACTCGGTTATATGGAGATTTGACATAGTGGCTGGGTAAACATGGCCACTCTGGTATACTGGAGATATTGAAATAGTGGCTGGCAAACTGGCCCGCTCGTTAGTATCTGGAGTTTGAATAGTGGGCTGGTAACCTGGCCGCTCGAGTATATGGATATTTGAAAGTGCTGGTAAACTGGCCAGCTCGGTAATACTGGAGATTTGAATAGTGCTGGTACAACAGCTGCTTGGGTTATCTGGGGATTGAATAAGTGGCCTGGTAAACTGGCCACTCGGGTTATATGGAGATTTGAATAGTGGCTGTAAACTGGCCGCTCGAGTATCTGGAGGTTTGAAATAGTTGGCTGGTAAAACTGGCCGCTCCGAGTAATATGGAGATTTGAATAGTGGCTGGTAAACTGGCACGCTCGAGTATCTGGAAGTTTGAATAGTGGCTGGTCAAACGGCTGCTTGGGTATATGGAGATTTGAATAAATGGCTTGTTAAACTGCCACTCGGGTATATGGAAGATTTGAATAGTGGCTGGTAAACTGGCCACTCTGGTATAGGGAGATTTGAACTAGTGCTGGCAAACTGGCCGTCTCGAGTATCTGGAGGTTTGAATAGTGGCTGGTAAACTGGCCGCCTCGAGTATATGGATATTTGAATAGTGGCTGGTAACTGGCCGCTCGGTATATGGAGATTTGAATAGTGGTGGTACAACAGCTGCTTGGGTATCTGGAGGATTGATAGTGGCTGTATAACTGGCCCTCGGGTATACTGGGATTTGAATAGTGGCTGGTAAACTGGCCAGCCTCGAGTATCTGAGGATTGACATAGTGGTGGTAAACTGGACGCTCGGGTATATGGAGATTTGAATAGTGGGCTGGTAAAACAGCTGCTTGGGATGCTGGAGTTGAATAGGGGCCGGGAAACCTGGCCGATCGGGTATATGGATATTTGAATAGTGGCTGGTAAAACGGCTGCTTGGGTAATGTGGAGATTTGAATAGTGGCTGTAAATCTGGCCGCTCGGGTATATGGAGATTTGAAAATAGTGGCTGGTAACTGGTCCCCTGGGGTATAATGGAGATTTGATAGTAGCTTGGTAAACGGCCGCTCGGGTATATGGAGTTGAATAGTGGCCTGTAAAAACGGCTGCTTGGGTATATGGAGATATTGAATAGTGGCTGGTAAAACGGCCGCTCGAGTATATGGAGATTTGAATATCGGCTGTAAAACTGGGCAGCTCGGGTAGATGGAGGTTTGATAGTGGCCAGGTAAAACGGCTGCTTGGGTATATGGAGATTTGAATAGTGGCTGGTAAACTGGCCACTTGGTATATGGAGATTTGAAAGTGGCTGGTAAACGGTGGTTTGGTATCTGGAGGTTTGAATATGGCCGGTAAACTGGCCACTCGGGTATAAGGATATTTGAACTCGTGGCTGGAAAACGGCTGCTTGGGTATCTGGAGGTTTGAATAAGTGGCTGGTAAACTGGCCGTAAGATTCTGGACGTTTGATAGTGCTTGGTAAACTGGCCCGCTTGAGTATCTGGAGGTTTGAATAGTGGCCGTAAAAACGGGATGCTTGGGTATTATGGAGATTTGAATAAGGGCTGGTGAACTTTGCCGCTTGGATATCTGGAGGTTTGAAATAGTGGCTGGAAACTGGTCGCTTGGATATCTGGAGGTTTGATAGTGGCTGGTAAAGTAGCCACTCGAGTATAGGGACTTGATAGTGGCTGGTAAACTGGCCGCTCGAGTACATGGAGATTTGAATAGTGGGCTGGTAAACTGGCACACTCGAGTATCTGGAGGTTTCAAATAGTGGCTGGTAAACTGGCCGCGTCGAGTATATGGAGATTTGAACTAGTGGCTGGTAAAACGGCTGCTTGGGTATATGTAGATTGAATAATGGCTGGAAAACTAGCCGCTCGAGATATGGAGATTTGACACGTGGCTGGTAAAACTGGCCGCTGCGGCAATGGAAATTTGAATAGTGGCTGGTAAAATGCTGCTTGGAATAATCCTGGAGGTTTGAATAGTGGCTGGTAAACTGGCCCTCGAGTATAGGAGACTTGAATAGTGGCTGGTAAACTGGCCGCTCGAGTATGCTGGAGGTTTGAATAGTGGCTGGTCAACACAGCTGCTCTGGTATATGGAGAATTTGAATATGGCTGTTAAACTGGCCACTCGGTATAATGGAGATTTTGAAATAGTGGCTGGTAAACTGGCCGCTCGAGTATCTGGAGGTTTGAATAGTGGCTGGTAAACTGGCCGCGCTCGAGTATATGGAGATTTGAATAGTGGCTGGTAAAACAGCTGCTTGGTATCTGGAGGATTGAAATAGTGGCTGGTAAACTGGCCGCTCGGGTATAATGGAGAATTTGAATAGTGGCTGTAAAACAGCTGCTTGGTATCTGGAGGTGATAGTGTTGTCCTGGGAAAACTGGCTCCGCTCGGGTATATGGACTATTTGAATATGGCTGGTAAATGGCTTGCTCGGGTAATGTGGAGATTTGAATACGTGGCTGGTAAAACTGGCCGCTCGCGTATATGGAGATTTGAATAGTGGCTGGTAAACTGCGCCGCTCGGCTAATAATGGAGGTTTGAAATAACGTAGCTGGTAAACTGGCCGCTCGGGTATATGGGAGATTTGAATAGTGGCCGTAAACTTTCCGCTCGGGTAATATGGAGATTTGAATATGGCTTGGTAACTGGCCGCTCGAAGTATATGGAGATTTTGAATAGTGGCTGGTACACGGCTGCTTGGGTATATGGAGGATTTGAATAGTGGCTGGTAAAACGGCTGCCTTTGGTATCTGGAGGTTTGAAATAGTGGCCGGTAACTGGCCACTCGGTAATAAGGATATTTGACTCGTGAGCTGGTAAAACGGCTGCTTTGGGTAATCCTGGAGGTTTGAATAGTGGCTGGTAAACTGGCCGATCGATTATCTGGAGGTTTGCATAGTGGCTGGTAAACCGGCCGCTCGAGTACTCTGGACGATTTGAATAGTGGCCGGTAAAACGCTGCATTGGGTATACTGGAGATTTGAATAATGGCTGGTGAACTTGCCGCTATGGATATCTGGAGGTTTGAATAGTGGCTGGTAACGGTCGCTTGGACATCTGGAGGTTTGAATATGGCTTTTAAACTGGCCGCGGTATATGGAAGTTTGAATCGTGGCTGTTTAAACTGCCGCTCGGTATCTGGAGTTTTGAATAGTGGCTGGTAAAGTTAGCCACTCGAGTATCTGGAGGTTTGGAATAGTGGCTGGTAACTGGCCGCCCCAGTACATGGAAATTTTGAATTGTGGCTGTAACACTGGCCACTCGGAGTATCTGGAGGATTCACACAGTGGGCTGGTTAACTTGGCCGCTCGAAGTTAATATTGGAGATTTGAATAGTGGCTGGTAAAATGGCTGGTTGGTATATGGAATTTTGAATAATGGCTGGAAAAAAGTAGAACCCGCTCGAGTATATGAGATGAATATGGCTGGTGTAACTGGCCGGGTCCCTCGGCATATGGAAATTTTGAATAGGCTGCTGGTCAAAATGGCTGCTAGGGTATCTGGAGGTTTGTAATAAGGGCTGGGAACACTGGCCGCTCGATATCTGGAGGTTTTGAATGTGGTGGTAAACTGGCCGGAGCGTCGGAGTATCTGGAGGTGTTGAATAGTGGCTGTAAACTGGTCGCCGCCGTCGATGATATATGGAGGATTGTAATAATGGCGGGAACTGCGTAGCCGCTCGAGTATCTGGAGGTTGAATAGTGGCTGGTCAAACGGCTGCTTCGGTTATTGATGGAGATTTGAATATGGCCTGTTTAAACTGGCACTCGGGTATAATGGAGATTTGATAGTGGCTGGTAAACCTGGCCGCCTCGATTATCTGGAGGTTTGAATAGTGGCTGGTAAACTGGCCGTCAGTATCCTGGAGGTTTGAATAGTAGCTGGTAAACTGGGCTGCTCGAGTTATATGGATATTTGAATAGTGGGTGGTAAGCCTGGCCACGGGTATATGGAGATTTGAATAGTGGCTGGTAAAACAGCTGCTTCGGTATCTGGAGGGATTGAATAGTGGCTGGTAAACTGGCCACATCGGTATATGGAGATTTGAATAGTTGGCTGGTAACTGGCCGCATCGAGTATCTGGAGGTTTGAATAGTGCATGGAACTGGCGCGCATCGATATATGGAGATTCGAAATAGTGGCTGGTAAACTGGCCACTCGGGAGTATATGGAGATTTGAATAGTGGCTGGTAAACAGTGTGGGTATCATGGAGGTTTGAATAGTGGCCGGGAAACTGGCCGCTCGGGAATATGGACTATTTGAATAGTGGCTGGTAAACGGCTGCTTGGGTTGTTGGAGATTTGGAATAGTGGCTGGGTAAACTGGCGCTTCGGTAATGGAGATTTGAATAGTAGCGTAAAATGCTCGCGATCGAGTATATGGAGATTTGATAGTGCTGGGTAAAATGGCGCTTGGGTAGACTGGAGATTTTGAAAGGTGGCTGTAAAAACGGCTGCTTGGGTATTATATTTCTCTGGATTCTCTTCCGAGAATCCTTGGCTACGCTGGTCGATTTTGTGTCCAACGAGCGGTTGCTGAGAGATCGACTCGGATGAGATTTGTACCTGCATAGTCCCGTGAGCTGTAGTTGCGGCTGCATGGACATGTGGCTCGTTTTACGCTGAACGCTTGATCTGCTCACTCAGATTCTCTCAGCGAGGGATTCATGGTGGAGGAGGCCCGTGGCCGCCACAGTGCCTCGTGTTGCAGCAGGTTGACCATCATCTCAAGGAGATGGGGATGGCCTGGCATGCTGCCTGGGGATGGCCAGACGAGGCCCCTGGAGTTTCGGCGGAAGGACGGGGATGGACGGCAGCGACGCGCTGTTCTGCAATATCTCCCATACCTGACCTGACCTGGGATTAAACTGGCACGCTCGAGTATATGGAGGTTTGAATATTGGCTGGTAAACTGGCACTCGGAGTATCTGGAGCGGTTTTAATATGGGCTAGTTAAACTGGCCACTGCGAGTATACTGGAGTTTCATATATGGTGGTAACTGCCGCTTCGAGTATATGGAGATTTGAATACGTGGCTGGTAAAACGGCTGCTTGGGTATATGGAGATTGAATAATGGCCTGGTAAACTACCCGCCTCGAGTAATCTGGAGGTCTTGAATAGTGGCGGGAAACTGGCCGTCGGTATATGGATATTTGAATAGTGGCTGGTAAAACGCTGCTTGGGATGTGGAGTTTGAATAAGTGGGCTGTAACCTGCCGCTCGGGTATTTATGAGAGATTTCGAAATAGTGGCTGGTAAACTGGCCGCTCGGGTATATGGAAGATTTGAATAGTAGCTGGTAAAACATGTCGCTCGAGTATATGGAGATTTGAATAGTGGCTGGAAAACGGCTGCTTGGGTATAATTTCTCTGGATTCTCTTCGCTTGAAGAATCCTTGGCTATCGCTGGTCAGATTTTTGTGTCCAACAGCGGTTTGCTGAGAAGAGAACTTCGGATGAGATTTGTTACCTGCATAGTCCGTTGAGCGTCAGGTTGGCGGCTGTTATGGACATTGGCTCGTTTCCCTGACGCTGATCCTGCTCACCAGCGATTCTCTCGAGCGAGGAGAGTCTGCATTGAGTGGAGGCAGTGGGCGACCACGTGCCTCGTTGGTTGCAGCAGGTTGACCCATCATCAAGGAGATGGGGATGGGCCTGGCAGTCTGCCTGGGGGATGGGCCAGACGGAGGCCCCTGGAGTTTCGGCGGAAAGTGGACGCAGCGACGCGCTGTTCTGGCACATGCTCCATACCTGACCTGACCTGGTAAAACTGGCCGCTCGAGATATATGGAGGTTTGAATATTGGCTGGTAAACTGGCCATCGAGTAATCTGGAGTTTAATAGTGGCTAGTAAACTGGCCACCGATATCTGGAGGTTTCAATAGTGGCTGGTAAACACGGCTGCTTGGGGTATATGGGAGATTTGAATAATGGCTGGAAACTACCCGCTCGAGTATATGGAGATTTTGAAATAAGTGCTAGTAAAAGGCTTGCTTGGGTATCTGGAGGTTTGAATTAGTGGCTTGGTAAACTGGCCGCTCGGGTATATGGAGATTTTTAATAGTGGCTGATAAACGGCTGCTTGGGGATCTGGAGGTTTGAAATAGTGGCTTGGCTGGAACCTGGCCGCCTCGACGCTCTGGAGGTTTGAATAGGGCTGGGAAACTGGCCGCTCGAGTATCCTGGAGGTTTGAGTAGTGCCGGTAAACGGCTGCTGTGGTATCTGTGAGATTTGAATAGTGGCTGGTAAGACCGGTGCTTGGGGTTATGGAATTTGAATAATGGCTGGTAAACTACCCGCTCGAGTATATGGAGATTTGAATAGTGGCTGGTTAAAACTGGCCACTCGCGGTATTCATGGAGATTTTGATACGTGGCTCGTAAACGGCTTGCTTTGGGTATCTGGAGGTTGAATAGTGCCGGTTAACTGGCCACTCGGGATTGGAGATTTGAATACGTGGCTGGTAAAACGCTGCTTGGGTATCTGGAGGTTTGAATAGTGGCCGGGAAACTGGCCGCTCGGTATATGGATATTGAATAGTGCTGGTTAAACGGCTGCTTGGTATGTGCGAGATTGAATAGTAGCCTGGTAAACTGCGCTCGGATATGGAGATTTGATAGTGGCTGGTTAAACTGGCCGCTCGGGATATATGGAGATTTGAATAGTAGCTGGTAAACTGGATCGCTCGAGTATATGGAGATTTGAATAGTGGCTGGTAAAAACGGTCTGCTTGGGTATTCTCTGGATTTCTTCGGAGAATCCTTTGGCTATCGCTGGTCAGATTTTGTGTCTCAACGCGGTTGCTGAGAGAGACTCGGATGAGATTTGTTACCTGCATAGTCCGTGAGCGTCAGTTGCGGCAGTATGGACAATGTGGCCTCGTTTTCCCTGACGCTTGATCCTGCTCACCAGATTCTCTCAGGAGGGAGGTCTTTCATGAGTGGAGGAGCCAGTGGGCCGACACGTCCTCGTGGTTGCAGCAGTGTGACCATCATCTCAAGGAGATGGGGATGGGCCTGGCATCTGCCTGGGGGATGGCCAGCGGAGGCCCCTGGAGTTTCGGCGGAAAGTGGGACGCAGCGAGCGCGCTGTTCTGGCACATGCTCCCATACCTGACCTGACCTGGGAAACTGGCCGCTCGAGTATATGGAGGTTTTGATATTGGCTCGGGATAAACTGGCCACTCGAGTAATTGGAGGTTTTAATAGTGCTAGTAAACTGGCCACTCGAGTATCTGCGAGGTTTCAATAGTGGCTTGGTAAACTGGCCGCTCGAGTATATTGCGAGATTTGAATAGAGGGGGTGGCTGGTAAAACGGCTGCTTGGGTATATGGAGAATTAATAAATGGAATGGATAAACTACCCGCTCGAGTATATGGAGATAGTTGAATAGTGCTGGGTAAACCTGGCCGCTCGGGGTATATGGAGATTTGAATAGTGGCTAGTAAAACGGCTGCTTGGGTATCTGAGGTTTGTATAGTGGCTGGTAAACTGGCCGCTCGGTATATGGAGATTTTTAATAGTTGCTGTTAAACGGCGTGCTTGGGTATCTGGAGGTTTGAATAGTTGGCTGGTAAAAGCCGCCTCGAGGCTTCCGAGTTTGGAATAGTGGGCTGGTCAACTGGCCACTCGAGTATCTGGAGGATTGAGTAGTGGCGCGGCCCCCCCCGTGGCCCGTAAAACGGCTCTTGTGTGACTGGAAAGATTTGAAATAGTGGCTGTAACAACGGCTGCTTGGTATATGAAGATCTTGAAATAGTGGCTTGTGTAAACTGGCGCTCGGGTATATGGAGATTTTGAGATAGTGGCTGGATAACTGGCCACTCGGTATATGGACATTTGACATAGGTGGGCTGGTTAAAACGGCTGGCTTGTGGGTATATGAAGATTTGAATTAGTGGCTGGTAAACCTGGCCGCTTCGGGTATATGGAGATTGAATAGTGGCTGGTAAAACGGCTTGCTTGAATATCTGGACGGTTTGAATAGTGGCCGGTAAACTGGCCGCTCGGGTATTTGGAGATTGGAAAGGAGCCGTGTAAACTGGCGCTGGGTATCTGGAAGGTTTGAATAGTGGCTGTAACTGGCCCTTGGGTATTGGAGATTTGACTAGTGGCGATGTAACTTGACCCCGCTTGGGTAAATGGAGATTTGAATAGTGGCCGGTAAACTGGCCCGCTTGGGTAATATGGAAGATTTGGAATATGGCTGGTAATGCCGCTCGGGTATATGGAGATTTGAATACGTTGGCTGGTTAAACGGCGTGCTTGGATATCTGGAGGTTTGAATAGTGGTCGGTAAACTGCCGTCGGGATATTGGAGATTGGAATAGTGGCCGGTAAACTGGCGCTCGGGTATATGGAATTTTAATAGTGGCTGTACGGCTTGCTTGGGTACTGGAGGTTTGAAAGTGGCCGGCAACACTGGCCGCTCCGGTATCAGGATATTTTGAATAGTGGCTGCGTTAAAACGGGCTGCTTGGGTAATCTGAGGTTGGAATAGTGGCTGGTAAACTGGCCCGCTTGGTTATATGGAGATTTGAATAGTGGCCGGTTAAACTGGCCGCTTGGGTAGTATGGGATTCTTGAATAGTGGCTGGTAAACTGGCCGCTGCGGTATATGGAGATTTGAATAGTGGCTCGGTAAAACGGCTGCTTGATCTGGAGGTTTGAATAGTGGCACGTTAAATGGCCGCGGTGGGTATTTGGAGATTGGAATAGTTGGCCGTACAACTGGTCCGTCGGGTATAGGAGAGTTTTGAATAGTGCTGGTAAACGGCTGCTTGGGTGGTCTGGAGGGTTGATCAAGTGGCGCGAAGCTGCCCGCTCGGGTATAAGGATAATTTGAATAGGCTGGTAAAATGGACTGCTTTGGTACTCTGGAGGTTTGAATAGTGGCTGGTAAACTGGCCGCTCGAGTATCTGGTGGTTTGAATAGTCGCCGGTAAAACCGGCCACTAGGAAATCAAAGGGTAAGCTGGAACATGATGAAAAACTGTTACTCGTCACCTGGGGTCCTTCGCAACCCCGCCATTTATTTGTGAAAAATATAACAAGTTAAGTAGCACCAGAAGCATCATTTTGTCAATCGTGATTTTAATGGCAACCTTCAAAACATCGTAAATCCAAATTCTCTGTTACTATGATACAATTCAAACATGGAAAAAAATATTTGAACTACACTTTTGCGAAAATAGTTTAAACTGCACTTCTTTGCAGACATTTTTGTGAAATTTCCCACAAACCACTGTGATTCCCTGTTCCCTTGTCCAGGGGCACATATAACAAAGACTCTTGGCAGGACTTTCCCTGGTGTTGGTTGTCATTCATTTATTTCATACACCAAAGCAATGACAACCAGGCTTGGCTCCTTTGTAGAATAGCTCGTGGTTGCAGCCCAAACCGTCTTCTATCTGATTGATGATGACTGAATTAACAAGCTCACTCAAAATGCACAACGTCTCCTGGATTTGTTCGGAAGTCATCAAGAACAGTTTGGTTTTATCAAACAAATTTTAGCAGCAAAGAGCAGCAACATCTTATCATGTGTGAAGAAGATAAGCCATGGCCAGCACAGAATCTTCATTTGCAGGTGCACAGCGTGACAATGGTCCCAAGTTATAAACTCCACCCTTTGTTTTATTGTCGTACCAACACTATTTCAGGCTTTGTATTTGGATTATCTTCTGCAGGACATCCCTTGTCATGGATGAAGGGTTGAGAAAGGCCCCAGATGATGCTTCAGTTTCTCTTTGCGATACATGTGACACAATTGGTGAGGGTTTCACTAATTCAATATGTTGATTACATCTAACTTCATGACAAGGACTCCTTGTGGATTTGAAGAAGAATGGCAGGTTTATTGCTTCTCAACGTCCCTACCAGTTTGGTAATTTGCTGCAGAATTAAATTGCCTATTGGAACAATGGTGAAGAAATTGCCAGTTGTTACATTTTCTGCCTGCTTTTGTGTCAAGGGGATACAAGATCTTTTGCCACCCTGGATCGACAAGATCTTTAGAAAAATTTTTAACTGTACAAATGTCGAGGCTCTATACAGAGTAAAAACAATGTCAATGCTTTATATGCATGTCAAGGTTCGAGGCTCGATGGTTCACCTCCCTGGCTCCATGCAGAGGTTTCCAAGGTACACCTGGCCAGTCAGCGAATAGCTTTCTCTACTGTCACGTTCCACCGAATATTGATGCGTTTTAGCTGGTTTACTGGCCATGTACTGATTAAGGGACAACCGACCTTCTGAATGGTACCCACTGCTCTCCTCATTCATATGAAGCACAGGCTCTGGTTGTATCATTGGCTGAGGGCGCAGCTGCTACCGCTGATGCAATGCCCCTATTTATCTGGTACAACTACTCATTTCACACGACCTTTAAAGGATGACAGGCTGAGTCCAAAACCCACTGGTGTTACATTTCAATGCCAGACAGGGGCTCAACTAAGGACGGCCTAAGATCCGCCAACCAGCCACCCTAACCGCAAAGCCAACACCAGGCTTCAAGGACCAACGCTCATCCCAGTCGATAGAAGAGGCCAGGTACGTAATATTTAGTGAGGGCAGCAATAAACAGGGGGTCCCAATGTCTCTGCTGCCTACGAAGTTTATCATCTTCTCTCCCTCGTGTGATTCTCATATTTCCGGTTGTGGAATCTGAGCTAACTAAGATTTGTTGAAACCTTTTCGGCACAAAATTGTTGCCCTGAACCATAGGTCGGCCAGTTATAAGAGAAACAACATTCATTCGAGCTGCTCACGGGTTGCTCTGAACACACCTGTAGAGAATCAATAGTCCCACCAAATTATTTCAGCTCACACATAGTGACAGGTTTCCAAACTTTTTTGGTGGCTTGTCAGCATGAATTTATTGTACCGAAAACATAGAAATCCACTTCATTTTGCTTGGGGCTTGGTGAGCCCCAGTAGCCAGGGATATTGTTTCTAACTTCCATCACTTATTACTTCAATATAGTTTCGCGAGCAAAAAAAACTGTTCATATTGTCAGTTATAATTTGAAGGCACGAAGGGGGATATACAGAAGGAGAAAAATACAAAACATTAGTTACAGAAAAATCAACAGGAATATCAATCCGGAGGTCCCCACAGACCCTACGTGCGGGCTTGAAGGTTAAGCAAATAGGAAAATAAATTCGGCACATATTTGCCATATGTTATAAATATGTGCCACCTCATCTATTTATTAGTATGCAATATAGGTGTGGGAAGTTGGAGAGGTGGAGGAGTGGGGATGCTTGGATTTGGAAGGATGCTCTGGAAAGGGGTAGGAGGAATGTCGTCAAAAATTCCATCATAATTGCACTACGAAACAAAAGCAGCTTTCGTCTGCATATAGCTGGTGACGTTTAGAGATTTGTCTGGCATTTTAGTTGTGGACATTTAAGATTGCACAGTCTCTTTTGATTAGACATGCCAAATTATATGATTGAGTTTAAGCTTGTTTAATTAGCAACCTAATGCAGGAGGTAGAGTTGTGGCACAGGCACAGTGGGCCAAATTGCCTTGTCCATTGACTGGGCAATGCAAGCTTGCAGTTGACAGGATAGAGGGCACCGCAACAACCTTTTTTGCAGAGTCACTGTGACCTGTGCGCACAGAAAAAGGCATTATTGGTAAGTTGTCACCATGTGCAGTTGCAGTATCATATTTAATGGAATAAAAGAGTACTCCATCAATGCTTATTTAAATACAAATTATTCAGGTGATAGAAGCGGGAATAGGTTTCATTTAATGTTCGGAAGATATGCTATCACGGGTGTATCGATAATTTACAAAGTAAAGCCCACATAAACGAACACGTAAAATCGTTCAGGAAATATCAGGAACGGGTATTTTTTTCGGAATGGAGATATTGCAGTCGTGGCAGCAAGGCCTTTGAATTACTTTGAAGTTTATTTGAGAACTTACACATTGGTGAAGGAGGGGAAGAGTTATCAAAAAGTTTTATCGGAGTAAAGAGATGTGCTGTCGTGTATATATATGAGTATATATATATATACGGGATCTGGAAACCATTTGCATTCAACATACATATGTCACAAAAGTCAGTTATGTCGTTAAGTTGTGTGTAGCAGATCCCTTCCTTTTGTCTAGTGGGAGAATCAAGGCAGCGTTGCCGACTCTTTTTAGTTAGGTTATTAAATTTTACATCAAAGAACAACCAACAACCATTCCATTCCCCATTACGATCGCACCTACCACACCGGTCTACACAGCACTCTGAAATTGCCAAGGCAGGGTCTTGCAGTCGTTCCTTGCGCTTCCACCAACGTTCCTTCCACAAACGTTGTAACTCTTGCACGACGGCCTGTGCAACATATGACTTCCGTTACTCGTCAAGTAATGAACCCGCGTGGAAGACTGGCTGAGGTTTCCCGGCAGGGGCTGTTGCAGCATTGATTTACTGTACTCGTCGAATGTGGGCCCGCGTGGAGGAAGTGGCTGGGGTTTCCGGCAGGGGCCAAGGCCCGCCCCGGAAAAGGTGGGCATGGGAACCTGTTTCCAATCTGGAACTCAGAAGCGGACAGCGAGGTGGTTCACCAAGGCCCCCTCCCCGCTGAGGGAGTCCATAAATTCCGAGCACTCTCTGAGGCAGGTGTCTTTTTGAGGTCTTGGAGAGTCTATTTTGAAGGTCTTGAGAGTCTTTTAAAAGTTCTTTTCAGAGTTTATTGGTGGGCGTCAAGGCGGCGGAACATGTCTCTGCATGCGCCTCAACGTAGGAAGGGAAGAGCGCAACCCGGACCCCACTCCATGGAGCACCCCGGCATACACCACCCGAGCTTCACCCACGACCTCGGTCCCACACGTGCGACTGGGGACCAAACCACGCGGCCATTGTCCAGGCTGCCGCATCGCAGAGCACAGCCCTCCTCCAACGGTCCAGGTAAACACCCACCGACTCTGGCCCGCCAGCTTGTTCTCTCTCCCATGGCTGCGAGGGATCAATAAAGACTCTGGGTTTCTTTCACTTTTGTGTGTGTGTGATCGTGTGGGCCCGTCTTTAAGTAGAACTGAATAATGTTTTTGGATCATGAAATACTTCTTGCATATTTGCGTTGTCTTGCTTTGTGTCTTCAATTTACTGTAAAATAAAACTTGTTAGAAATGCCCCATGTTTCATTTCCGTCCCTTCTTTAATTGGTCCCGATGGTTCGATCTGAGTTGAGGCGGGGTTTTATCACCCGATTAATCGTTCATTTCAGCCGCACGAGCTTTGCAGTTTCGCATCGGCTGCATCCGACACGCGAGTTGGTAGTCGTTGTTGGAACTCTACGCAATCGTGTAGAGTGACCCGGTTCGGCAAGACGTGCCGAGGGCGTGGTTTCCCCGGTAGTCGAAATCACGTTAGTTAATTAGGTAAATTGGTTACAGAACAAATAGAACCCTACGCAACGCGGTAGTGAGATCATTGGCGACCACCGGTTGGTTAATACGACCCGCCGGCTTCGCGGAGTTATCCGAGTGACGGCTATAATTCGGGAGTTTGGTGGGAAGACGACGCAAACCTCCCCCACCTAGTGGTCGTTCTCGCCACCGACCCCCGGCACAACAAAAAATACCTGTTATACATATTACTATATATATATATTTCTAAGAGAGGGGGAGGAGGAGAGAGAGAGGGGAGGAGAGAGAGAGAGAGAGGGTGAGGAGAGAGGAGGGGGGAGAGAGAGAAAGGAGAGAAGAGAAAGAGAAAGAGAGAGAGAGAGAGAGAAGAAAAAAAAGAAGAAGACAGTTTCTTCACTTTATTGGAGTGGTGCCTAGACTACCCTTATTCTCAGGTTTTTCTGTCTGTCTGTATGTCTGTCGTTTGTTTGTATGTAATGAACAGCTCTGGAGGCCAAGAGAGTCAACCGATTTTGATGAAACTTGACTGGTAGGTTCAATACAGGATCTAGTTGTATGGCTTTTGAGGCACCGTTGCTGTGACGCCACCGTTGCCTAGTACAACGACTTTGAATTAAAAAAAATCCTAAAAATAGTCTTTTTTTCGAAAAATCAAAAATCGCTTCCGCCGCTTTTATGCGCACAAATCAACCTCTTTGTCAAAATTTTCAGCCGATCCGTCAAAACGGTATGGACTAGTATGCAATATATTACTATATGCATTTTCACCCCACGATTCGGTTGCGATTCCCTACGTAGGGTTAGGGAATCGAACAAAATGATGAATGGACAGTTGCTCGTCATGTTCCTATATGGAACAACGGAACGCGCAACAATGCCATTCCTGAATCGTGTTCTTCTGTATCTACATATTTCAAATTCGCCTAGTCTAGTCGACGCACCCATGTGCGTCCTACCGGCTTAGTTTTCTTGTTTGTTTGTCGCAGGTGAATCTCACCATCTTTTGAGATGAGAAACTGAAATTTGGGCAAAATAGTGATAAGTGCTTGGCAAAAACCGACTATTTTTGATTCATCATTTTAATTGCATTATTTCCTTAATTATAATCTATTTATAACTATTTTTTTTTCATCGTCTGGCAAATATCTCAGGCACCTTTGAGCAAGGAAGCTGGTTATTTGGCACGACACGTGAAGAAAGTGATTTGGACTCTAAAGGGTATTTTTGATTTATTGATTAACTAAAAATACCACCCATTCACTTTGCTGACAGGAAGCTACAGGGGGGAGGGAGAAAAAAGAAGGGGGGGGGGGGGGGGGGGGAAGAAGGGAGAG
>CM068957.1:72211816-72229268 GCA_035128595.1 Eptatretus atami | reverse complement strand
ATATCCATTTTTTTTTTGGTCCTCATGTAATCTTCGCAGGGCTGAGGTGGGGGAGGGGAGGGATCAAAGTTCCATCAAGAATCAAACCCAAATTAGACAAGCTCGATGACAAGCAGACTACCAGCTGAACAATCCTGTCACCCACCCTCCTTTCCCCTCTTTCCAAAAAAAAAAGAAGCCTTTTTTGACAAGCTTGGCATCTCTTTACTTTTGTTGCATGCATCATTTCACCAATGATATGCTGTTAGCCTGTTATAGAAGATTTCCTTTCCTCTTTATTCATTTTGCTGCCCTGTTTTTATTTTTCTCATTCCTGGTTATATACTCATGATGTCGTTGTTGTTAGCTTAATTATGCTCTTTCTTTTTCTTTTATTTTTTTTTGCAGTGATTCAGGCCATTTTGTTCACGTCACTTCTCATTGCAATCATCTTTCTTGTTATCTCAAGACATTTGCTTGTTTATGGGAGATCTCGATTGAATTGCTTTTCTTCTCATGTATTCCACACGTATGCTCTGCAGCGAGTGCTTTTGAATGTATAAAAATCCTTGGAAAGCATTGTAACTTTATCCATTGTGTCCAACCCATGCATCCTCCCCTACTCCTTATTCTTCCCCACATCCCTTATTTGTCCCAATCTCCCTCTGTTTTGTCCCTCAATCCTGCTGTTGGTGTGATTCCCTCCTCTCCTACTGTTCCTTTTGTTCTACTACGTCTTGAGCCGTTCTATGTTCTAGCTCATCCACGAGCCTCAACTTTGTATAACAAGAATGACCTCACTGTGCTCACAACCTGCGACACAAAATATATATATTTTTTTCACCTCCTCTGCCCACTCAACTCTCTCAGCCTTGCTGCTGAAGGTATTATACAATTAATCTCCGAAGGTCTTCATGGTTCAGTTCAATATCAATTACGAGTCTGATGGACAGCTGGGTCTGGTTTCAGGCCATGAAAAATGTCAATATTAGTGTTGAGAAGGTGAGATATCACCTCGACCCCCTGCCTATGATCATGTGTGTGAAAATGGTTTTGCTTGCAGATTAACAAACATGAACATTATCACACATGAGAAGATAGCATATCTGTCTGACCTTTCATGAATTAAATGTTATGTGAGTTATACACTACGGAGAAATGCGGATCTTCAAATGCTCATAATAATGGAATAACTCCGAAAGGAACAATCAGAAAGGGCAATAATAACCCCAAAAGGAATAATATAAATCAGATGACGTGAAGGGCATTTGGCATCTTAAGATCGTGACGAAAGTAAAATTGCCAGGATAATGATAGTGGTGCGTGGAAAATACGAGCCTGATCCATTCCACTGGACAACATCCCAACCCCATTCCAGGCACATCATCCCAGTCCGTCTACTGCTCTCATTCATGTTGCTTGGAGGAATGAGACTATAAAAGTAACAAGTCTGGAGACGGCGATGGTTCACGAGCAATGTACATGGTTCGCCTTTTTTTTATTTTTTGACCTTCGAGGGGACGCCACGGGCAAACTGGCGGGAATCGGGAAAACGTAAATGATGAAAGTTGTCGTACTCGAAGAGCACTACTTGCATACCAACTTCATTCGAAACAGTTGAAACCCTAGGGCTCGATGCCCAATTTATTGATTTTTTTTGTATATTTTCTAAGTTCGTGACTTGTGACTTGACCTTGGGATGAAATGAAAAATCGAGCTCCGTGGGGCTATGCAGGTGCCATTGGCTAACCAAATACCGAACCCCTGCCAGATTCGACAAACCCCCTCGAAGAAGATGTAACTTGAAACCGGCTACTCTAAAAACACATGTTTTTTGGGCGTGGCTCCGCCATAATGGACGCAGCATGCCCATTCTCCGAAAACAAACTAGATCATGATACAAACCTAGCACCCTAATTTTATCAAGATCGGATCAAAACCCACGGAGCTATGTTCGGGACAGACAGACAGGCAGACACACAGCCATAACGATATAGTGGTCACTTACTGACCGTAAACCAATGGAGTACCACACGCTACAATTTTCCCAATTTATTTTACATAGTTTTTATTATATACTAGCAAATACCACCATCGCTTCACTGATGGGGATATTACAGGAGCGGGGGGGGGGGGGGGGGAAGAGGGGGGGGGGGGTGAGAAGAGAGGAGTCAGGAGAGAGGGAGGGGGAGCGAGGAGTGATGGCTAGAGAGGAGGAAGGGTGAGTGAGGGGTTGGGGAGTGAGGAGGGAGGGAAAGTGAGGATTGGGGTGGAAGGGAAGACAGCATGAGGTGAGGGGAAGGGAAGGCAGACATGCGGTGGAGCGTTCATTACGATTCATTCTGTGTCGTCAAAATGATTCTGCATCGAATAACAGTGAAGATGGAACCAATAATGTTGAAATCAATTTTCTACCGGTCATACTATAAATAACAACCAGAGACAACATCACTGGGACATGTCAGGAGACAAATCAGCCTGGACACGTCAGGAGACAAACTCTGCCTGGACACGTCAGGAAGACAAACTCCGCTGGAACGTCAGGAGACAAACTCCGCCTGGACAAGTCAGGAGAACAAACTCCGCCTGGACACGTCAGGGACAAACTCCGCTGGACACGTCAGGAGACAAACTCCACTGGACACGTCAGAGGCAAAATCCGCTGGACATGTCAGGAGGCAAACTCCGCCTGGACATGTCAGGAGACAAACTCCGCCTGGAACGTCAGGAGACAAACTCCGCTGGACCGTCAGGAGACAAAATCCACTGGACACGTCAGGAGGCAAACTCCGCCTGGACATGTCAGGAGACAAACTCCGCTGGACACGTCAGGAGACAAAACTCCGCCTGGACACGTCAGGAGACAAAATCCGCCTGGACACGTCAGGAGACAACTCCGCCTGGACACGTCAGGAGACAAATCGCCTGGACACGTCAGGAGACAAATCCGCCTGGACACGTCAGGAGACAACCCGCCTGGACACGTCAGGAGACAAACTCGCCTGGACACGTCAGGAGACAACTCCGCGCTGGACAGCGTCAGGAGGCAAACTCGCCTGACGAGGACAACTCCCGCCTGGACACGTCAGGAGACAAACTCCGCCTGGACACGTCAGGAGACAACTCGCCTGGACACGTCGAGGAGACAAAATCTGCCTGGACACGTCAGGAGACAAACTCCGCCTGGACACGTCAGGAGACAAACTCCGCCTGGAACACGTCAGGAGACAAACTCCCTGGACACGTCAGGAGACAAACTCCGCCGGACACGTCAGGAGACAAACTCCGACCGGACACGTTAGGAGACAAACTCCGCCTGGATATGTCAGGAGACAAATCCGCTGGACAACGTCAGGAGACAATACTCCGCCCAGACACGTCAGGAGACAAACTCTGCCCAGACGTGTGTGTGTGGTGTGTGTGTGTGGTGTGTGTGTGTGTGTGTGTGTGTGTGTGTGTGAGAGAGAAGAGAGATATATAGATATAGATATAGGTCGGGGGGGGGGCAGGTTGGCAGAGGAGTTGGCAGAGAGAAATGTTATGCTTTATGAACACACACGTTGCGAATGAATGAGCAGTAGTGGCAGATGCCATATACACATACACACACACACACACACACACACACACACACACACACACCACACACACACACCACACACACACACACACACACTATTAGTGCTTGGCAATATTGGAAATTCTTCATGAATCGGCAGATTGGAGTCGGTGTGATTACTGACTACAGTATGTACTGTATGCAACCAAAAACCTTGAGTAGCTTTCACCCTTGTTTTGGGGACTTGAAAAAACAAATATAAAACAACGTTGCATTATCGACGTTTCAGGGGGATGTGCATAAACATTAATCTTTAAAAACAGCTGCAATTGTGATTGTGATGGGTGGAAAAAAAATTTGACTCTGTACTTTAGAAAACGCGAATATGGTAAATGGTTTTGAAATCGGGTGTTATTACATATATATTGCTTTGAAACAGACACTCGTCCTGGGAATTCCATCAAATACATATTCTCTCTCTCATGCACAAATTTATCCCATCTCAACTTCAGTTGTCCTACCCTTCCCCCACCCATGGTACACTGAACTTGTGGTGAGGCAATTGTCCTGAAACAACTTGCTTTGCCTCATGGAAAGCTAATCCTACTGAAGGTAATCTCAGTTCCTTCCACAAAGCTCGGAACAAGTTGTGTGTCTACCCTTAGGAGAGCCAGGAAACAACATCTTTCTAATCTCAATCTGAACTCTCAACCTGTCTCCTTCTCCAATCCTGGTGGTGCTGGATATGTTGTTTCTGGTGTAATGTTCTCCCTCTATCCCCTCCCTTACCTCAAATGGCTGAAACAGCTGACACTGCACGTGAAAGGCTGAATTCCTAAACTCTGTGTTTGCTTCAAATCTTGTGTCCTAACAGTTACTTTTTGTACCCACCTTACCAGTTTCACCCAGCTGTTCCTGGACTCTGTCCTTTTCTCCTGATAAGGTGGAGAGGTTGCTGTCAAACCTCGACTCAGATTCTGCAACCGGCCCAGATGGCATCAGCCACGTGTCCTAAAAACCTGCTCTGCTGCTCTTGCTTACCCTCTCTGTTCTACTCACCCTTTCATTCGCTCATGGTCATCTGCCATCTGCTTAGAATCAGCAAACATTACCACTCTGCATAAAAAAGGTGCAAAAACAGATCCTGCAACTACAGACCAATCAGCCTTCTCCCAATTATCACCAGCTTGTGGAATCCATCATCGCTTCTGAAAACAATCCTTCCTCTTCTCCAACAGCTTGATTTCAAATCATCAATTTGGTTTCAGACGCAGGTCACTTTACCCCTGGATATGCTGCTTCTGCTCTCCCAACAATGGATGGAGATCCTCATTGCAGATATGAAACCAGAACCATCTCTTTGGACATATCGAGTGCCGTCGATATGGTCTGGCACCCTGCCCTGCTCACAAAATCTCTTTCTATGGTATCCAAGGTCATCTCCACTCATGGCTGCAAACTTCCTCTCCTGTTGCAGCCAACATGTGGCCCTTATGGAGTTTCCTCATCCCCTCTTCCTGTCCAGGCTGGAGTTCTCAAGGCAGTGTTCTGGGCCCTCTTCTTTTTCTGGTTTTCATCAATGATCTTTCGATTCACTGGGAAATCCTCGTTATCTCTTTGCTGATGACCACCCTCCTGCCGTACATCTGTCATCGCTCAGATCCGCAAGCAGCAGCTTCTTCACTCTCTGCAGATCTGGATAAAATCATAAGCTGGTCCAACAAATGGAACATGTCCTTCAATCCTGACAAATCTAACACTCTCACTATGTCTCTCCGGAAGGACTGTCTGGAAACCCCCCTCTACTTTCTCAACAATCCTCTTTAAGAAGTCATTTCATTCAAGCTTCCGGGTCTCACTGCCTGCGATGATCTTCCTGGGAAAGCCACATTTCCAAGCTGGCCTCCAAAGCCAGTCGCTGACTGGGCGTCCTCTGTAGTGCAAGTCTTCCTTGGCACACCTGAGCTTCTATTTCACTTCAAAGCTTTCATCCACTTACAAAGCCTGATGGAGTAAAGCTTCCCTCAGGGCGTTGCTCCCGTCTCTGCCTTTCTTGGCTTCGCGCTGTGGAAACCAATGCATTTATGATCATTGGTATCTCCCGAGATGAGGCTGAGTATTTGGGTGTCTCACTCTCTCACTGCAGGCAGTTCGGTGGTTTTTCTGTCTTCTAACATCTCTCTCCAGCCTCGCCCCCCCTTCCCTCCTCTGTTGAGTATGTCACTCCATGTTTCATCAGGGCGCTCAAGGTCCGCCAGCAACCCCGTTTGCTAAAATACCAAAATCAAGAATCACTGGTCACCTTCACTCTTTCATTCTCTTTTTTCCTGCCTTTGGAACAACCCACACTCTCTTCATCCACTCTTCCCTCCAGGTCTTCAAAACAGCTTTCACCCATCTCTCTATCTCCCCCCATCCAAATCCTAGATCTTTTCTATCCCCGTTAATCCACCCCAAACCACCTCCTTCAAATTCTCTGCTCTCCTTCTGAAAGTCCCTGTTGTTTAAAGACCTGAAAGTCCCTGTCGTGTCTATCTTGTTTACCACCCGTGTACCCTGCCCATCCCTCTCCCTTCCACAGATCTCAGTCTCTGTTTCATACTGTGTTTTCCTTCCTCTCCTGCCCCTCTTGTCTCCTGCTCTCCTTGTTCTACGTTCTGTGCTAACTGTCATTCGAGCCTCGACAGTGTATGCAAAAATAAATAAATATAGAAACCATACAACTTTGTAAATCATGCACCTCTACCTTGTAGCAACTTCCGAATGTACATCCCGATCGGGACTCGAACTACAGCGATCAACTGTAGGGCGCTTGGTAAGTGGCTTAAGCATTCAGCAAGCATTCAATTAAATGGTTCATGAGGAACGGCTGGCCAGGCTGTGGTTGCATACCATAGAGGATGCCTTTAACTTTAAAGCCGGTCGTCACGTCAAGCCGCGAGCAGTGAAAGAAATTAAATGAATTCGTTCAAAAATTTTATCACAAAGAGTTGCTATTTAATGTAAAACAACCCTAGCAACATCACAAAGTTTACAGCCC
Source organism: Eptatretus atami (assembly GCA_035128595.1). Lineage (NCBI taxonomy): Eukaryota > Metazoa > Chordata > Myxini > Myxiniformes > Myxinidae > Eptatretus > Eptatretus atami. The sequence continues at coordinate 72,222,690 of CM068957.1, read as the reverse complement.
CGAAATTCAGCCTGGTAGAGGTATGTGCTTCTACCAAGTGCCATTCTAGTTTACTTAGGCAATCACCATAAAGGGCTGACAGAATAGTTTAGAGGTTATGCACACTCACCTCTGAGCTGTCGACCCTGTGTTTGAATCCCGACCCAGCTATAAACTGTCATCCCGGTGTTTTACACGCAGGATGATCCATGAATGTGTGTGCCGTCCCTCAGATGAATGTTAAACTGGGCGTCCCATCTTCTGGTATTAGTGTGGGAGACATATAATATTGTCGACGGGATGCTACCCATCACGAAGCTGTTAATGGCGCGTGGTAGAAAAATCCACACACCGACGTCTTGCCTCAAAGGCGGCCGAGCTTGGAGATCAATTTGGCTGGTTTCTTGCCTGAACGGTATAGCGAGCAATCCTATTCCGAGCATGGCTTACCCTGCCCCCCCTCCTCCCCACCCAAGGATGGTGCTTCCCTTTGCCAGTGGGTCCAACCAAGCATAACGCGTTGCTGCACAGTATGAAGGGTCCTTCCTGGAGCTCTGTCCCAGAGTGACAACATTGAAGGCAGCAGTGACATAATGCTCTCGGGCCCGCCACAGATGTGAGAGGGATGGTTGGGCGTTGGAGAAGGAGAAGGGAGTGACTTATTGTTCACATGTTGGGGTGACCTCATTTCAATGATCCTCTCAGGAGTCCTCACCTTTCTTGTCTGGCCCTTGCTGTTCAACAGGAAGAACAGATCACGAAATGCCCTTAACCTAGTTATAACCTCTTATTGCACACAACACTGCCTTGCAATGGTGTACAAAACAGGATGACGTAACCCCAACCTGAAGTCCTTGGTTACAAGAAAAATCATTCATCCTAGGTGAGCACACGGTCCATGCAAAAGGCCTTCGACTTAGATATCACTACCTGTACCCCACACACCCAGCAAATGAGTTCCCCGAGAGGAACTTCACGCAGGAGGCTGCATTAGGCCACACAATCCTGTGTAATGCTTGCCAACTATGGTTGTTTGTCCATATGCTATCCTTTTTTAAATGCTAAGCATCAAGTAAGAACTAGCACATACCGATTTTTAGTCTCTGGAATAAGACCTGGTTGGGTGGTTTTAAAATTCTGACCTCCAGATTTAGAGGTGGATGCGCTCTAACATTACGTCTACCCCACTCATTTCAGTTATCTTGCGTCGCAATGGGACCTGTCCAGGATTATAGCCCGAGCCAAGAAACTGCTTCAGCGAACAGACACTCAGTATAGAGCATCATGCACAGACAGACAGACAGACAGGTCAGGTCAGGTATGGGGAGCATGTTCCAGAGCAGCGTGTTGTTGCATACACTTTCTGCCGGTACTCCAAGGGGACTCCATCTGGCCATCCCCAGGCAGATGCCTGGCCATCTCCATCTCCTTGAAATGCCAATCAATCTTCTGCAACCACAAGGCACGTGTTGGCCGTTGGCCTCCTCCACTCACAAGACTACCTCACTGAGAGAATGTGGTAAGCAGGATCAGCGTCAAGAAATAAGCCACATTTCATACAGCCGTAGCTGATGCACACGGACTATACAGGTACCAAATCTCATCTGAGTCTCTGTCAGCAACCGCTCGTTGGAAACAATCTGACCAGCAAGAGCCAATAATTCTCTAAAGAGACCTGGTACGAAGGAGTTAAGTCTCCGTCTCAGATCCCTGGTCAGAATCCAAGTCTCATATCAGTAGAGCAAGACTGAGAGGACCAAGGACTTCAAACTCACACTTTGTACTCCTGCGTAGGTAGTGACAGCGCCACACCCCATGATCCAGTGAATCCATGACTCCCCAGGCCTAACCTTGACGTCTATCACCTCTGGCGACAAACATGCAGAGACATGATATACTGCCAAGGTAAGTCAATCTCTCATGACATTCCAGAGCCATACACAAACGGGTACAGACAAGAAAGCAAACGGTACAGGACTGGATCTTAGTTTTTGACCCCGGAAACCCATAATCCCAGAAGCTCAGACTCTTCATTCACGCCTTGAAAGACCACTGTAAGGATATCCAGTGACTCCGCAAGGATGACTGTATCATCTGCAAAATCAAGGTCAGAGATCTTGACATTCCCAAACAATACACTGCAACTTTATCTCTCCGACATCCTCCCAGAATCAGTCCATATAAGTGCTGAAAAGTGTGGGAGCCAGTACACACCTCTGATGAACTCCAGTAACACTGGAAATAAGTTGGAGTGGAACCACATCTCACATCACTCTCAGTACCAGAGTATAGTTTAGAAATCATATTTATCAGTTTGATGGCACCACGAAGACAGAGAATCTCCCAAGAGGGCGTCCCGATTCACTGAATCAAACGCTTTACAGAGATCAACATAAGCTGCAAGCAGCTCTGCCGAAACTCTCGTCTGTGTTCAGTGAGGACCCGGAGATCAAGCATTCGGTCAATTCTGCTCTTTTGGTGTAAGCCTGACTGTCTGGTTTGTTTGATGCTCAAGCAGATGGTGGTGAACTATCAATAATTATCTGAGCAATGACCTTGCTCGCACTGAGAACAGCGTCACCCTCAGTTTCTGTTGCAGTCTTGGCGATCACCCTTCCTTTCCAGAGATGGACAACAAGGCTGCTCTTTCAGTCAGTTAGGATGATGCCTGTGTTCCAGACAGAGCACAGAACTGCATGCATTGACATGAGTACAAGCATTTTTTATCAGCATGAGAAGTTCAGCATGGATGCCCAGATCCCAGGATGTTTACCCTTTCAACTGGTTCACTGCAGCTTGTGTTTCCACAATGAAGGTGGTTCACACTTGATTTGGAGGTCAACAATGGGACAGTAACACCCCTAATGTCCAACTCAACAACTGTGGGGTCATCCTGGTACAGCGCTCAAAGTAACCGGCCCAGCAGGGTTTCACTTCGGATTCCTCTGTCAAGAGCCCAGACCCTCTGCTCTAACTGTAGTGCACTGAGGGACGGTCTTGGAGAACGCATGCATGAATTCAACTTCGCAGATGAGAATCACTTGAGCACAGGTGATGCTCTAACCCTTCACAAATTCCTCACACATAGGCCCCTTGTCTGACTCAGCATATGTACAATTTTACGCCCAACTCCTGAATATCTTAGCTCTGCCATTAAGATGGCCTGCAACTCCTGGTCAATGGTATCCAGTGTCCTGGGAGACATAGTTCTTCTTCGCTGACAGTGGTTCCAAGACATCCACCGGAACATCAAGGATGGCAGTCTGGAAGGCGCACTTCAGGATTCCCCAAAAACACCCAGACTCCCCCACCCCCCCAAATCCCCATTCAGCCTGTTCATAAGCTCCTCAGCTATCGCGCTCATCCTTGAGCTTGCCAACATCGGCTAGGCTAGGATGGTACATTCTCTGGATTGAAGCTGCAACTTCAAAGTTGCTACAACAAGCTGTGGTCGGTATTGAGGAACTGAGCACTGTGTTGGACCTACAATTCTGAATGATCCTCCAGTGCTCATCAACGAGCGCATGGTCGATCTTCTTTGCCACACCGGCAGCTTTGGATACGAAGACCGCGAAAAGGCTGTGGGTGTGAAACTATGAACCAGCCACCAAAGTCCATGACTTCTTGCAAAGTCGAGGACCTTGGTGCAACTCTGGTTCACGGTTCGAGATCCATGTGGAGAACACATGTCTCATAACATCCCTATCAGTGACAGTCGATGCATTGAAATCCCCAAGACTAGAAGAGCATCGTGCCTGGGGCACTGATCGACACAACTCAAGCGTGGCATAGAATGCCTCCTTCACAGCAAGATCACCCACTCAGTCGGAGCATATGCAGAGACTAGGGAAATTTCACCCAAGGAGTGAGAATCCTCAGTCTCATAATACACTCGTTGACCGATGTTACCTCAATTATCATGGAGTCAGCTTATTAGACACAGCTACAGTAACTCTTGGGTATGGTAACCATCAAAGCAACCATATCAGTAGTAGGTTTAACACCCGCCATGATTCACTACTATCCAATCCCTAAGCCTCGAGAGTGCTGTAATCTGATGTCAAGCTCTGGAGCTCAGATGATAGCAGAAACAGGTGATCATACTCCCTTTGGGATTGGACATTTGAGGCCCACCCCAATGGACCGTCTCAGGTTAATTTGAGGAGACCGCATCTGGTGGACAACACCTCAGCACCACCCGACACATGCACCGCAATTTGACCCAGGAAGGTTATTCCGTCTTTCCTCCTCTCAAAAGAATTGGGGCCCAAAGGCTTTTCCTCATCCCGTCATCCAGTGAACTGCCCTGCGAAGGGAAGCTGCACGGATGTACTCCATGGAGTGGGGTTTCAGTTTTCTTTGTGTTGTTTTTATGTTTTGCGGAATGAAATGTTTTACTGTGGTAGAGTGGAAATCCTGCTAACCAACCTCCTCGAAAAAGGTAACCAACTGCAGGAGGACATCTGCAGACACAGTTGGGCACTAGATATGGATGGCGTTGCTCACAAGGAGTTCTTACCCTTTGACAGGTTTTATTTTTAAATCCGCTTGGCTGTTCATATCCAAACACCCAGGAATCACCAGGAAATCTGGTGGGGAGACGGTGTAGTCGGCGACAACCTGACCATGAAATAGGTTTAGTCCAGGTTTACAATGATACCTGTAGCAAGTCACAGATCTATCTGGCGTGACCTTCAATGAGATCTGATCTGGCCTGACTCCGTGAGAGGGTCTCGTAAAAATATGCACGTGCTGTTTGTGTTTGTTTCATTCCTCGTGCTCACAGCCCTCCTACGTCCTGACCCCACCCTCATAAAAAGTACCTTCCCACTTTTATTCCCATTCATCCTCCCCCTCTCCACCCAACCTCCTGATGAAATGAAGTCCATAACCATGAGATTTAATTAATGTGTTGTTTTAACTGAGAACACGGCTTGATGGCCATTCAGTGACCTCTTCTGTGTCCAAGTTCTTTGTACAGAGGCTTCGTCCAAAAGATCGTGGACTATTACTCCCATTATGGACTGGTGCGGCTGTTTACATTTATCTTTTTTTTAAGCCACAGGATCTAAGCCTTCTGTGTGTCATGGCGTTTCGAGACAGGAGGACGAGTATCTGGGTACACTTCTTCACTGCAAAGCAGGTTGTTGGCCTTGCATACTTTATTAGTAAGAATTTTTGGTCTGTTTTTCCTGTTTCTCTCAACCAATCTGTCCAACTCAACCCTCAGTTCACAATGCGTTTATCAAAAAGTTTTTACCTTGATACACTCTCAGTGAATTTAACACTCGCCTTCATTGATTCACGCCCTTTTTTATTTTTGGATTTTTTTTGTTATTCTTCTTCTTCACATGGGACTCTGTTGCTCGTGCTCTCTTTCCTGGACTTCAAGTTACTGCCTCCACTATTACTCATGGTTTTACTATCCCATTATGAGCTTTCTTAACTGTGAGACCCTTTCCCCTTTATATGAAACTTTCTCTCATGCTATAGTGCATCCGCAATTCTTGTCGCTGTTTACCACTTTCCAAACTTTGTGTCGTTGACTTTATTTGGCCTCTGTTTTATCCAAATGCTCCTACTGGAACAGTACCTGTATAGAAAAGTCTGCAACACTTCACTTAGACATACTCAATGAATACACTCTTGTCAAAATTAGTAAAACTTGTTGTCTTTACTCACTTCTGTGAGATTCCTTGTACATACAAACTGGCAAATGTTTTATTTATTTATTTATTTTATTTATCTCCAAATCGGTCTATGTTTTAGTTGAATATTCTTTTATTTTTGTATGAAATAAATCCTTTCCTCGTTGACATGACAACATATCATTGGGTATGTTTTCTTTTGAGGGGGGAGGGGTCAATTTATAAACTAAAAAAAAAGTTTTTGATTTATTTTATTTACCTTGTGTTTCTGTGCAATTATGAAATTATTTCCAGTTTTTTCTTCGTCAATCCACTGGCATATTTTCTGTAGGAACTGGTTTCCCCCATATTTGTTGATACTTTTTTTTAAAAGTAATTTGTTTGATTTAATGATATGAGGATGGGATGATAACAAAGTGCCACAGACATATTTTATTATATATTATTATTATTATTATTTTTGTATTCAAAAGTTGAGACTCGTGGAGGACTAGAGCACATATAATGGATGAGGACGTAACAGAGCAAGGAATAGTAGAAAGAGAGGAGGAAACATACAAACAGCAGGGATGAGGGACAAAATAGATGGCGATTTGAATAAATGTGGGGTGTGACAAAGAATGAGGGCTTGGGGAAGACATAGGGAGGGTGATGTGGTTGGGGGGGACGGGGAGAGAAAAGATCGATACAGTCGCAAAGTATCAGGAACAAAAACCAGGAGGGTTGGAAAGAGGTCGCCTGGGGAAGATTCTCAGGGTAGAAAGATAATGGTTTTGGATGGGGGATGATTTGAGATGGTGGTGAACAGCTGTCTTGAAGACCTGAGGAAGAATGAGATTGAAAGAGTGTATGAACTTGATTTAAAGTGGGGAAAAAGAGGAACGAATGGGTGTCGGTGAGCATTCTGGATTTTGGTTGTTTCACCAGAAGAGGGGTTGATGATGGATTGCGTGTGTCCGCAGAACGCTGTGGGAGGGGGTGGGCATGGCGTGGGGTGGTGGGTGGACAAGCATTGAAATGGCAAAGGATGCAAGACTAGAAGGAGGTGGTAGAAGACAGAGAGACTACTGACCTATCTTGGATGTGAAAGTGAATAGTTCTATATTAGTGGATAGGTCATACACTCAGCTTCATCGTGGTAGATTTCCAATGATATTGAAGGCCTTTGTTTCTACGACTTCAAGCTGAGTAAGATGTGAGATGGGGGAGCAGCCCAGAGAGGGAGCAGTACTCCATGAAGCTGCGGATGAAGGCCTTGTGGTTGAATAACAGTTCAGGTGTGCCAAGGAAGGACTTTGCATGACAGAGGATACCCAGTCAGCTACAAGCTTTGGGGGCCGAAAATTCAACGGGGGAGGAGGGGTTTTCCAAAAACTTTGAAAAAGAAATTCCAAAAAGAACAATTTCAAGAGATTTCAAGGCAGTGAGACCTCAAGAACTTTGTAATATGAGCTGGAAACAGGACTTGGACTTGGAACAGAAAGCAGGCTGCCATGTTTAAAAGGATTGACTCAACCGTTGATCAGAACGGCAGCTTGCGAAGGTACCGTGGGTACCGTGGGTGACACATTATCCAAAGCGACTGATTTAATTATGTTGACTCGGGCAAAGTTGTTAACCCTTCCCTGCCGACAATCAGGGCACGGAGCTCTATTGTTGTGTGCAATGGGAAATTCCCAACTAAGGTTGGGACCTTGTACTCCGACCTTGGTGACCAGTTCTGTGTCATTGAATGATGCACGTGCGCATTTTGAATTCCTGTTACAGCATTATACTTTCAGTCTGTAGTCTATTTATTACCATGGCTCCTTATATTTTTTTTCTCTTTGTGGACACAAAGGGTTTTCTTTAGCTTCATCAGATAACTCATACTGACAAATGTGAATGACAGTTTATTACTAGATGGCACTCGGTGGAGCGCGTCTCCACAAGGCTGACAGTTTACGTTTGGTATCCCATTAATAGGCTGGATCTGGATCGGACCTCAACCAAAATCTTTTGGCTTGTTGTGTCACTAACCAACTCATCCACTTGTTTTATCCGAATCCATCACCCTTTGAGATATCATGCTATGTTCGTGTTCGGCCTTCTCTCCTCGATAAAGATCCTTTCATATAATTTTTCATCCTGATCCGGATTCGATTTCCGAAATCTGATCTCGTATGGTCTTGTTCATACCCAATGTCCACCAAATTCGTCTGAATCTGTCCACACTTGTTGAGATATCCTGCTTACAGACGACAGACAAACAAGAAGATGTCGTGCAGAGAATGATACTTGCAGAATTCTTAAACCAATTTGACCATAAAATAATTGGTGGTTGAATGCAGTGACATGATATGCAATCCTCTTCAAAGTTCAAGTAAATTGGATAAAAATGGACGATTTTTATAATCTGCCTTGGTTTATCTTTTGACGTTTGGACTCAAAATAATTGGTTGAACCAGTGACATGATCAAATCTCTCAAATTTCAATCATCTGATGAAATTGATGATTTTAGAAAACTGGCCCATGTTGACCTCAAAATGATTTGGGGTTTAATTCACTGACTTGATGTACGTGCTCTTTATGACTTTTCAAATTCAAGTAATCGGATGAAAATTGACTATTTAGAAAACTGGCCTTGTTGACTCAAAAATGCTTTGGTTTAATACTGACCTGATGTGCCGTGCTCTTTACTGACTTTTTAAACTCAAGTAATGCGATGAAAATTGACAATTTTAGAAACTGGCCTATGTTGAACTCTAAAATGCTTTGGGTTTATTCACTGCGACTGATGTGCGTGCTCTTTACTGACCTTTCAACTTCAAGTAAATCGGATGAAATTGACAATTTTAGAACTGGCCTATGTTGACTCCCAAATATGCTTTGGGGTTTAATTCACTTGACCTGATGCGCGTGCTCTTTCTGACGTTTTCAAACTTCAAGTAATTGGATGAATTGACAATTTTAGAAACTGGCCTATGTTGACGCTCAAAATGCTTTGGGTTAAGGTTATTCCATGATTTTAAATGCGCGGTCTTTACTGACCTTTTCAACTTCAAGTAAATCAGATGAAAATTGACAATTTAGAAAACTGGCCTATGTTGACCTCAAAATGCTTTTGGGGTTTAATTCACTGACATGATGTGCGTGCTCTTTACTGCGTTTTCAAATTTCAAGTAAATCGGATGAAAATTGACAATTTTAGAAAACTGGCCTATGTTGACCTCATAAATGCTTTGCGTTTTAATCACTGACCTGATGTGCGTGCTCTTTACTGACCTTTCAAACTTCAAGTAAATCGGATGAAAATTGACGATTTAGAAAACTGGCTCATGTTGACCTCAAAATGCTTTTGGCGGTTTAATTCACTGACCTGAATGTGCGTGCTCTTTATGACCTTTTCAACTTCAAGTAATCGGATGAAAATTGACAATTTTAGAAACTGGCCTATGTTGACCTCTAAAATGCTTTGGGTTTTAATTCAACTGACTAATGCGCATGCTCTTACTGACCTTTTCAAATTTCAAGTAAATCGGATTGAAATTGATATTTAGAAAACTGGCCCATGTTGCTCAAAATGCTTTGGGGTTTAATTACTGACCTCATGCGCGTGCTCTTTACTGACCTTTTCAAACTTCAGTAAATCGGATTTAAAATTGACGATTTTAGAAAACTGGCCATATTGACTCAAAAATGCTTTGCGGTTTAATACTGACCTGATGTGCGTGCTCTTTACTGACCTTTTAACTTCAGTAATCGGATGAAAATTGACAATTTAGAAAACTGGCATGTTGACGCCCAAAAATGCTTTGGGTTTAATTCACTGACCTGATGTGCGTGCTTCTTATTGACTTTTCAACTTCAAGTTAAATCGGATGTAAAATTGACAATTTTAGAAAACTGGCCCATGTTGACCTCAAAATGCTTTGGTTTATTCACTGACCTCATGCGCGTGCTCTTTACTGACCTTTCAAATTTCAAGTAAATCGGATAAAATTGACATTTTAGAAAACTGGCCTATGTTGACCTAAAAATGCTTTAGGGTTTAATTCACTGACTGATTGTGCGTGCTCTTTACTGACCTTTTCAAACTTCAAGTAAATCAGATGAAAATTGACATTTTAGAAACTGGCCCGTATGTTGACTCAAAATGCTTTGCGGTTTAATTCACTGACCTGATGTGCGTGCTCTTTACTGACCTTTTCAAACTCCAAGTAATCGGATGAAATTGACGATTTTAGAAAACTGGCTCATGTTGACCTCAAAATGCTTTGGGTTTTAAATTCACTGACCTGATGTGTGTGCTCTTTACTGACCTTTTCAAATTCAAGTAAATCGGATGAAAATTGACGATTTTAGAAAACTGGGCCCATGTTTTCCTCAAAAATGCTTTGGGGTTTAATTCACTGACTTGATGTGCGTGCTCTTTACTGACCTTTTCAAACTCCAAGTAATCGGATGAAATTGACATTTTAGAAACTGGCCTATGTTGACCTCAAATGCTTTGGGGTTTAATTCACTGACTGATGTAGTGCTCTCTACTGACCTTTCAAACTTCAAGTAAATCGGATGAAAATTGATGATTTTAGAAACTGAGCCATGTTGACCTCAAAATGCTTTGGTGTTTAATTCACTGACCTGATGTGCGTGCTCTCTACTGACCTTTTCAAACTCAAGTAAATCGGATGAAAATTGATGATTTTTAGAAAACTAGCCCATGTTGACTCAAAAATGCTTGGGTTTATTCCACTGACCTGATGTGGCGTGCTCCTTACTGACTTTTCAATTTCAAAGTAAATCGGATGAAAATGACGATTTTAGAAACTGCCCATATTGACTCAAAATGTTTGTGCGGTTTAATTCACTGACGTGATGGCGCGTGCTTCTTTACTGACCTTTCAACTTCAAGTAATCGGATGAAAATTGACATTTTAAGATAACTGAGCCGCCTATGTTGACTCTCAAAAATGCTTTGGGTTTAATTCAGCTGACCTCATGTGGCGTGCTCTTATGATGACTTTTCAAATTTAAGTAATTCGGTGATTAAATATGAATTTAGAAAACTGCCGGGCGTGGCCTCAAAGTATGCTTGTGGGTTTTAATTCACTGACTGATGCGGGCTTCTTTACTGACCTTTTTCCAAATTCTAAGTAAATCGGATTGAAATTGACTATTTTGAAACTGGCCTATGTTGACTCTCAAAAAATGCTTTGGGGTTTTATTCACTTGACCTGATTGTGCGTGCTCTTTATACTGACGCT
>CM068957.1:72158546-72173759 GCA_035128595.1 Eptatretus atami | reverse complement strand
CATGTAGTTACTTAGATATTCAAGTTTCAAATGGTCATTTTTTTAGGGGCACCCTGTATATATCGGGGCGTATTATGTGATACCGGTCGTCCGTCCGTCCGTCCGTCTGTCTGTCTGTCTGTCTGTACAATAAACTGCAAAGAAGAAGTTATCCTATAAAGGCCATGATGAAGCTTTCGCTCACCTATACTCTTACTAATTGTTAGGCAAGTCTTGTTCTAAAAGCAAAAGTAAGATAAACTGATCCTGTTCTAAACACAAGATCTATAAGGCTAATGCAGAAGTGAATATTTGGATTGTGTTAAATCACAGGTGGTCATGTAAGGATCAGTGGCTCCATAATGCACAGGTTTATTATATAATAAAGCCATCTCAAATTGATTTGAAGAATGGTACCGTTCTTCCTCGCAACTGAATTGTTTTCAGACCTCCCACAGCGTGTTTTCATAACTGGGATTTAGATCTGGACTCATATGCGGGCAATTATCAGAACGAGGTCCAGCAATCTTGTCTTGAACCATTCCTGGGGGTGATTTTTTGAAGTTGATTTGGGGTTTTTATTCTAGTCCTGCTGCAAGATCCATGAATAATGTTAGACGGAGACCAGCTTTCTGAGAGAGGGGCATGACATTAGCGTCCCGAAATATGCACCTGTAGTAATCTCCTGATTTCATGATGCCGCTACACATTCAAAGGCACCAGTGCCAGAGGCGAGCAACACAACCCAAAACAATCACTGTAAACCTCCTCCATGTTTGACTGTAGGGAAAGGGTTCTATTCTTTAGAAGGCTTCATTTTGTATTCTGTAGTACAGAGATGATGTGACTTTTTATGTCCAAAAGCATCTAATTTAGTTTTTCTATCTGTTCCAACAAGTCATTTTCTCAGTACTAAAGAAGATGCCAGAAGGGACTTTGGTCATTGGTTCAGTGAAAGCTGTTTTCTTTTTGTCAGTTTTAAGGACTCGGCGAGATCGAGGGCTTGTCGTTTTGTCTCTTCTCTGAGCTAGGTGGGTTCCTCTTGGACGTCTTGCGCGTACCATAGAAACCTTTCATCGAGTTGGTGACGGAATTGGTACTTGTGCGAGTTTAAACGTTGGTACGTTGTGCTCAATGAGAGAGTAAAGATCATTTCAAGTACATTGTATAAACAGAATCTGTTTGGCAAGTTGGTCCGATGAGACCGGTGCATGTCAATCTCCGAAGCAATGTAATTACACTTTGAATACAAATGAGTCGTTCATTCAGTAACAAAACTCGGAGACTCTGAATAAATTAGGTGTCTAAGTCTTGATGCGGCTATTTCGTGTCCAGGGGGGAGGTTTGCGCTGCAGTCGGGCATGGGCTTCTAAACTTCACATGTATAACCACGGGTGGATGTACAGGAAATCATTCAAGGTGCTCTTGTAACTTGTATTTTTCGTTTCTTTCTAATTTTCCCTGTTATTGAGGCCTCATTCAGCCCGCTACCCCATCTGTCATTGTGTTTTGCCTTTTCTTCCTGTGCCCTCACTCTTCCAAGAAGTTCTGCATTTCATCAGGGAAAGGAGGGGGTGGATCAGAAGGGAGAAATTGTAACTATTGAATTAAGTGAGATGTTCTGTTGTGGGGGTGGCAAAGGTTGGGGTGACAGGTTGAAAGATGGGAAGGACGAGAAAGCACTAAGGTTGAGGAGATCACATTTCACGGGGATACTTCTTTCAATTTATTCCATCTATCAGCCAACAATTGGTTTCGACTCAATCGGCAGAGGAGTCTTTATGTTGCCTTTATGCATTGAAAGACATCTCCAGAGATGTCTGAACATCTTACAAGCAAAAAAGAAATATCAACATTTTTCATCTGACACCTTATCAGCTCAAGTAATAAAACAGCAGCTTCCCTTAGGAGTAGTCACAATCCTCTCCAACTAATGTCATCAGTGGTTCCCCTAAAAATAGCAGGGACATTTGTCACATTATGGGGGAAAGCTGGCTCTGCAGCCTACTATAGCCATCTGTCTACAGAACAGGGCCAACTTAGTGGACACAGAGATGTCTGTTCACACAATAAAGGGTAAGATAAAAACTCTGCTGAATTGAGTGATCATCCTCCTCATGAGCAAGCACTTACTTTTTTTGATACTTGACCATGGTTTGGGATTAAAGCTCTATTTTCTGAACGTTGACCACCATCATCATTAAAATATTGGAGGAATAAATATATTTGGTAGGTGTGCTGGCCAGGTAAAGGCATTTGGCGAAATTTTCACAAACCAGCCTTGGCCAGGCTTCACATTTGAATAAAGGTGACAGGGATTAGTCATTTGTCCAGGGTATTGATGATAATCTTTGCAAAAATGCAGGATCTCAAATCCAGCACTCGTGCTAGCACGCTACCCCCCCCGCCACCCGACCGGACACTAGGTTACACGTCACTTGAGGTATGGCACACGTTGTATGCAATGCCTGCCTTCGAAACACCAAATCTGACGGTGCACCCACTACACATGCATCTATAAATCCATTGAACTCAAAGTAGAACAAAAACAATTTCATAAAGGAGATTCTAAATATTTAATTATGACTTTTTTGATTTTGTATAGTTGTGCAAAAACGCATCCTTATATAATGCAACTTCAAGTGAAAGTTTACGGTATTTTCTGTGGGAGCAGTCACATCCTTGTTTATGTTTGACAACAATGCTTTTGCACTTGAGAAGTGGAGAGGTTCTTTCAAACTCAATATTCTGACTCTGCTCCTGGACCGGACGGCTCAGCACGTGTCCAAAAACTGCTTCTACTGCTCTTGCACATCCTCTCTCTGCCCTTTTCATCCTGTAAATTGTTTCTTGCGTCATCTTCCATCGCTTAAATCTGCCAACATACTGCACTGACTTAAAAATGCGCAAAACGGGATCCCCTTAAACTACAACCTATCAGCTCACTTCCAATCATCCAGCAAGGTCAGGAACCATCATTGCAGGTATGAAACCTTCCTTTTTCCCAACAACTCCATCTCAGATCACCAGTTTGGTTTTGGACTAGGTCACTCCCACCTTGACATGCTGCTTCTGCCTCACGCTAACAATGGGATGGAGGAGACTCAATGTCAGACATGAGTCAGGCCAATCTCATGCTATCTGCCATAGTCATGCTTTGACACATCTGGCATCTGCCTACTCTCAAACTTTCTGCCTATACATCCAAGGCCAAACTTCACACATGGCTTACTGAATATTTCTCCTTTCTAGCCAGCATGTGGCTCTCAATGGGATCCTTTTCATATCTCTCCCTGGCAAGTGAAGTGCCCCAAGGCAGTGTTTCTGGACCAGTCCTATTCCTGATTTCGCTCAAATGATATCTCTGACTCTGGAAAATCGCTTTTATCTTATTTGCTGATGACTCCACCCTTTTTCCATTTACATTATACTCATCCTTCAGACAGGCAGGCCTGCAAGCTCCTGCCCTCTCTTCAGACCTTGATTAATATTACCCAGCTTTCAAACACTTGGAAATATGTCTTTTCAATCATGATAAATCTCACACTCACCACTCTTTCTGAAAGGACTGCCGGGCAAACTCTCCTATCTATCTTTCTTAACAATCCTCTTGAGGCAGTTCAGTCATTCAAACTCGTGGTCTCACTTTCCACCATGACTCTTCCTTGGGAAAACCACATTTTCAAAGCCATCCTCCATCATGCAAAGTCATTCCTTGGCATAACCTGAACCCTATCCCCTACAAGGCCCTTCATCCAAGCCTTGATGGAGTACTGCTCTCCCATGGCTGGCTGGCTCCCCTACCTCACATCTGCTCAGCTTGACGCCTTGGAACAAAGGCCTTCACGATCATGGAATCTCCTGACTGAAGTGAGTCTATCGGCTTATCAGCTTGGCCATCGCAGACAGGTCGGTGGTTCTCTGTCTTCTAACCGCCCTTTCTGATCTTGCTCCTCTGCTTGCAGTCAGGCAGATAAGATCTGTGACTACTTAGCAGGTAACCGCGATTAATCCGTACTAACCTGTTTCATGGTCCAGGTTGTCAGTGGTACTACCGTCTCCCCCACCAGGATTCCTGGTGAGGAGGGTGTATGGATATAGACACCAGCAGGATGAATAAACAAAACCTGTCAAAGGTTGAAGGAGCTCCTTGTGAGCCAATATCTCCGATGCAGGCGAGTAATCTGACTGTGAAAGGACGCATTCTATGCGCATCGAGTCTGGGTTTTGATTACATTGCCCAGCCAGATACTCTTCTAGTTCTTGGGGATTGCAATGGCATCGAATGACACTGATAGGGATGTGTATAAGACAGTCTGTGTGGTCCCATGGGTCGGAACTGTGAACAGAATAGACTAACTTTCTTGACTTGCAAGACAGTTTCTGGAAATTTACGGGTGGGCTGTTTCATGGTTTCAGTGCTGCAGGCTCATCGCTGGACTTGGTATTTCAATGCTGGCGGTGTGGCAAAGGAGATTGACCATGTGTGTTCGTTGATATGGATGTTGGAAGATGATCCAGAACTACAGGGTGCTTCAGTTCTAACACCGCCACAGAGCTTGTTGTGCACTCTGAAGTTGAAGCTTAAATCTAGGAGAATGGTACCATCCCCATCCTTGGCTGGTGTGGAAGCTTCAGGATGGACCAGGGTAGCTGAGGAGTTTGTGAAAAGGATGAGTTGGGGATTTAATGGGTCTGCAATGCATTTTGGGGATCCTAAGAGTGTGGCGTGACCTTCAAGGCCTGCCATCCTTGGAAGTTGCCGGTAGATGTCTTGAATCACTGTTGGGCGAAGAAGAAGTTTTGTCTCTCAAGGGACCTGGTACCATTGGCCAAAATTACAGGCCAGGTTTAATGGCAGAGTTGAGCTGTTAGGGAGTTGAGGCGTAAAACTGTGTGGCGCGCTGAAGCGTGGACAGGAGGCCTATGTGCAGGAATCTGTGAGGGGGTAGAGCATCCCCTGTGGTCGTGGGTGATTTCGTCCTCTTAAACAGGATTTGTGCATTGCTTTTCCTCAAGCCCGACCTTCGGTGGTTACTGCATTTAGCAGTGGAGGATAGGTGGGCTCTTGACAGAGCAGTTCCTGAAGTGCAGGCACACTGGGCAGTTCTTTGAGCAGCTGTACCAGGCTGACCCACCAGCTGTTGAGTTTGATTTCAGGTTTGTTACTATCCCCTCTTGCTGTCCCCCATCAACTGTGATCTACCTTTGTTTGTGAAACACAGGCTGCGTGAACCGGTTGAAATGGGGGTAAAGGCTCCTGAGGTCTGTGGCATCCATGCTGAAACTGCTCAAAGCTGGTGGACAATGCTGCAATAATGTCATTGTATGCCAGTTTCTGTGCTCTGTTTGAACACCAGGCATCATCCACCTGACTGGACGAGGTGGCCTGCTGTCCCTTCTGGAAAAAGGGAATGGGTATCGCCAGACTTGCAACACCTACCGGGGGTGACGCTGCTCTCAGTTCCGGGCAAGGTTTGCTCGGATAATTCTTGATCGGGTCGCCCACCATCTGCTTGAGCACGCAGCGCCACAGCAGTCAGCTTTATACCAAATGGAACAATGATTGAACGGCATCCTCCTCTCAGGTCCTCACTGAAATGTTAACAAAGTTTGGCAGAGGCTGGCTTGCAACCTACGTTGATCTCTACAAAGCGGTTCGATTCGGTGAATCGGATGCCCTGGAGGATTCTTGTCTTCGTGGGGTGCCAACCAAAACTGATCATTCTGATATCTGAACTATACTCTGGTACTGAAAGTGCTGTGGAGTGTGATTCCATCTCTGACTTACTTCCCTGTTACTGGAGTTTGCAGGTGTGTGTACTGGGCCCCCACACTCTTCAGCGCTTGTATGGATTGCATCTGGGAGGATGTTGGAGAGATCAAGCTGTGGTGGCATTGTTGGGAATATCAAGATCTCTGACCTGATTTCACAGAGACAATGCAGTCAATGCTTTGCAGAGAACTCTGGAAATCCTTTTGGGGGCGCTCGAGGTGCTGAATGAGGAGTCAAAGCCGTGGGATTATGGGTTTCCCCTCAGTCAAAACTGAGATCATGGCTTTCCTTGACATCTTGGATGCTGTCATCTTGTCTGTACCCATTCTATGGTGAGGGATGTTGAGGTCACAGAGATATTCACTTACCTGGGAGTGATATTCATGTCTCTGGCAGGCCTGTGAGTCCAGGTCAATAGACATCTAGGTCGGGCCTGCGGAAGTCATGCATCACTGGAACTCATGGGGTGTGGCAGTTGCTGGTACCTGTTGCAGGAGGATGAAAGTCCGTAGTTTCAGGTCCTTGGTGCTCTCAGTCTTGCTCTATGGATAGACTTGGAGTCTGCGCAGAGATCTGAGATGGAGACTTAACTCGTTTCGTACCAAGGTCCTCTTTGGAGCATCTTGGCATTTATGGTCGTACTTTGT
This sequence comes from Eptatretus atami, assembly GCA_035128595.1. Classification (NCBI taxonomy): domain Eukaryota; kingdom Metazoa; phylum Chordata; class Myxini; order Myxiniformes; family Myxinidae; genus Eptatretus; species Eptatretus atami. The sequence goes on along the minus strand of CM068957.1, from coordinate 72,167,357 downwards.
GTCCAAGACGAGCAGTTGCTGAGGTTAACTCAAATGAGATTTGTTGCCTGTATAGTCTGTGAGCGTCACCTGCGCTGTATGGACATGTGGCTTCGTTTTCCTGATGCTAATCCTGCTCCCAGATTCTCTCAGTGAGGGAGCCTCTTGAGTGGAGGAGGCAGCATGGCAACCAGCGTGCCTCGTGGGATGCAACAGGCTGATCAGCATCTCAGGAGATGGGGTGGGCAAGGCATCTGCCTGGGGGGATGGCCAGGCGGAGACCCCTGCAGTACCAGTGGGAATTTGATGCAGCGAAGTGCTGCTCCGGTGCATGCCCCATGCCTGACCTGACCGTCTGCTCTTTCTGTGCTTTGTCCTGCCCTCCTAAGGTTTCTGCGGTGTTCACCACAGTCCATCATAATCCCCTTCTGCTGAAACTACCCTAAGTTCAGGATCACTGTTCACACTCCAGTCATTTGTTTCTCTTTTTTCCCACCTGTGGAATCAACTTCGACATCCTCTCAATCTCATTCTTCCCTCCAGGTCTTCAAGACAGCTGTTCACCACCATTCTCAGATGTTCCCAATCCAAAACCATGATATTTTATGCCCTCGTTAACCCCACTCAAATCCCTCCTCCTTCCAAATTTTCCAGTTTTCTTTCCTTGGAGTTTCCTTCTGTATCCATCTTGTCCACCCCATGCATGTATGTTTTTGCTTGTTGTTTTTGTCTGTGTCCTGTATCCGTTCACTGTACTCGCTTCTTCCACGAGTGTTGACTATGTAAACAAAAAAAATACCCATCAAAGTTTGTTTTACAGCCAATCACAGATGAGACTTCACTGGTTCACCAAAATGTCGTTGGAAATTTACGGTCATATTTGCTGCTTAATTGCACATTAAGAAAAATATAATGATGAAATATCATCATTGATTCAGCTCTCGTGGTGACATCAGAAAGTAACGATCAACTCTGAATGTTAGTCGAAGATCCATCTGCCAGCACTGGTCATTGGTGGACGTTAAGGACTTCATTGTATCTCTCATGAAGAGAGGCTGTGAACAAATTAAAATTCCTGCTGAAATCGCTTTTAGTCCGAGTGTCAGGTCTGGCCAGCCAGTTCGTTAAGGATTCGAGTCAAAAATGTTCCTTCAAAACATGGTGGGAATCATTGGGACATTTAAGAAGTAGTAGTATCGTAAGAACCCTTGTGTGGTGGTGAATCCTGCTGACATAATATTGTTATAATGCTCCTGGTTTTGTAAGGGATTCGACACCAACAGAGTTCCCTTTGCATCATTGTTCGTGCGTGAAAACGGAATGAGAAAATTTACTGGTGTCTTTTTTATTCCTGGGGCCAAATTGCTCATCAGAATAGATTTGTTGCACCCAATTGGCTCACTAATATCATCGGGGGCGATCATAAATTGTACGTTAAACATCTCCAACTATTGTAATGAACATTTGCGTCACTGTTGAATCCATTATCTGTTTTAAAAATCACATTTGTTTCACTTTCCTTTCTGGATAATAAGATCATTATCAGATTCCTAATATGACTGAACTTGAAAACTGAAGAAGCAGAAGCAACTTGTCATTTGTATGTGAATAATCCATGTTTAAATCTCTGGCGATGAATCTGCAGGATGATCATGTGCATTTGTCATCCATAGGCAACCTAAACAAGTCGTAAACCTTAAACAGAGAGCGGCGTTTTTTCATCGACATCATCAAGAGTGCGTCGCTCAAGGTACCGTTTCATGAAATGCGTGAACAAACAGCCTCGAATGGGTATCGATTGCACCGAATCATTGATTATAGAGGCCTATCATTTGATGGAAACCTTTTAAAAAAAGAAAAATCTAATCAAAGCTTCCAGATCATGTGATTCATTTGAGTGCCACTTTGAAAAACAACTTCATGGCACTTTTTGCTAGAAGAAAGGCCATTGTGTGCAGGTGACCTGGGCTATCTTTAAACCCAATGCCTTCACCAATTGCAGTTGTGTGTATGTATATATATATGTCTGTGTGTGCTCAGTGCTGCTGGAATGGGGTAAGCCTGCGAGGAGCATTGAAATTGAAAATTGTGAGTCTCAGCACGACCCATCATTGATTTGGACTACGGAGCAGTGGTCCCAAGAGATTGCAAGGAGAGCTGCAGGACCCACATTTGATTATGGCCTTTGGTGTCCAGAGAAGCTTGCCGCACCTGACCAGGTTTGCTGCTGGTGGCGATCAACTTGTGCTGATCTCACCAACTCGGTTATCCACATTTTCCTTTTGCGCTTTGCGAGCACTTTTGATTTATTCCGTTGCTGTCCCACCATTCCCGAACAATATTTTGTCTTGTATACTTCTGTGGCCGAAGCTAAGTATATTTGATCTCTCTCATTAATCGACAGTGTCGTATTTTTTTGGAGAACAAGTCGAATTGGCTAATTTTCCCATTTTTTTCCCCTTCATTTCTAGATAAGTCGATTTGGAATACAATAAATACTAAGCCAGATCATCCACCAGAGTAAGCCTGGTGATGACTTCATGGCTAGGGTGGCTGGCTAAGATCTTAGGGTCTGGAGTGCAAGCCCCTGTGAAACGTTGGAATTACAACCAGGTGCGGTTGGACTCAGCCTGTCATCCTTCTGAGGTCGGCGAAATGAGTGCCAGCTTGTGGTAACGGGCATTGTCATCAGCGGCACTGCCACACCCAAAAATGATGCACCAAGCAGCCTCGTGCTGCATACGAATTACTAATAACTACTGTAGTTCGCCAAACTGTCAATCCGAACAATGGGAGGTGTTATTTCTCCTTGACACTGTCACAATGCATCCATCGCTGCCGAGGTACTTCCGGGTTTATGAGTATTAATGAGCTGTTTGGTGCATATTATTTGAACTACATGTGGGAGACCTTTCGCATAATATAGGAACGTGATAGTTTTTTTTAAACAGTTTATCACATAGAGGTACAGTATTTAAACAAGCCACAGAATCGTTCTCAGCACTGTCTGAAGCCATAAAAAGTTGATTCTGAGTACAAGTCGAGACCCGGACTTCCAGGGAAAAAGTATCGACTTCAACACCGAAAAATACTGTTTGACTTTTTGTGCCCGTCCTCCATCTATATAATAAAGTGTGTGTGTGTGTGTGTGTATATGTATATATATGTATATATATGTATATGTAATATATATATATGTATATGTATATATTGTTGTGGGCCGGGGGTCGGTGGCGAGAACGACGCACTAGGTGGGGGAGGTTACGCTCGTCTCCTACCAGACTCCCGGAATTGTAGGCCGTCACTCCGGATAATTCCGTGAGCTGGCGGGTCGCTGAACGACCGTGGACACCAATATCTCAACTGCGTAGCGTAGGGTCTATTTGTTTATAACCAATTTACCTAATTAACTACGCGATTTCGACTACGGGGAAACCACGCCCTCGGCATGTCTTGCTCGAACCGGGCCACTCTACCGACTGCGGGTAGAAGTTTACAACTACCGACTACCAACTCCGGTCGGTTGCAGCGAGCGGCAAACTGCCAAAGCCATGCCAGCTATGATAGACCGATTACCGGGGATGAAACCCCGCTTATCTCAGACCCGGACCATGCTGGACTAATGTAAGAAGGGACAGAAAACAGACTGGGAACATTTCTAATAAATTTATTAACAGTAGAATAAAGACAAAGGCAAAGGTCGTCGGTTTGGTCCCAGTTGCACGTGTGGGACTCGTGGCTCGTGGCAGAGCTCACGTGGCGAATAGTCGGGGTCCACAGAACTCCTCTCACCCGTAACAGCACCAAGAAGAACAAACCAGACAACTCACAGCCACCGTGAACAAGAACCAGACTGCTCACAGCCACCGTGAAAACTTCTGGTCCAACACCGTGAAAACTCCTCTCCACCAGAACTCTCCAGAACTCCTCAGAACTCATGACCGAACCCCTCAGAACTCTCGACACTCCTCTCTACAGAACTCTCCGCTGAGGATGGTGTCGTAACTTTTATGGACCTCCTCAGCGGGGAGGGCCTTGGTGAAACTGACATCACTGTTCGCCCCGAATGGATGGGCGTTCCATGGGTCCGCCCTTTCTGGGCGGAGTTTCGGCCATACCGGGAAGCCTGCCCACTCCACACGTGCGGACTCGCCCAAAGGGTACTTCACCAGATTTTTCCTCGAAACAGCGAGTCGCCGGTTGGGCGGGTGAAGCGCTTGTTCAAGTGGTGTTGTCGGTTTGTTTGTTGGATGGTCTTAGATGGTTTGTTGGATGGTCTTAGATGGTAAAGATTTAATAACCTAACTAAAAGAAGTTGCAACGCACGTTTTTGATTCTCCCACTAGACAAAAGGAAAGGACTACACATGTACTTAATGGGATAACTGACTTTTGGGACCTGTATGTTGAATGCAAATGGTTTCCAGATCCGTAACAATATATATATATATATATAATATATAATATATATATATGTATATTGTATGTATATTATATGTATTTATATGTATATTGTATATATGTATATATGTATATATATATATATATATATATATATACATGTATATATATATGTATAGATATACATATATATCTTCTTCTTCTTCTTCTTTCGGCTGCTCCCTTAGGGTCACCACAGCGGATCATCGTTATGATCCGCATAATGATTTGGCACAGGTTTTCGCGCGATGCCCTTCCTGACGCAACCCTGTCGCCTCTTACGACACAGGGATATGGTACGCCTATTCTAACGGGCATACACCTGGGCCCAGTACACTGGTACTCACTTCGCCGACCTCGGAAGGAATGACAGGCTGAGTCAACCTCCTGGTGTGTATTAATTCAGCGGCCAATGGGGCTTGAACTCAGGACCTTTTGGATCCCAAGGCCGCTACCAAACCACTATGCCAACACCAGATACATATTTTTTTTTTACCATTCAGATCATGATATATATGTATTTGTCCATATATATATTTGTCTCCATAACTCCAAAACATGAAATATAGTGTCCCAAACTTTGCATCCATACTAAGGGAACTCCATGGGAGTGCATGATGAAAATTGGGGTGTTTGGGTTAATTTATGTTTCAAAAAATGAAAAATTTGGCTATCTTCATGAAAACTTATCCTTGGTCAGCCGAACTTCTCCTCAAGGGGGTCTTAGCCGCCATTTTGATTAGGCCTATTCAAACATGCATTGCTTTGGAAACACGATCGACTTATGGACCAATTAAAGTATATAATCCAATATTATTTCGGATTTGAAAATCGGATCTCGTTGATTAAATAAGTGTCGAAATCTGGAGTGAATCTGACAATTTAAAGAAATTATCAATTCGCCAAGCGTTGGATTGATGACCGACTAACAGGGAACGTGAGCTGGGTTTGAACCGTTTGGCTTGTGTCATTTGGAGAGAGGAGCGTTTCCTGAGAAGATTGAGGTAAGTGCTGTATTTGTATCATCTGTGGTTTTTAAGTAATCGTGTGGCTGAAATTGTCCTGAGATATGCCGGTCATACAAACGTTATACATTCGGGTGTTTCAAAAGAGTGATGCAACTTTAAATGTTTATTTACAAAGAAACAGAAACCTTAAGGCCCTGTCACACCTTGACGATTTAGCCAGCATAGCGACGTATTGAAAAATTTGTTCTAAAACCCTGGCACATGTCGAATAACGTTATGGGTAAGTTTGGTATACGTTCGTAGTACGCTGGCATACGTCGTAGTCGCTGGCATACGTCGTGAGTACGCTGGCATACGTCTAGTACGCCGAGCTGTTGACAAATTTTAACATGCTTGAAATTTTTTGACGTATGCCAGCGTATGACTCACACGTTCCGCATACGCTGGCCATAGTTGTAGGCACGTTACGCGAATCGTTGACACACGTCGACACAACGTTACTTGTAAGTTACTCATAAGTCGAAACACGTCAAGGTAATGTTTAGCGTCAGTGTTCAAGACTCCATGGTTTTTTTTTTCCTTCTTCTCGGCATGACGGTGATGTTGACACTTCGATTTCTAGTGTGGTTATAATATAATATATTAATAGGTGCCGCTCAACGACTTAAATCATAACCGCACTAGAAATCGAAGTGTCAACATCACCGTCATGCTGAAGGAAAAAAAAAACCCCCCAAGAAACCATGGAGTCTGGAACACTGACGGTTCCTCCTGTGTGAACCCCATTTTATATACCAATTCCCCTAACGCTGCCAATACGCCATTATAATGGTAGCGTAAGTTAGTAACACGTTCAATAAGTTCTGTGGTCATCCGGAAGACGTCAAATACATCTACATACGTCAATGTGCGTTGGAGATACGTTTCACATAGGTTCAAAGCACGTTACTCATAGGTTCAAAGCACGTTACTATAGGTTAGAAATAAGTTTCGGGTATGCTAAAGCGTTACCTCGACGTGTTTCGACTTATGAGTAACTTACAGTAACGTGTGGCGACGTGTGTCAATGATCGCGTAACGTGCCTACAAACTTATGCAGCGTATGAGGAACGTGTGCGTCATACGCTGGATACGTCGAAAATTTTCAACATGCTGAAAATTTGTCGACGTACTCGGCGTACTACGACGTATGCCAGCATGCTTCAGCGTGCTTTCAGCGTGCTCTTAACGTATACAAAACTTACCCATAACGTATTCGACGTGTGCCAGCGATTCGGCAAATTTTCATTACGTCGGCTACGCTGGGTAAAACGTCAAGGTGTGACAGCGGCTTGAGACTTCGATGTCTATTGCGGTTATGATTTGAATCGTCGAGCCGCAGCCTTTTAATAGGCTACGCCACGTGATTGTCGGCGATACGCTGCCGCGCGCTATGCATAAGTTAGACTATTGTTGGGCATAGGTTGTGAACGCCGACAACACGCTCCAGCATTCGTTGGCATAAGTTATCTATATGTTATCGAAACGTTCTGTGTACGTTACTAATACGTTATGCATACGTCCAACTCGTTATGAATATGTCCAAAACTGGAAAAAAAACATCAATAGTTCAGCGTACGCCAGCGTTTTACATACATTTTGATACCTTGCCATACGCTGGCTAAAACGTCAAGGTGTGACAGGGCCTTTAGGAATGTGAACCAAACATTTCTGATGAAGCTTATGACATGGTATTTTCTACCACTGATTGCTATTGCAGGAAGTCATTGCTAGAGTTGGTGAGAGCTCAAGGTCTAAAATTGGCATTTACGCAAAATCCTTGTAATTGACGTTCTCGATGTGTGCCTCTCCGTGGTTTAGACAGGCATTGATCCTGACTCCAAAGTTCTGTCTAACTTTCCTGTAGGTCTCATATGGCACTGCCTGGAGATAATCTGACACTTCCTGCTTCAGATCATCCAGTGTGGCAGGGCGGTTGATGTAGACAGAGCCCTTGGCAGCCTCCCAGAGCATGTAGTCCAGAGGGTTCAAGCCTGGGCTATGGAGTGTCCAGTCATGAGCTGTACCCAGGGCAACAAGGTGGTTTTCTGAAGAACTGCCACAGGAAACTGGCCTATCACTGTTGCCCTTGCTCTGGTTGTGCACTCTATCCTTGTGTGCTCAAATGTTTCACAGTACATTGAATGGCACAATTTGTGGGTCCATCACGTGTTCTGAGGTCGCATTCACAACAGAACCTCCGGCGGGTGTCTACATATGATTTAGTCTATCCACTGAGCCACCACTTTTGTCTTCTGCTTCACTGTCAATGGCATAGTTGAGCTACGTTGCTAGAAATCCCCGCGAATAACGACCATAATAACACCACCAAACCCTGAAAAGGAAAATGGTGTCGGTCAAAAAACATAGAAATGGCAGAAGTCAAATGTTGTATCAATCTTTTGAAACACCCTGTACATAAACATACACAAACATAAACAGTCATACATAAGTGCGTGAAGATGTCCGGAGACGCTTTTTTTCTTCTGCAAATTAATACTTTTTTATACGCCCGATATACAGGGTGTCCCTAAAAAAAATGACATCATTTCGTAGTCTAATAACATAGCTAATTCTCGTGCAAATGATCTCAAATTTTAACAAAATGTGTAAAAACTAACCAAGTTGAATGTTTAATTCTTATCTCAATGATAATCTACCAAGAGGATGGATTGGGTGTGCCAGTAAATAATGACAATGTGCTGCTGAAATGGCCACACGTTCACCTGACTTGACACCTTGTGATTTTTTTCTATGGGGCTATGTGAAAGGACTGGTCTATATCCCCCTCTTTTTACAAGCCTAGAGGAACTTAAGCAGAGAATCACTGAGGCGCTGGAGAATGTTACGCAGATATGCTACAGCGTGTTTGGCAGGAGCTGGACCACCGACTTGACGTGTGTCGTGTCACAGGCGGTGCGCATATTGAACATTTGTGAAGTTTTGAGTAAACGGTTATAAAATCTACATCCCTCTGAATCTCTTGTACGAATTTTGATAAATAAATATTCTATTGTTCAACATGAAGCCTATTTACTTTTGTTTGCCTGGGACATGTAGTTACTTAGATATTCAAGTTTCAAATGGCATTTTTTTAGGGGCACCCTGTATATATCGGGGCGTATTATGTGATACCGGTCGTCCGTCCGTCCGTCCGTCTGTCTGTCTGTCTGTCTGTCTGTCTGTCTGTCTGTCTGTCTGTCTGTCTGTCCATCCGTCCGTCTGTTCTGTCGCACTCTAACTCCCAAAGTTTTCAACTTTCACGTTTCATATTTGGTACATAGGTACAGACTGTAGAGACGGTGTGCCGCGACATACGTTTGTCATCTAAAGTGGTTGCCATGGCAACCAGGATGCTGTTTTCCATGTAGTAGCACAATTCTGTA
>CM068957.1:72148485-72158521 GCA_035128595.1 Eptatretus atami | reverse complement strand
TATACCTTCTTGTTCTTCATAAATTGACGTGTTTGAATATATAATTGTGTGTGTGTGTGTGCGTGCGTGCATGTGTGCACGCGCGTGCATGTTTGTGTGTGTCACAGAGACTTTTTCGGGCGTATATTGTGCTCACTTGCGCTCTTGTTAAGAAGTTGGAACTATTGCTTAACTCAATTCCACAGGTTAAAATTTGAAATTCGGCTTTGGTCAAGAGATTCTTAGAGCTTATCGCATTTAGTTGTAATTAAATAAAGCCACAAACACCGGATAGTTGAGGGGGAGAGGGTTTGGGAGGAGGTAAGAATGAGGAGAGGGGAAGGGAAGGCAGCGCCATAGAATGTGGCTTTATTTTAATTAAAACTAAAATGTGCCTTTATTTAATAACAACTTTATTTAATAAAGTGCCTGTATTACCGCCTCGGAGAGTTCCATTTCAATGATAGTGGGGGGACAGGCTGATGGTTGCAGTTGGAGTCTCATCCCTCAAGGGAAGGCCATGTTATAATCTCTTTAAAAATGGTACGCCTTGTTTGAACCAGTCTGACGTGCTCTTTAAATATACCCCATTTCATTCACTTACATCCCTCTGAAGGATGGCAAACACTGATGAAATGACCCGCCTATGAAGCAATAGGAGGTTAACAACCATTCCCCCCATCCCTCCCTCAAGTCCTCTTCTCGCTTATTCAAGGCTTATAAGTAAACTGATAGACATGTTAATTCGTTTATTATGTGAACTAAATAAACACTAGAGGTGACGGAAGTTGGCTTGGTGGAGTGAAATACCTGCATACTTAATTAATTAATTAGTCGGGAGGCTGCCGTGGAAACTCCCGAGATGTATTTGTTTTACTTCTTTTTTCAGAAGTTAGTGTGTACATTGTACACGTACATTTTAATGTACACCTTGCAAAAATTCCTTTGTGGGAGAGAAGGGAAGGGTTGGGGTGGGAGGAGGGAGATGAAGAGGTGGGTGGGAGTCTGGAGAGAGGAGGTGGGGTGCGAGAGGGGGGGAAGGCGAGGGGGTTGGATCAGAGGAGGAGGGAGGAGTAGGGAAGGGAAGGGAAGAGGTGGAAGTCAGGAGAGCGAGGGAGGTCAGATCAGAGGAGGGAGGGAGGGGAAGGGGTTGGATGGGAGGAGGAGGGAGGAGAAGTGAGGTGGGAGCCCGGAGGGAGGGGAAGGGGTGGGAGGATGGACCTGGCGTCACCCAGCAATGTCGAGCACCTTTGCTAGTTGAAAATAAATAAACCATTCCTTTCACACTGTGAGACATAGGGTTGCCGAGGAAGTTTCATTGGCGAAGGAGTACTGCATTGAGTCGCCACTCTGACACGGGATACTCGAATGGCTTGTTACCCCTGAAAGCTGGTCCTCATTTTTCTGACCTGAGAAGGATGACAGGCTGAGAACCCACCTGGTGTTATTTCAATGGCACGGCAGGTGCTCAAACTCAGGACCCAAAGAACTTAAGCCAGCTACCTTCACCGTTAAGCCAACACCAGACTTTGTGCTCCATTGAGGCTTCCATTAATATTTGTGTCTTCTGCCTGTAGATAGCAAATTACTTTGCGTGTCTTTTCTGATTCATCATTCTCATCGTTGTCATTCAATTGTCATTACCTCCGCCACCGAAGGTGGACGGAGGTTTTGTATTCACCCCTCTTTGTTTGTCCATCAGTTGTCTGCGTGCAGGATATCTCAAAAGGTTCCAAACAGATTCAGATGAAATTTGGTGAACAGGTTGGTTGTGTGACAAGGACTAATTGATTAGATTTTGGTGAAGATCTGTATCTGGATATGAGAATCTTTCAAGTGATTCTTCACCATTGAGATGAAGGGCCAAAAACGATATATAGCACAGTATGTTGAAAAGTAGTGGACGGATTATGACAAAATTTGGTGGATGATTTTGGTAGGTGACAAGAAGAAGCCGATTAGATTTTGGTGAAAGGCCGGATCTGCATCCAGACTATCAGTGGGATATCAGTGGGGTCATTCCGTGCCAACTCACCTAAGGGTCCCCAGGTCACCTCCTCAGATTTTGCTGGAAAAATTCTTAAAGTGTAGATCTATATGGCTCTACCCACCATGCAAAAGATTAGCTTTTCAATTCCTCATAGTTTAAAAAATATCTATCTCTAGAGACCTTTTAAATTTGGCCCTAAAAATGCCAAATGTGAAAAACGCATTTTTTTCCAACTTCAGTGGCTTCTAATTTTTATAATGGACTCCTCTAGAAAGCTAATATTGCAATATTTACTAATTGGCATCCAATTTTTCAATTATGGCATCAGATAGCCTCTGGGATGCATATTTCTCACTCTATAGGAAGCTAAAAATGGCTTTTTGGCCAAACGAGCTAAAATAAGGGTGAAACTATAGGAGCCCTCCTGAAAATATGGAACAACTTAGAATTTTCCTCATAACACAGTGATTATAGGGTCATTATCTATCCATAGATACATTTTTGCTCTGATAATACAGTTAGGTGATGAATTATAAAAGTTTTAAACATAAGCCCTTGCCTCCGAGGGCTTAAAATGGACCAATTTTGTCCCTGGTTTTACCATGTGGCTAGGGGTTTAGGATTTCATTTTTTTTTAAAGATTGCTCATACAAGATGTGTCTACTGACCGAATAATTTTATCTAACGCCCATGGCTTCATAGTAAAATAAATTTGTATTACATCCACGTTTTTTTATAATTATTCACTTTTTTTATTCAGAAGTTTATAAATCTTAAAATGGCATATCCAGGAAAGAGTTACTGCAGAATTTTATTAACTGGTATACAAAATTCAGATTGTGCATCAGAATGTCTCTAGAAAGCACATACTCCTAGTTTTTGGAAGCCAAATATGGCAATTTGGCCACTTGGTACAAAACAAGGTCAACTTGCAGGGGTGGCATGAGGCTAAATTATGCTTTCTTATTAGACATTAGTGATAAGGATGTTATTTATTCATAAATACATGCTAATGATTACTTTCGTAAGTGATTGCAAATTATAAATTAGAACAAATTTGATTAGTTGAGTAGCAGCTTTTTTATTTTACAGATATACAGAGACAATGAATATTAGTAATTTTTATACCTTAGAAACTCTTTAATGACTTTCATTTTTTATGACATTCATTATCATGATTATCTAGCACTCAGAGGCAACAGAATTTTACATCCTAGAAAACAGGTCTTGAACATGGTTAAAGTCATGCTGTGACAGTTGGTACTGACGTCCACCAGATTTTATGTCAGGGGCCTCAACCACACAAAGAATGTCGAGTAATGGCACCCAGCATTGATCTTTCTTTTTTTCTGGAGGCCATGAGAATATTCACCATTTTTGGTCAAAGTGGCTTTCAAACTTCCTACAGATAGAAACATATGCATTTATCAGGCATTCTGATAACAGACCCTTAAATTTCATATGCCAGTTTATAAATATCTGCAGTATCACTTTGCTAGAGTGTTCAGTTTCAGATTTATATGCTCATGAATATGAAAAAAGTGAATAATTATAAAAAACGTGCATATAAATAAAAATTTATTTTAATATGAGCTATGGGCGTTAGATAAAATTATCCGGTCAGTAGACACATCTTATATGAAACAATCTTTAGAAAAAAAAATGAAGATCCTAAACCCCTAGCCACATGGTCAAACCAGGGGACAAAATTGGTCCATTTAGAGCCTCGGAGGCAAGGGCTTATGGTAAAACTTTTAAATAATTCATCACCTAACTGTATTATCCCAACAAATGTATCTTATGGATAGATAATGACCCTATAATCACTGTGTTTATGAGGAAAAAAATTCTAAGTTGTTCCATATTTCACGGAGGGCTACTATAGTTTCACCTATTTTTATCTTCGTTTTGGCCCAAAAGCAATTTTTACTTCCTAATAGAGTGAGAAATATATATCCCGAGGCTATCTAATGCCACAATTGAAAAATTTGGATGCCATTAGTAAATCTTTTGCAATATTAACTTTCTAGAGGAGTCCTTTATAAAATTATAAGCCCCTGAGTTGAAAAAAAAATGCGTTTTTCACATTTGGCATTTTTAAGGCAAAATTTCAAAGGTCTCTAGAGATAGTTTTTTTAAACTATGAGGAATTGAAAGCTAATCTGTGCATGGTGGGTAGAGCCATATAGATCTACATTTAAGAATTTTCCAGCAAATCTGAGAAGGTGACCTGGGAGGTTTCTGAAATTTAGGTGAGTTGGCACGGAATGACCCAGTGGGATGTTTGATAGTCGCGTGCCGTTGCCACATTTGCTTTGCAGTTTCTCGGAAGAATTGCTTGACATTAATGTTTCCACCCCATGATTGATTTGGTCTATCATTAGTGGCCGAGTCCCTGCATTTATCGGTTGTTATCTACAACCGATGAATTATTTCAAAAAATGGAATGGAGTCCTCCCAGATCTCAAAGTATCCACCTCCGTTTCAGTAAGGGATCATGGTTCAGGACCAAGTTGGGAAGTTTTCTTGTTCTCATAGTTTTGTTTCGGAGGGCTCTTTTCAGGATCGTTACTGAGCTCCGGATAATAGTTGTTTTGTAGTAATATTTCCAAGGATGGTTTCTAATATCTTTGTAAGTTTTTTTCTATCATTCCCATTGCTCTAATTATCACTGGTACAATTTCGGCACTCTTCAGCTTCCAGGATCTTTTTCACTTAATTTTTGAGGACTTTGATATTTGGTCATTTTCTTGATCTCTGTGTGTTTAGACCAAAATCGCTGGGTACTGGCACCTCAATTAGCAATGCCATTTTTACTTTTTAATACCTAAGTACTATATCTGGTTGCAATGCTTTGTTTTCTATGGGATCATCAGGGATTAATACTCGATGGGATCATGAGGTTGTACTTGAGTGTTATTTTCTTGTTCTTCGTGATTGCTTTTAGTTCATGGTTCGATGAGTTTTCTGAAACAGATGCTCAAAATTTTGCAGATGTTGTTGGTGGATTACTCTACATACCCTGTTTGTGCCCTTTGTGTGTTCAGCTGTTCTGACAAGAGTTTGTTTTTTATTTCCCGATAGGAGGTGACTCTTGCTTTCTGTTTCTACTTTTCAGAACTATTACTTGTCTGATTGGCTCATTCCTGACATCTTCTTAAAGCCATTTGGTGTGGTGTCCCTGGGTCTTGAGCATTTATAATGATTCCTTCTCCATCTCAGTTAAACTGACCTCTTCTTAGCCATTCCAATGAGCCTTCTATGTGTATGCCCAATCTGTCCATTTTTTTTTATTTTTTTATTTTTTTATACCTCCCTGCTTTTTTATTGCTTTCTCAGTTGTCGGTGTATAGCTGTTATTTCGTTTTACATTTTTTTTGTTGTCTTTTTTGAAATGTTCAGGCTGCATTTGTTATCATTTCAGTTTATCTGTGACATCTTCCATTGCACCTGTCTTTGGGATTTTTTTTGCAAGGTGGGTTAGGGATACCTTCTCGTGTGTGTGTGTGTGTGTGTGTGTGGTGTGTGTGGGTGTGTGTGTGTGATATATATATATATATATATGTATATATATGTGTATATATATATGTAATATATATATAATCTGACTTCGAAATGAACAGGAAAGAACATTAAAATATATGTGGAAAAATTATGGGCCCAGACCAGAGAATCGAACACTTTCTCTGGAAAACCATACCATTGCTCTGCCATCTGAGCTATCTGGGCAAACCCACTGGCTGAGCAATGCAATTGTATATGTGGAAGAATTGCATTACTCAGCTGGTGGGTTGCCCAGATAGTTCAGATGGCAGAGCACTGGTATAGGTTTCCAGGGTTTTCCAGAAGACCTGGGTTTCATTTCCTGGTCTGGCACATATACATATATACATATATATATATATTATATATATACATATACATATATATATAGGGGGTCGGAGGGATTTTGTTTGCCTGACCTGACCCCCACCACGTATGCAAAAGTTTTGTGGAGATTGGTCAAGGGGTGTGGAATTGTACATACAAATAAAAGAAAAGGCTTCACGCGCACACACAACACACACACACACACACACAACACACACACACACACACACACCACACACACCACACACACCACACTCATCACACTACACTCACACTCACACTCACACTCACACTCACACTCACACTCCACTCAACACTGCACACGACATGTCGAAAATGTGGAAGCCTGAGAGAGGTTGAAGCAAAGGAGGAATTTCTTGAGAAATTCGGTCAATAAATCGAAGGTAGGAAGAGGCAGCTGGAAATGTCGATAGCAAAAGGACATTATGAAGACACATTTGACAATGTAGCTGATAAGATCTGCAGTTAGACAAAAGCTCTTCCACGAAGCAAGGCGACATCGTGGTGGATATGGAGTTGGAATTGCCATCATGAAGAGAAGAAACTCGAAAGGCATGGAAGAAGGGTGGATATAGAAGGAAATATTTACAGGTGAAGAGAGGCAAAGAAGGCAGTCTATAGAGCAAGAATTTGTCACAGGAAGGAAGATTTTCCTACCTAGACAGGAATCGCTTGCTCTGTTTGGCAAGCGTGTTTGTCAAGTGGTTGATATGGAATGGTTGGCCTGACGAGCGACAGTTAAACAATGGGAAGCCGCTTGCTATTGGAACAGCGATCAGGGGTATGTCAGTTACCAATTAGCTAGTTAGCGCTTGCCAAGCCAGCCATTCCTCGTCAACGGTTTAGAATGGAGTGCTTGCCTGAGTGCTTAAGCCACTTGTGAAGCGCTCCACAAGAAACTTGTTAATCTGAACACACCCCTTGTGTTTTGTAAGCAGCAGGGGTCCTGTTGCCACCAATTGCTTGCTGCAAGTGAGCATTTTCGATCCCACGTTGTCTTTCCCTATATAGAGTAGGTGGGTTATCTCCGTGTTGGCCCCTTCGCTGCAATTTGCAAATTCCTTCCTGGCTACACTGTTATGTGTAACGGCAACCACCAAGTGTAATCCTTTCCACCAGATTGATTCAGTAGTGTAGAACCTACCATCAGCAGAGTACCCAGGAGAAAGGCTTCCTGCAACAGGCAACGGACTCTTGGCAGATTTTTTATAATCACTCGCCTTTTCACGCAAACGAAGTAATTACATCAGCCTTCTGAGGATTACTTTACGTTCTTTTCAATTCTACAAGGCTTTTAAAGTAAGAGCTAAACTGGTACTTCATCGAATCAATTAAGGACGGCGTATCCAGTTCAATTTTCCTGTAAACATGTTCATTTTATTGATACTTTTTACATTCGGGTTCCATTTCATGTAAGTGTTCATAAATTCCATCCGCATTTCTAAAACTTGTTTGTTTCTTTTATTTCCTGCTTTTTGAGAAAGTTATTTTTCTTTCTCGAAATTTATGACAAGTGCTTAATGATTTTTATTTTTTTTTGAAACGTTGTATGTGTTGGAAAGTTTTCACACTGTTGGACCACGAATTGACTGACAAACAATATCAAATGTTTTGTGAACCAAATGCTCCAGCGGGTCTTTGCAGATTTGAATGGAGAGAAAAATCACAATTTCAGGTCGGGTCGGGTCAGGAACGGAAATTCCCCTTGTATTATTATTATTATTTCTTATGCAGCCTGTGGCTGCTGGTTGCATCATTTTCTGGAAGAGAGGCTGTGTCGCTGATGCAGTGCCCATGTTACAAGTAAGCACTGTACTCATTTTGCTGACATTGGAAGGATGACAGGCTGAGTCAACCCACTGGTGTTATTTAATGACGACATTTATTCATGACCCTAAAATCTGAAGCCAGCCACCTTGACCGTTAAGCCAACACCAGGCTTCTTTTTCTTGTTGAACTTGTAACAATAGGTGGGGGTGCAACAGAGTTATGACGGTCCAAATTGCCATTTCCTCTATTTGATGTTCTTGCTCTCCTGGAGATGCTTCCTGTGTTGTATTTTTCGGGTTAAAGAATTAATTATGTTATCTGGCAGTGACTCATTTGGGTTTTCGGGCCTCTCAGCTTGACCTTGCTTTACGGCATGTCCGACAGCTAGAGACAAATGTTCCAATGAAATCCCACAGCACTTGCTGATGATAAACAACTGCACCCTTGTCCCATAATGGCCGAAGCTCGAAGCCAAGCAAGTATGTCCAGTGAATGAAGAAGAACGACCTGATGAATGAACCACAGAACGTGGCAAGTACTTCTGTTTTCGTTTACTCATGATTTTTCTCTTTGTTTTGTCCTGTTCTACTTTAGAATGCCTTTCACGGTTTTTGTCATGGATTGTAATGATAATGGTAGATATATGCACATATATATATATATATATATATATCACACCACACACACATATATACAATACACACATATATACACACACACACATAATACATATACACATATATAATGTGGAAAAATTATGGGCCAGACCAGGAATCGAACCCAAGTCCTCTGGCAAACCGTACCAGTGGTTTGGCCAGAGGCCAGGCTTCGATTCCCCCGTCCTGGGCCATAATTTTTCCACTATATTATGATGTTGGTTCTCTCTGTCAATTTCTAATTATATATATGTGGTGTGTGTGGTGTGTGTGTGTGTGTATATTGTTGTGGGTCGGTGGTGAGAACGACCACTACGGTGGGGGAGGTTCGTCCGTCTTCCACCAGACTCCCGGAATTGTAGCCGTCATCTAGATAATTCCGTGATGCGGCGGGTCCGCTTAACCGACTGTGGACACGCAATATCTCCACGCGTACTAGTCTTTTGTTATAACCAATTTACCTAATTAACTACGCGATTTCGACTACGGGAAACCACGCCTCGGCATGTCTTGCTCGAACACGGGCTACTCTACCGACTGCGGGTAGAGTTCCAACTACGACTACCAACTCCGGTTTCAGGTGCAGCCGGCGGAAACTGCAAAGCCGTGCCGGCTGGAATGAACGGATTATCGGGTATAAAAACCGCGGCGAAACTCAGATCTCAACCATGCCTGGACCAATGAAGGAAAAGACGGAAAACGAACTGGGACATTTCTACAATTGTTTATTTAACAATAAAAGACACAGGAGATTTAACGTGGATATGAGGAATATTACATGATCAAAAACAACACGAGAACACTTTCTAACTTATAAGATGGGCCCACACGCAGACACACACACACACAACACAAATGAAAATAAACTCAGAGATTCTTTATTGGACCCTCACAGCCGAGAGAGAGGACGAGCTGGGGTCAAGAGTCCAGCTAGGTACCTGACCGGCGGAGGAAAGGGGTCTCCGTGTGCGGACCTCGACAATGGTCGTTGGTTTGGTCCCCAGTCCCCAACACGTGTGGGACTCGTTCGTGGCAGAGCTCGGGTGGTGAATAGCGGGGTCCACGGAGGGGGGGGGGGGTGGTTTCAGGGTCGCTCTTTCCTTTCCTTGTAAGGGCCAGCAGGGACACATTCGCGCTTTACGACCTTCTGCTCAACCCTCCGCTTCAAAAGAACTGACGCTCAACACAACCTAGAAGCCCTATCCAAAACCTTGTCCAGAACCGCCGTGGAGAACTTCCTCCAAGACCGCTTCTTCCTCACTCAGACTCTCAACCACGCCAATACTGTCAAAAACTTCAGACAACCTTCGTAACAACCCCCTGACCTCAGAGAGTGCCGGAAATTTTATGGACCTCCTCAATTGGGCGGGGCTCGCTCGAAACAGGACGTCACTCCCCGCCCTGATTGGACAGGCTCCTATGGGTTCACCTTTCCTGAGTGAGGTTTGGCCCCTGCGGGAACCACCACTCTTCCATTTGGGTTCAATACTTGTCAAGCACAGTAATCAACTGTTGCAAGGTCGTCGTGAAAGAGTTTACAAAATTGTTTGGTGAAAGCCGAGAAACTGGAACCGCGAGATCCGCCTCGGCATACTTTCAAAGCGTGTGAGAAGGCAGCGGTTGGCAGTGGAATCGTGACGGGGGATGGGATGAGTTGTTAGATGGGGGGGGGATGGGGGGGGGGGCCCACATTGGTGGGATGCATGGGGGGGGGCTTGTTTAGATCAATAACCTAACTAAGAAGAAATCG
>CM068957.1:72062276-72088921 GCA_035128595.1 Eptatretus atami | reverse complement strand
TAAGAGGAGCATTAATCTTTCATCCAAATCCATGGGGATCATACTCTGTACAGAGCGTCAGTGCTGCCGAAGCAGTCTCCTGGGCGACTGGGCACAATCCTGGATGGGTCGCCACTCCGACGCAGGATACTCGAATAGCTCGATCATCCCAGCAAGATGGTACTCATTTTGCTGACCTCGGAAGGATGACAGGCTGAGTCAACCCCACCTCGTTTTAATTCAATAGAAAAGCAGAATTTGAGCTTTGGACCCAAGGATCCCAAGCCCACCATCCATCCATCCATTGGGACCATACTCTGTGCAGAGTGTTGGTGCCGCCTAAGCAGTCTCCTTGGCTATTGGGCACAATCCTGGACGGGTTGCTACTCCGACACAGGATACCAGCAAACTGGCACTCATTTTGCCAACCTCAGAAGGATGACAGGCTGAGTCAACCCCACCTGGTATTAATTCAACAACCAAGTGGGATATGAACTCAGGACTCTCGGATCCCAAGCCCACCACTCTCGCCATTAAGCCAACACCAGGCATATAAATCTTTCATGAACACCAACTACTGATTGAACATCTGGAACTCAAACTCAAGAAAGCTGGGGCACCTTCCCGAAGAGGGAAATTTCATGTTGATAAGCTCAAAGATTGGGAAGTATGGGAGAAATGTAACGTCGAGGTACAGAAAAGATTTGCAGCACCAGAGGAAGGCAATGGCATTGACTTTGAAGTGATAGATGAAGTCTGCAAAATAATTAATGATGTGTACAAAGAAGCTGCTGGGAAAGTGAATGGAACTAAGTGGGCTAAAAATAAACCACGGATTTCCATCCAAACATGGAGTCTAATTGAGGATAGGAAGAAGAAGCAGAAAGTGGAAGGCTGTAAAACACACAGGTCAAAGGAAGGACCTTAAAATAAATATACTAATCAAGACACATCTGAGAAAGACGAACTGATGGGAAGCACCTACCAATTGACACCTGACTGTTCAAGCAGTCTGAACTAAGAAAACCTATCAAAAGTTTAAAGAACTGACAAACATCAGGGGTGGACAACAAAAATGCAGAGGCGTACAAACTGGAGCATAGAAGCATCAACATAATAAACCGTGCACAGTACAGTATAACATATGAGATCTGGAAGCAGGAAAAGGTGCCTGGAATGTGGTTTACTAATCAAGCTACCAAAGAAAGTGGACATACCAGGACGGGGGAACGGGAGAGGAGTGATCCTGCTATGCATTGCCAACAAAGTGTTTTGCAAGGTACTGCTGAGCAGAATGCCAAGGCTGTTAACAATACCATTAGGAACTAACAAGTTGGAATTAAAAGAAACTATGGATGCAGGGATAAGATATTCACAAGAGCAACAATAAGAGAACAATGCAATGAATGGAATGTGAGGCTTTACTTATCATTCATTGATTTTGAAAAAGTGTTCACAGTGTGAATAGAGACAATATATGGAAGGTAATAAGAGAGTATGCCTGGTGTTGGCTTAATGGTTAGGGTGGTGGGCTTGAGATCCTAGGGTCCAGAGTTCAAATCCCGCTTGGCCGTTGAATTAATACCAGGTGGGGATGACTCTGCCTGTCACCCTTCTGAGGTCGGCAAAATGAGTACCAGCTTTTTCCTGCTTCCAGTATCGTGCGGCGGAGTGGCGACCCATCCAGGATTGTGTCCAATAGCCCAGGAGACTGCTTTGGCAGCACCAACGCTCTGCACAAAGTATGGTCCCAATGGATTTGAATGTGGATGAGACTGTATCGTCTGTATGGAGTACCAGATAAATTTTGTGGATGATAAGGAATACATACAATGGATACAAATACAATGTCCTTTGAAACAATAAGCTGCCAGACTCAGTGGTGTAATGTTTAGAGTGTCCACTCTGAGTCTGGGAGGTTGACGATTCGAACCTGACCCTGGCCGAGTCACACCAAAGACTTTAAAAATGATACATGCTGCTTCCTTGCTTATTCATTGCCCAGCATTTAAAAAGGATAGATCACAGACAAACAACTACATGTTGGCAACCGTAGTGAAGGCTTGATGGGTCAAATGGCAAATTGTGTTGAAGTTCCTTATACCAGTAGGGGAACATTTTTTTTTTTTGCTTCTTCTCCTTCTCCTTCTCCTTCTTTTTCTTCTTCTTCTTCTGATTTATTATTATTATTATTATTATTATTATTGTTATTATAAGTTGTCACCTGAATTTGAGGTTACCACAGGGGTGAAACAAGGTTGCAAGTTGTGTCTGCTCTTTAAAAAAAAAAATTTCTTACTGGTGCTTGACTGGGTGTTGTGAAAGACTTCTGAGCAGAGAAGGGATGGGATACTGTGGAGGAGCCAATAAGAACAGCTAGAGTAATTCAGCTTTGCAGTGACATCTGCCTGACATCACAGTCTTTATGCAGTATGCAGAAGAAAGTAAATAGGCTACAGGAGTATGCAGTACAAGTGGGACTTAAAATAAACCATGAGCAAACATGCCATCACAACAACAACATAATGTGCAACAAATAATTCACCAATTTGAGAGGTTAAACAATTTACAACATTGGTATCCATGGTTACGATAACAGGAGAGGGAGATGCAGATGTACTTCAAGAGAAATAAAAAGCAAGGGGTACATTCAAGAGACTCGAGGAAATTTGGAAATCCACAAAGTATTACACTAAAACTAAGCTCAGGATCTTTGACAGCAATGTGAGCTCAGTCCTACTATTTGGATGTAAATCCTGGAAAACCAACAAAGGAATAGCACACAAACTGGTGTCTCATCTACAGCAGTCATAATATATTCCTGAGAATCGTCCGGCCAGACATGGCTATTAAGAAGGAGGTGGAAAGACTAACAAGGAGGAAAAATATCAAAGAAGAGATCAAAAATTGGAGGTGTTGATGAATTAAGTGTGTACTACTCAAAAAGGATGAAAACACACCAAAATGGCAATATGCTGGGCATCTGACAGGAAGAGAAGGGTTGGATGGCCAAGTGCGAGACAAAACCTGGCAACGCAACATCGAGAAGGAAATTAAAGAGCTGAATGTCATATGGATAGAAATCAGATGGTGGGCCCAAGACCGATGAAAGCAGTGAGTGTTTGAGAGAAGCTCCAGATGCCATTTGGCATGATTGGATAATAAGTGAGTAAGCAAGCACAATTTTATGGTGCACTATTAATTCATCCCACAGGGTCAGAGAGTTAATCAGCATTGGGTTTGCTGAAAAAATGTCTGGCTGAAGAAAGATGGGTATTATTGTTGAGAATTGTGCTTAATACTAAGAAATTGTCTTATTTTTGCACAACAATGGTCCTTCATACATGGCCATATAGGGGGCACATGTGAACATCTCATCTAACATTCCTCAAGATATGCCTTCAGGTGTCTCGCCTTTTTCCTGTTTACTTAGCTCAAGATGAGGTGAAAAGCTATTGGTAGCATTAAGGGCATTCAAACTTGTGCAACAAACAAACCGTGTAGGATTCCACTGGAGGCCTATATTTTGGGCAACTGCAAACATGCCGGACTAAGTGCGTTGTCCAGTTCACTGTACTTAGTACGTTGAAGGGTCTTAGCATAAGTATTTCCCCAGCTAGGAGGAAATGATGATGCTTGGCAGAAAGGTACACCAGCAATTATAAAGGCTGTTTATGAAGTCCTGGTGCAAACTTAAACTTTATTAAATTTGGATTTATACATGATAGAAGCAAATTGTAAAGGGAATATTAAAGCATAATCCATAAATTGTGTTGTTGTGTTGTTAACATTGTGTTAAAGTTTTTTAAAATTTCATTCCAGATGTTGAAACTGCTTGAAAACATAGCGACAGTAGAATAAAAGGTTGACGGTATGTTATGGCATGGCACGGTATTCACTGCTCATTACAGGAAAGATGCACCACATCGGAACTCATTTAAGAACTGGAATGGCACTCGCTAGAGCGCATACCTCTGCCAGGTTGAACAGTTTACGTTTTGTATCCCACTGAAAGGTTGGATCTGAATCCGGTCCTCCAAAATCGAATCGGCTTGTTCTTGTCACCTAACCAACTCATCCACAACTTGTTGAAATATCGGGCTATACTGTATATCGTTTAAAGCCCAATTTAAATGGTGAAAAATCACTTAAATTTTTAATTCTCATATCTGGATTCAGATCATCATTAAAATCAAATTAATTTGGCCTTGTCACCCGCCCAACCTGTCCACCAAGTTTTGTCCCAATCCGCCCATAACGTTTGAGATACTGTATTGTGTTATGTATTGTTTTAGTCCCATCACTCAATGGTAAAGAATCACTTAAAAAATTCTCGTATCCAGATCCGGATCTTCACCAAGATCGAATCGATTCATCCTTGTCACTCACAATTCTTCCTTGTCCACCAAATTCGCCCGAATTTGTGCGCAACTTTCTGATATATCCTGCTCACAGACAAACAGCCACACCGGTGAAAACATTACTTCCATCCACCTTTGGTGGAGGAGGGAATAATTGGTGAAAAAGTTTGAAGGAACTATGAGTCGATGAACGACTGATAAACCATGATCTAGGAGGACTCAAATCTGCGAGGATACTGTGGTCGTCTTCCACAGAAGTTGTTGCGATGTGGATCTTTTTGAACAAAAGTCCCACAATCAACAGTGCGCAATATTCTCAAATTGGAATTGCGTGAACATGCTTATAAGATTCAGGTGGTTCAAATGTTACAGGAAAAGGATTACCATCAAGGATTACCAAATGTTACAGGAAAATGAAAAGGGTTGGATTTCTGTCAACAGTCCAAATCAAAAATCCACAATTTCCCTTGGATCCTTGACAAGTTAACATTTTCTGATGAGGCAACATTCAACATGGATGGCAAAGTCAACCACCACAATTACCACAGTTGTGGGACAGAAAAAGCCCAGGAATTTTGGCAACATGAAAGAGATTCACTAAAAATCAATGTCTGGTATGCTCTCAGGAAGTCACATGTAATTGGTCCTTTAATTTTTGAAGAAGTAATGGTCAATGGTGAACATTACTTTGTAATGATGCAGACTTCCTTTGTCCCTTAACTATGATGATTGAATCTTTCAGATAGCACCTTCTTTCAGTAAGACTGCTCCCTGACACTTTGCTTTGAATGTGTGACAGTTGTTCAATGACGTCTTCTCAGACAAGTGAATCGGTAGATGGAGACCAATTTAATGGCCACTTTGTTCCCCTGACCCATTGGACTACTTTTTATGAGGCAATGTTAAAACTGTTGTTCACTCATCGAAACCACATTATTTGGATGAACTTAGGGTTAGGATTGCAAATGCAATTCATGAAACCACTCATCAGTAACTGGAGAATGTTTGAAAATCTGATTATAATAACAATAATAATTAATAATAATTTCCATTTCATTATAAACCTCCAAACAAAAGTCCGAAGAGGATATTTCGTTTACCAAAAAATTACTGATAAAAATACATAAATTATAATCAGCATCAAAAATAAAAACTGTGAGAACTGTTCTATTCAAAAGGTTTAACATAACTAAATTGATAGATAATTTAAAAATAGATAGATAAAGTTAAAAAAAATCAAATCAACATTAGCACATCAACAACAAAACATAAATCGAAAAAAAGGAAGAGGGCTGGTCATTAAAAGTGCAAGACATAAACAGACAACCGACAAGCAACATACAAAATTTAAAATAAACAATGAGTAAAATGATATAAACAAATAAAAATTTAAACAATACAAATATTAATATTCAACAAATGGCCAAGGAATGGAACGTGCGATTGTTTATATCATTGTGCTTGTGTTTGCATTGCTGTATATCAATTTGTTAGGAGTTTCTTAAATTACGTCGAGAAACCAAAGTGTGTGACGAGTTTAATGTGATGATCAGCAAGGGAAGCGATACCAAAAGCATGTAAAAGATCAGCATAGGGAATATGATTTAGGAAGGTAATCATTTGCAAAGCTTTCTTTTGGACTGGCTCAATATCTGCTACTTGAGATATTGTGAGAACTGAACTCCATACAGTAGCTCCAAATTTTAAGATGGAGGTGAAGGTACATCTTGTAGATCATTACTAAATCTCCAACTTTCACATCATTCTTCTTGAGTTTACACAAGATGTATAAACGTCTAAAAGCATTGCTAACCATGTGCTCAACCTGTTGATTCCATTTCATATTGTCTTGAACTAGCAAGTTGCCTGTGCCCGCATGGGATTCATAACAAGGTAGAGATGAAGAAGGCAAAAATGTAAATGGCATCTTTTGTCATCGAGCCAGCAAGCTGTGAGCAACAATTCACATTTATTGCCACATCTGATGCAATTTAAATGCTCTCATGGTGGCAAGGTGCTCCATTTGAAACTTTTTGGTCGATTATACATAGCTTTTTGATGCCAAGGGTCCATAATAAAATTTTGTGTTGGTGTCAAAGCCAGCGACCATTTGCAAATTAAAAGTAAGATTATGACACCGAGGAGCTTCATAAATGAAATGGTTTCCAAGGAAACACCATTCGTCAAGAGGAGGTAGTGGCTTGTGAAAAAATTATATCTGTATTACCCTACATTTCTCCGGCTTAGGCATCATGTCATTGTCACTACACCATTCACTATAAGTAAGTCCAAATGCGACTGCATGCAGATGTCTCACTTCTTTACAATATTTAAACGATACTGAGGTTATCAATGTATTTCCGTTGGTGTATGCATGCAGTAGCAGCGTCATTGACCATCACGAGGAAGATGATCGGCTCAAGTTTTGTGCCCTGTGGTACTCCACAGGAGAGTTTTTAATTGAATGGGAAGTAGCACGATTGTACCGAACAGTCTGAGAACGCAGTGATAGAAAGCTACAAATTGTGGGCACAATTGCACGGTTCACTCCAAGTTGAATCATTTTTTTCAACTGCAGTCATGTGGTTAATATGACCAAATGTCTTACAAAAATCAACAGCGCAGAAATTTGCATCGTAGCTCGATTTATCGAGGCCCTTGTGTATATACTTATTAAATCGTGATTAATGGAACATCTTTTCATATTACCCAATTGTCGGGAAGCAATCACGTCTGTAATATCCTCCATCACCCAGTCAGCTAAAAAATTCTCAAAGGCACGAGAGATCACAGGTGTAATAGATATTGGTCGAAGCTGATCATATTTCATGCCTGGGGTGGTTTTAGGAACCGGACAAATAGATGCATTTTTCCAGGTGTCAGGGAAGCATCCAGATATGAGGCATAAATTTAAAAGTTCAGTAAAAGGCTCAGAAAATTCATATGCAAATTCCTAATAAGTCGCAAGGGGACATCAGAAGGATGCACAGCTTTAGATATGTTCAAATGGAGTAGACATTCATAAGTTTGATAATTCTCAATAACCGGGGGAGGTGATGGGGCCTGCAGGTAGGGTGTCAATAAAAACAAGTTTTAAAGGACGAAGAGTGGAACAAATTTGCGCAAAATAGGATTTGAGTTAAATTGCAATTTCAGTCATTGACAAGAGTATTGGGGAAGTGTAGAGTTCATTTCAAATTTAGTCCAGTTATATTTCAAATTTGTTGATGCCACTTTCTTGGTTATGATTGCTTCAAATGGTCAATCTTGCAATTAAACAAGTTAATCTGGTGTTGGCTTAGTAGTTATGGTGGTGGCTTGGGATCCTCGGGTATTCTAGGTCCTGAGTTCAAGCCCCATTTGTCGCTGAATCAATACTAGGTGAATACTAGGTCGCTGAATCAATCAATCTGATGACAGACTCAGCCTGTCATCCTTCTGAGGTCGGTGAAATGAGTACCAGTGTAGCAGCCAAAAGGCTGCACAGTGCACACGAAGGGAAGCGGTATTGACGGATTGATTAAATCTGGTATTGGTGTAGCGCAGGCATGAATGGCCTCCTTCTGCACCTTAATTCCTTGTAAATTCCTTGTAAATCTTTGCAATTTTAATTTCACTTTGAAGCTCATTTCATAGACATCTGTAGCTGTCCCTCATCTGAATGCCATATCACATATCACAAGGTTAGGTATGGGAGCATGCACCCGAGCAGCGCATCGTTGCATCCATTTTCCATCAGCACTCCAGGGGCCTCCCTCTGGCCATCCCCCAGGCAGTTGATCTGTGCACCAATTGATCTGTGCAATCCATTGACCAAAAGCACGTATACAGGAATCGTGGCAGGGCTGGAGGAAAATTTACCGATATCCAAGATGGGAAACACTGGTGTGGATGAAATACTACCACTGAATGATCACCACTTGATATGAGGGATAGAATATCTGGTTTGTAATAATTGTCAGCTCGATCAATGAATATTTTATCTGGTATCGCTATACCTCCGGTGGCTTTGCTCACAACTTGGGACAATAGTTGAGTCGCTAAATCATTAAAGTCACCTATGATGACAAATGAGGCTTTTATGTCAGACCATATTATCAACCATATTAATATATAAGCAGATATAATCAACCATATTAATAATGATATGATCGCTAAGCTCATACTTTGACTGCTACCAAGGTGGCGAGTATAGTACATAGTTGAAAATGTCTCTGCGTAAGCATACCGGGTCAGATGTCTGAAGCTGTACCCACATGAGTTCCACATAAACCAGAACTAGGTTGGTATAAACTTCCTTGGCATTAATGCCCTCACGTACATACAAGGCAATCCCACCACCCAAACGATTATGATGATCACGATGAAATTGGTGGAAGCATTCCATTTGATACGACCATGCTGGGTTGTCAGCTGATAAACCAGGTTTCGGTAATAGTCATCAGATGGATGCTTTGATGCCGCAAATCGATAGCGGCTTCCAAATCGTCAAATTTTACAATTAAGTAATTGTGCATTCAATAACAAACCTGATTGAAAATGTGGCTGTCATTGATGTAGTCCAACTTCAATGAAACATTTCCTGTTTACTCCACGGGTCCTTGTGCAAGTCATCTTTCAAGGCTGCAGTTTAACAACTTCAATTTTTTTTATGCGTGAGTTCTTCGATCAACAAGGTTCGACCTCTCAGCGAAACGATTATGTTGGCGATATGGATGATATAGTCTTGGTTGGTCTGACGAGATGCCAACTTTCCTCAGCACATGCCGAACAACTCTGCAACCACGCTTGATTTTGACCTTGGTTCAGCCCAAGAGATTTCAAAGTCTTCTATACCTCAGTAGGGACATTCAAAACTAACTCACCAGGTAGTTTTGAATCAAAAAACAGGATTGTGTAAAAATTTTATGAATTACGCATTCATAATCCCTTTACCGTTTGCTTCCATCATGTGTACATCTAAAGTTATTGAAGTTTAAAGTTGCACAATGACTTGATCCACACCCTGAATTGCCATCTGCCTCATATGCAGTATTTACATTGATGATGAAAATGATGCTCCCAATGTGTCTCGATAAGTGTGAATGCGCAGGAAGTATGCACAGGCATTTGGGAATCCAATTTGAGAGCATGAGGCAGACAACGCTTGCAACCATTGTTGACCGGCACCTTCTGCGCATGTTAAAAGAGGTCTCTTGTAACAATTTAGCTCCTATATAAGGCCTGACTATCGTTAGAGACCTGCAATACAGGCAGAAAGAAGATTGTAATCTACAGTCATTTTCTGGTTCTCTTTGCAATAGGCGAGGGCAAGGACGGTCTCCGCCTCCAGCTTTTAAGAGCTGAGAACATTAAATGAGAAGCATCTGCTGGATTAATTGAGTATTGGCCTCGGGGAATGGAGCAATGGGGTATTACTCGGCAATAAAGAGTGTAGCACTGCGTATGTATGCACATGAGTGTTGAGGCTTAGCCTGTAATCCCATTGCTTGTTTATATCTGGCTTGGCACGCCAGCATCTTTCCCCGTTCCCATCTCTTGCTCGGGCTGACATGAATGAGAGCTTATTTTGCCGAGGCATCTGCTTTCCCATTTTAACTATTAAGCAAGAAAGGCAACTTGAGAGATTTTCCGGTGAATTCCTGTGCAGGCAGCTATGTCTGATGCCCGATTGTCAAAAGGGCACGTGTGACATCACTTGTGTATTTTCGTAGTCATCAACATCATCCATAAGACATTGTGGCCTCAACAAGAGGTTGTTGGGAATTTCACTGAGGTTACAGCATTTTGGCTTAATTCCGCATTTATGTAATCCCGCGACAAGGAGGATGTACAATGAAAATTTAATGCTGATTACATTTGGTGATCATTTTGTGAACTTTGATATTGGTTTCACTTTCATTTGCTTTTCCCAATGCTTGTCATGTGCTCTTTTTGATTCAAGGCATGCTTTGCTTTCTTTTTGTATTATTCGTCTATTCTCTTCAACTACTTTTTCCTTTACCCACGGTATTTAGCCGTGCCCTGTCCTCCAAATTCTGAGTATCAAGCATGGAAACAGCACGTACAATTTAAAGAAATCTTTGGTATGAGGGCCAAGGTTGGAATCAAACCACTGACCTCTGAAACTTCCAGGGGAAACTCCAAGCAGAATGCCACCGAATCTTGTTCGTTCCCTCCATCTCTTGATTTGAGGTTTGAGGGAATTGTTTATCGCAAATAAACTACAAAACAATCTTGTAGGTATCCTTATCCTGTGTTAGATCAGGTCACTCACTCTGACTTTAAACGATCACACTTTTGAGCGTGACTGTTATTTTCAACCATTCCCTTCGGCCAATATAACCTTGCCCAGAGTAAATGCTAAATTCAATTTGAGATCTCGCGTCACAAAGTCTTACTCTGCTATTTCTCCCTGTGCTAATGCATCTTGATTAATGTGCCTTCAGTTTGAGGAAAAGTAGGATGATTTTTCTTTAGTGAGTTACACAAATGTGATATCCATCTTACCCTCGCTCCTGTTGGAATTAATATAAGCAAATATCGCAAAGTCATACGTATCACTCTCCTTGAATCCCTTCTCCTTGAGCAAAATTGTCACCGACTATTGCTGTCCACAAACTCCATATCCTAAATTCTCTCCTCTGAGATCCAAAATCCGTCTTCTGTTCATCCGGTGCGATTTCTAAACTGGTCTTGTCCACTTTTTATTTTTTTTAATGGAGAAACACGTTTCTGTAGGAATGCTTGTGATGTATTTCCCCACATATTGTAGATAAAGTACACTATCGGTCATCAACCCAATTTTGCAGTGCCAGATGGTATTTTTAATCGGTTGAGCCTCATGATAGTTAGAAAATGCTTTAAGTATCCAAACTGAAATGAAGATCAATATCGGAATGTGTGTGGCATCGTAATGTGAAATGATGGTCATTTCAAACACATTGTTGCTTGAGATGATTTGGTAACATTTTCCTGCATCATTATTATTATTATTATTATATATTGTTACTACAGTAAATGTGATAATGTTATGATTTCAACGGGTAATCACTGGTTGTTTCAAAATACAATTGTAATCACATGTTTGTAAAAAAAAAAAAGAGAAAACAGAAAAATAACAAGGTTCCGTGACATTTTTATACCAGACTAAACACATCGAGCTTTTGAAAGGGCAGAGCAAAAAAAGCCGAATGTTTTATGGAGATCTTAAGATACGAGGCTGTAAAGTTTTCGTGGAGCTCCATCAATCCATTTTGTCCACCAACTCTGCCAAGACACTGAATTCTAAAGCTCCAAGGGGATTTCTTGTAAGTTACATGATGCGGCAGTGAGTGTGGGCAGCCTTACAACTTAAATGTTCTTTTCCCCCTTTTTAGCTGTTCCCTTGCTTTCTTTTAATGTACGACCTGACGTCTAGTGCTTCTAAAGGTCTATACTTGTAATGCCATTTGATTGGTTCGAACATCTCGTCTCTCTATCCTCGAGCGTGATAAAACAGAGGCTTCCACTCCTTTGTCCCTCGTTTGCCTCATTAGTCTGGGCCTATAGTCGCTAAAGAAAATCCCCCATTATCTTTTGTTTCCCCCATATCTTCACCTGCAGCTATCTAACACTTGCATTGTTGATGGCGTTGGCATTGATTTTTTTTTTTTTGACAGTTACCTTACACCCTATTGTCAGTTTGCTGAACTTGCCCCCATTGTTTTCTCGTGACCTCTGCAAATCACCAACGAAAAAATACGAGGAAATCTATTCACATGCTCCATGAGCCTGCACTTTCTGTTGGCACTGCACAACGTGGAAGTTTATTCGGTGAATCAAGTCCCAGCAGCAATGCAATTCGAAACAGGACAGCTTGAAGACAAACACACTATTGTTGACTTACCCTGCCGTTCTGATATGGATGGCACTGTCATGCTGTTTGGCAACTCAGTTGTTTATGTTCTGGATACTGGCTGATTTTGCAAAACATTTTCCAGCTATTTTTTGTCTGTTCACTTGATCTTCTCTTTATCTACCCCAATGTATCACTTATCTATCATTCATATGCGTCTTGTTTCAAACTTTGAGTCTATAAGTCTTTCTGTATGTGGGTAAAAGAATAGTACTCAAATTGTAGATGTTGACGTGTAAGTATAAGCTCTTGGAAATTGTCATGGAAATTGCTTTATTTCCAAAACATCTTGCACAGGGAATTTTCTGCAGGTTTTTTTCCCCCTTGGATTTCTCTTGTGATGACAGCTTAGTTGTCTGAATTTTTATGGCATAAGGTTCTTTTGATGGGATTAAGAACTTGGCTTGCTGGTGAAGGCCTGTGTTGATCTGCATTGGTGGACATGTAGAACAATGGATGGAATCAACAGGATGGTGACTGAGATATGCTAACCACTGTGGGAAGCAACGAGGAGCTGCCGTTTCAGACATTAACCCTTTGTCGGAGCAAATGGGATTGGGGTGAATGTTGATATTGGGTGGCAGTGAGTCAGAGGTGGGTGAGTCAAAGTGGAGTCAAATATCAGGGGGTGTGTGGTGGTGACAATGACTAATTTTGACAGCAGGGTGAGAGTTCAGAGGATACAAGTCAATGGAATTGGGACTGGGTGAAAAGTGCAAATAGGGGGAAAAAACATGGAGTGACAGAAGATTAGATAAATAAACTAAAGCAACTTTAAGAAATGATATGGATAATAATAATAATGATAAAATTAAAATTAATACAAGTCTAAAATAAAATAGTAAATAAAATATATTTAATTATAAAACAGATTTTGTTATTTTATAAAGTAAGTAATTAAAGTGATAGGAGATGGAAAAGTAGAAAAGGCCGATCCTGTAGATAAGGCTCTGTGTTTACGACAATCTATGGTGCCAAAATAGAGAAAAATACCGGGGACTGCCATATGACTGATCGAATGTCTGGGAAGCTTGAATTGTTGAGCAACCATCTGTGCTGTTGGTTCATACATCGAGCAAGTTTTCACGGAAGTAATCACCCAATGTTCACTCGGTTTCACCAATGTAGATCCTCTTGCACAGAGTGCACATTATTCTGTCAATAACATTCGCCGAGTTGCAGTCAGAGTGAGCCGTGATTTAATAGTGCAGCTTTTTGGGTCCTGAGATCAAAGTGGTTGTCTTGGTGAAAGGGTAGGTGTTACGACACCATGAACACTTGAACATTCCTGGTGAGAGGTCAGAGGGTAAATTGGCCTTTAACGAGGGAATTTCTCAATTTTTGTTTCCACTTGAAAGAGATGAGAGGCCATTGTGAGGGAATCGAGGCTGTTTCAGGATCATTTTGTAAAAGTTTGAACTTCCCCTGGATGATATCCTTCAGCTGAAGGTTGATGCGATGGCTGATCAGTGGGAACAGAATCCTTTCTCAGAAGGTTGTAAAGCCATTTGTCTGTCGGTGTCGAGGGTGTGCTTCAGTACACCAGCCACAATGGACATGGGGAAGGCACACTCAGTGAAGAACTGGCATATGTCATTTGATTTTGATTTGAAGTCGGAATCATCGTTGCACATTGTATATAACGGAACCTGAGGAACTGAGAATTTGGAATTGAACTTTTGATGTGGGAGTGGTGCGAGGATGAGTATAGAAGTTATAAGGTAGCTGTGCCGTGAATCTGGAGATTTGTCATGGATAGTGGTGGAAAGTTCATTCATTTTTGCCAAAATATTAATGTAAAGAAAGGTGACAGAGGTACTCAATTTCCCATGTGAAATTGTGAGTAGGGTTGAAGGACTTGACAGTCAATAAACCGTTCAATTGACAAATCGATAAACCCAGGAGTTAACCAGCTCATTGGTTCTTCTGCAACTGACACATCATGGCTGCACATAATAACCTCATGATACCGTTAACTATGATGGATAACTTACCCATAACTGAGGCTGAAAAATCGGTCCTCATCAAAGACTTAAACTTTGTCCCAATGTCAAAAAGAATGGACAAATTTTCTGTGTAAGGAGACACATAAAAATTTCTCCACCGCATTAAACTCAAGGGTATCTTTCACAACAAGGAGGATAATCTTGTTGAATCCCTAAAAGATGAATTTGAATTGCTCAACATTTGGAAATCCAATTGGATCCACTCCTCCTCCTCCTCCTTATCCTCCCCACACCCCAGATGGTCAGCTTAGCTCGACAGACCTTTTAGACAAAACACAAAAAATTAAATCTTAAACAGTGTCAACGAGAAGGTGCATAGAACAAGATACCCCATGCAGTGTTCAGATATAATACTGTCGGACCACGCTATTCACGGATTCGCTATCCGGAGACCCTGTGTATTCGCGGCTGATAAAATGTGACCTGTTTCGACATTTGCGGCCTTGTTCTTTGCATAGTCACGTTTTTTTGCGTGCGTAATCACGGTTTTTCACAGTTTTTTTTTTATTTTTCCCTCATGAACCACGAACCGCCGGGAACCTATCCCCTGTTTTTCCATTGAAACAATGCCCCACTATTCGCGAAATTTTTCAGGAATGTATCCCCTGCGAATAGCAGGTTCCGATAGCTTCAATTAAAAAAAAAAACTATGAATGTCAATGTCATTAAAAAAAATCCAGGAATTTAGCGCGATTGGAGTAGTCTTACACCTCACCCTTATACACTGTAATAAGATGACGTCGAGTGACATTTAAGGAGATTGGGGCTTTCTTGATCACCATCGAATGCAGCATCAATGAGCATTTTCTTCATCCCAACTCTCACACGTCACACCCTCTCATGCTATATATCGATATATAGCTTGGTTCTTGAAAACATTATGAGGGTGATTTGAGTTATACAGTGATCAGGTATATAATTAAATTTAAATAAAGGTTGAAAGAGGTCTAAAGGTGTATAAATAAATTGATTCTGGGTTATACCACCGTTTTATCCAGTGTCGATAGCATCACCATATCAAACCCGTCCATTAGTTCTTCGTGCTTGTTGTTTGTGTCCTTTATAACATCCTTAAAAACAGTATGTTTTCTGTTTGGAATGATTTTAAATTTTGTTTGTCTGCCAGGCAGGCAGACCGAGTAAAATATTATCTCACTCCTCTCTGTGCATGCGCGATCAGGACAAATTAAAAGCCACATTACAGTAAAATGTCAAACTTGTCTTCCTATTCATGTTCTGATTCGTATTCAAAATATAACATTTGATTTCAATGAGTTGTTCCTTGATAATAATTTGACAATCATAAACTTATCAGACAGACAGATGGACATGAACCAATTGCTTTACTCCACTTTTAGCGTCACAAGCATGGGGTAACTAGTAAAACATTACGAAAGAAGAAGGGAATGCACTCAAATCTCCCTGGAAACAGAAGAACATTGTCATCAAAATGGTTGACAAAGCATTCTTCTTCTTCATTCATATGCAGCACAAGGCTGCAGGGTAGCATCATTGGTGAGGGCGCAGCTGTGCCGCTGATGCCAAGTGGATTATAGAGTGGTGAAGAAACAAATTCAGTAGACCTCACCTGGAGAAATTTTGAGGCTGAAAGTGAAGTTGCCAATTTTGTCACAGGAACTGTGACCACAGTGCGGTTATTCTTCTTTTAACGATAAGGAATTTGGCGTTCATACCTGAGATTAATATATAACAAGACAGATGTACAAAGACATGATGAAAGACACAAATCTCTGGCTACGACATGTGCCATCCTGCTGAAAATGTACCGTTGTGTCGTATAGAAAAGTACACTTTCCTTGAGGCTCTTTATGTTTGCTGCACATAAAGTCTGGCATAAAAGTCAATGGAGGAGTGTAAAGATGCTCCATGTGATGGGGAAGGAGGAAAGTTTTGACACAGTCAGAAATAGTGAAGTGCTTAGGCTGTTCAAATTTGACTTGGACTATTGTGAGTACCTTACATGGTACTTTTCCAGATCAAAGTTGAATTACCATGTATTCCTGCAGGAAAACCCAACAATGGTCAATGTCCTCGACATTGCACCAGGTGTCCTTGGGGGTGCTCCAAAGTTTGGATTTGTCGATACAAAATATAACAGGATAAATTACATGTTTATCTCTTGAATTTAGAAGCTGTTTAGTTTTCATTTGTTTTTTTCACCTTTTGTAAAAAAAAAAAAAAAACATTTTGTTGAACGTGTCATGTGTGCTGAAATATGTTGTGGTTTGACTTCCACCATTTCAGGTTGGACAAAGTACATCATGTCTGTGTGCTTGGCTTGCATAAAAGCCTCTTGGCTTTGATGACATCACTTCACAGACCTTTGATTTATTGTCTTTATGTATACAGTCAAGACACATGTAAGAGTTAGAACACTGTACGGATCAGGATGTAATAGAACAAAGGGTACAGTGGAGAGTAGGGGAGCACCAACAGCAGAGTTGAAGAACAAAATAAAGGGAGATTTGGACAAACCAATGGGTGTGTGGAGGAATGAGGGGTACGGGGAGGATGCAGGAATGGACAAGATGGATACAGAAGGAACCTTTCAGGAAGGAAAAACTGGAAATTTGGAAGGAGGTGAGCCTGGAGGTGGGAGGGGTTAACAAGGATAGAAAAGATCATGGTTTTTGATGGGGGGTGACATGAGATGGTGGTAAACAGCTGTCTTGAAGACATGGAGGGAAGAATGAGATTGAAGAGGTGGAAGTTGGTTCCACAGGCGGGAAAAGACAAGAACAAACTCTAACGGCACTCGGTCGTGTGCATATCTTCACCAGGTAGAACAGTTTAGATTTTGTATCCCATTGATAGGCTGGATCTGCATTTGGATCTTAATCAAACTCTAGTCAGCTTGTTCTTGTCACATACCCAACTCATCCACCACGTTTTGTCATAACCCGTCCACAATGTTTTGAGATATCGTGCTATATATCGTTTTGGCCCTGACTCTCAATTGTGAAGAACCACTTTAAAAATTCTAGTATCCGGATCTGAATCCTCACCAAAATAGAAACAATTTGCCATTGTCCCACACTCAACCTATCCACCAAGATTTGTCCGAACCCATCCATAACTTTTTGAGATATTGTGCAATGTATCATTTTTGGCCCTATCTCGCAATGGTGAATAATCACTTTAAAACATTCTAGTATCCTGATCCGGATCCGGACCTTCAAAATTGAATGCATTCATCCTTGTCACACACTCAACTGGTCCACCAAGTTCCATCTGAGCCCGTCCATAACTTTTTGAGATCTCCTGCTCCCAGGCAGACAAAAAGACAAACAGGGTGAAAACATAACCTCTGTCCACCTTTGGTGGCATAAGTAATGACTGAAGGTGAGTAGTGATTCTCGATTTTAGGAGTTTCAGCAGAAGGGGGTTGATTGTGGAGGAAAAACAAACCACTGAGAAAGCAGAGGGTGCAAGACTAGAAATGTGGTGATAGAAGACAGAGAGACAACTGACCTGGTTGCGATGGGAAAGTGATAGGCTCATGCACTCAGCTTCAACATGTGAGATTCCAATGATCCTGAATGCCTTGGTTTCCATGGCATCAAGCAGAGCAAAGTCTGAGGCAGGGGAGCCAGCCCAAAGGGAAGAGCAGTACTCCATCAAACTGTGGATGAAGGTCTTGTAGGTGGATAGTAGGTGTGCCAAGAAACAGAACACTGCTTTGGGAATCTCCAGCCTTAACAGGGAGAGGAGATAATGTTTTTTTCGTTTCCTGTGGCTCCTGGTTGCATTTCTGGAGGTGTGGCTGTGCCACTGTTACAGTGCCCCTGTTACCAGTAAGCTGCCACTCATTTTGCCGACCTCAGAAGGATGACAGGCTGTCAACCCACCTGGTGTTATTTCAACGTTAGGACAGGGGCTTGAACTCAAGACCATATGATCTCAAGCCAGCCACCTTAACCGTTAAGCCAACACCAGGCAAGAGAGGGGAGATGAAAGGATTCCTTTGAGAGCCACACAATGGCTATGAGAGGTCAACTCCACACTTTCTCAGTATGCCATGAGTGGAGTTGACCTTGGATGCCTTTGGCAGAGAGTTTGCAGAGTAAGGTTATAAAAAGCATGAGATTTGTCCAGAGACAGCCCTGATCTCATCTCTGACATTGAGAGCCTCCATCCATTTTTGGCTGAGTAGAAGCAGCATGTCCAGGGTGGAGTGACCTGGTCTGAATCCAAATTTGTGATCTGAGTTGAGGCTGTTGGAAAAAGGAGGATTTAATTTCAACTGTGATGATGTATTTCATGACCTTGCTGATGATTTGAATTAAACTAATAGGTCAGTTGTTAAGGGGGTTGGTTTTTGTACCTTTTATGCAATGCAGGGATGTTGGCTGATTTTCGAGCAGGTGGAAGATGACCTCGGGCGAATTATAGTGTGAAAAGAGCAGAGAGAAGATGTGCTAGAGCAGCAGACCAGGTTTTTAGGACACGTGAGCTGATGCTGTCTGGTCCAGTTGCAGAATCAGAGTTGAGGATTGCCAGAACCCTGTCCACCTTCTCAGGTGAAAAAGAGACATAATCCAGGAGCAGTTGGGTATGACTGAATAGTGGATACAGAGAGTGAGGGGTTAGAGGACGCAGGATTTGTAAGTAAACACAGAATTGTAAGTAAACACAGAGAAGATGGCAGCTGTGGAGCCGTTTGAAGTGAGGGAAGGGATAGAAGGGGAGCATACACCAGAAACAGACTTAACAATGTGCCACCAGCTTTTAGAGGAGGGAGACAAGTGTGAATGTTAAATCTTGAGGTTGAACAGATGTTGTTGTCTGTCTCTCCTGAGAGTGTACACACTTGTTGTGGGCTTTGTGGAATGAGCTGCGATTGCCTTTGGTTGGGTTTGCTTTTCAGTAAGAGAAGGCAAGTTATTCAAGAGCAACTGCCTCACCACAGGATCCAGTGTACCATGTGTGGTAAGATGGATAGGAAAACTGAAGATGTGATGGGATTAATCTGTGCATAAAAGAGAGCAGGTTTCCCTGGAAGAATTCCCAGGCTGAGTTAATACTATGACCAGTCGATGCCCGAGACCAGTCCTGAAGTGAGATGGCTGCTTGCAGTCCCTGCCAATCTGCCAGAGTGAACTGTCAGACTCACCGGCACTGAGGCAGCTCTTTGAGAATTACCAGAGAGATATTGACTCTCACAAGTATATGATCAGATGAACCACGTGGAACAGAGGAAGAGGAGGAGACATTTGGGAGGAAGTTAGTCATCACCAAGTACAGAAGGGAGGATTTTCCATTTGAAGAAATCTGGGTGAAAAAGTTCACAGATCGGGTCGGTCTCATGGAGTCACATGTCATTTTCTGGAGGGCCATGTCTGGTGAGAGAAGTACCAACACCCAACCAATTTGCATGGTGACAATTGAAATCACCACATATGAGGAAGAGAGAGTCGGGATGAATGGTTAAAAGTTTGTCCATGTTGTCTGAGAGAGGATGTAGATGGAGTCGCCACTGTTTGGAGGATGATACAAAACACAGACAACCAAGAGGTGGGAGCAGATGGGAAGTCTCAACCAAAGGTGCTCCTGGGGGGTTGGGAGGTACAGGATTGGTACAAGGGCCGTAAGAATTTGAGTTCTTGATGTAAATTGCAACTCCGCCGCCATGGCAGGTTTCAGGACGATCAAATCAGAGGAGACAATAGCCAGGGAGAGACACTAAGGAGTCAGAGATGTCCTGTAGGACACTAAGCGACTCCTTAGGACACTGACTGTTTAGAGACACTGTG
The DNA here is from genome assembly GCA_035128595.1 of Eptatretus atami. NCBI lineage: Eukaryota > Metazoa > Chordata > Myxini > Myxiniformes > Myxinidae > Eptatretus > Eptatretus atami. The sequence continues at coordinate 72,068,904 of CM068957.1, read as the reverse complement.
GAGTTAGTGATGCCAATAAAGAGTCAGGGATGTCTTCTGGGAGGAAGGAATTCTTTTAAACAGATGATTCTGGTTTGGAGCAGCAGCCTGGATAAGAGATCTGTCAGGTTGGAGTGGAGGCTGTCGGATGTTTGAGGTCCACACAGTGAGGGACAGGGGAAAAGGTGTTGGGAGGTTGCGGGACAGATGGGAGGGTGAGGGATGAGGGAGGGGGAGGCTGGGAGGGTGTGGGATTGGGGGGGGAGATGGGAGGGGCAGCTGAGGGAGATGTGGGATAAAGGGGAAGCTTGGAGGGGCGGGACAAGGGAAAGCTTTGAGGGGCTAGACGAGAGGGAAAGCTTTGAGGGGCTGGATGAGGGGTAAAAGCTATGAGGGCTGGACAGCAGAAAGCTTTGGGGGCTGGACGAGGGGGGGGCTTGGGGGGCTGGACAAGGGGAAAGCTTTGAGGGACTGGACAAGGGGAAAGCTTCGAGGGGCTGGATGGTGGGGAGGCTGAGAGGGGCGGAACGAGGGGGAGCTGAGAGGGACGGAATGAGGGAGAAGCTGAGAAGGGCAGAATGAGGAGGAAACCGAGAGGAGGCAGGGCAAGGTAGAAGCCGAGAGGGGGAAATATTGAGGGGTGGGGTGGGGGGCAGCTTTGAGGAGGTTGGGTGAGTGGGAAACTTTTGAGGGGCCGGAGTGTGTGGGAAGCTATGAAGGGATGGGGTGAGGGAGAAGTTTGGAGAAGGTGGGGTGAGGAGAAAGCTTAGAGAGAGTGGGGAGTGGAGGAAGCTTGGAGAGGGTTGGGTGAGGAGGGATGCAGCAATAGGGGACATGAAGTAGAGGGATGCTTAAGAGGGGGACATGCAGAAGGGGTGGGGTTGGAAGGATGCAGGCTTGTAGGAGACATGGGGGAGGCTATTGACATGGAGGGTTTGACACTGAAGGGGATTTGATTGTTGTGTGCAGACAACTTCTAAGAACTGGACTTCTCAAGATTCCCAAATTTAACATTCTGAGATAAAGCTCATAGGCTGGGTGGAAAGAATTATTGTTAAGGTCACAGAGAAAGGTCATGCTGTAGGAACTGGAGGAAGGCTGACTTGTGAAGGAGGGTTGACCAAGCGCTTCGGTGAGATACAGGTATGAAAAAGAAATAACATGTGGGGTACTCAAGATCGAGAAATAAGGAAAGTGAAGCATTTTAATGTTTTAAATATCTTTTAAAGGAAGAGTGCAAGTCGAAAACAAGAATGGGATTGTGTTTTGGAGGGAAAGTTGTTTTTTTTCAATCAAGGAGGGGGAATAGCCGAACAGTGAAGAGTCAGAAAGGCCAACATTTTTTGGGAAAAAAAAGAAATGGAATAACAACCTCAAAACTGATGGTTTTTACTCCCTGCTATCCGAGAAGTATGCCTGAGCTACACGAAAACAAATTTTGACAATATCGACAACAAGGTACGATTTAACGCGGAAATTTTTCAACGAAAACACAAACAGCCCACATGGACGAAAGTACAACAGAAAACCACGTTGGATCCGTTTCGGAAAACTTAGTTTTGATTGAGGTGGAAGGAGCAGACATCAAATTTGACTTACATGTGGAGCAACTCCATACCAGAAGTGTGGTGGCCATCTTCAAGTATGGTGGGTATTTTATCCCTCTGACCTATCCCCTGTGTGCACCTTGTGCACTCTAATGAGACAACTCTTCCCTCCTCCCCTTCCTCCTCATGTAGCCGTAATAAATATATGGTCACTGATTAAAAAAAAGGGGAATGGACTAATATTCACAGTCTGCAGATATGTATGGACTCCACCTATCTCACCTCCACCCCCTTGTTTTCCATTCAACAGTCAAACACCTCCCACCCTTCTCTCTTAAATGTACTCACCTCTTGACAACCTCTAAATTTAAGCCACCTGTACACCTTTGTTCACATTTTTCCAGCTTGTGGGGTCTTCCCTATACAATCTGTGCACTTTATGTATCTTGTGTTTCCTTGATAGATTTAGCACATAATTCATGTTTATCTGTGATCCTTCCTGCCTTCACTAACCTTGTACACTAGTCTCATGGCATGTGTGCTTGTTCCTGCACACCCGAGTTTGCGTTTTAAAAATGTTCAGCCTCTGTTTTTTTCTTTTTCTTTTTGAAGCTTTTCCATGATCCTGAGCATTTTTCAAAGAACCAAAGGAGCTTTTCAAGTCATGAGTCAAACTAAGGCTTGGTTTTCCTGGATTTGCCTTTAAGATGAGCTGTGCACAGCATTGACTTAAACCAAAGACTTCGTGAAAGCAACGATGTGAAAAAAACGATCAAAGTTATTGAGTAATCAAAAGATTTTGTGCCATCTTCCAACTTCCAACTTGTGGCAATGTAAGGGAAAGTTGTGATAGGTCAGATTATTAATATAGATCGCTCCGTTGCCCAAATGAGACTGCACAGTCTTTTTATTTATTTATTATTATTTTTAAATGAAAATCTTCAATTTGCATTCAGTTCAAAACTTTTGAAAAATATAGCATTCATTTCCAAAGTCCATTTTTACAAAATTCAAGCTCATGGCTAATGTTTCGTGTAAGCATTTATATCTGCTTTGCTCCCAAACCCCCCCAAAATGCATTTATTTATATGCATGGCCGTCCATACGGTAATTAATCAGTTGAATGTTTTCCTTTTCTTAATAATGTAAGTGCGGGATCGAAAGACCATTCTTGTCTTTGTTTTCCTATTCATCTTGTTAGAGGAATGTTTAATTTGTAAGCTGGAAAGCCAAGTAATAAAGTCCTACATTTGATGTGCAAGTTCTTTTCAGTGTCTGGTGCAGTAGTATGACATAGAGGTTGTCCACTTATCTTTTAGCTGTCGATCTAAATTTGATTCCCAAACCGACTTTCAACTTGTCAGATTTGTGCTTCACAGGCAGGGAGTTGCATCACCAGAGTGGGCCTTCTCTTGGATGGACGTTAACCTGGTTGTCCCATCTGTTAACATTAGTTGGTGGATATGAAAGATCCTATGTTGTCTTTCGATGAAAAGTTGACGAGTTGACCAAATACTTGCATAATGTGTAGGGGCACCGCATCAGCCACATCTCAGTAGTGATATAGCTAGCAAGAGAAAATTGTTTTTTGATTCCAGTGCACATGTATTCGCGAAGAGCAACTGCTTCAGAATGATCTGCAAAAGCAATTATTACTTTTGTAACATGAAAGATGCAGTTAGTAGATTGTTACCCTACGCACGCAAGTGAAAAATGGGGTTAAGCAACGTTTAAGTCAAGTAATTGTTCCTTTCTGTTTATTGTTCCTTTTTTATCTGATATCTAGGCTGATGGAGCAGCTTGACGATGTTAGGTTGGAAGTTAACATCTTACCGAATTTGTCAATAAAATAAATTTATAATTGTGGCCGCTCTAAAGCGTAGCTTCATCAGACTCACCCTGGGAACAACACAATTAAAGTTGTCGTCGTTTGGTATTGAACTGGTTTCCAAATGTTAATTGGACCTCTTAGCGTTTTCTTTGTCTTTTACATGTTTTTTTTTTTCACCAAAAGAAGCTTTTAAAAGAAAAGGCTTAAGTTGGAATGGCTGCTGAAGACTGATTATTGATCTATTATTTTGTAATTTCACATCACGATTGTGCCCTGCTCTTTTGGGTGAAGGCTTGGAATGCTCACTCCTGCAGAGTAATGTAGCAGACAAATCAACTTGGTTTACATTGGCAATGATCCAGTGTCATCGATAATGATAGATGTTCCAGAAATGCACCCTGAGCAAGATGCTAAAAGCTGATTTGGCAGTGAGAGACAGAGTGGAGGAGGGTTTGAAAGATGGAGGGAAAAAGGAGAGAGGAAATGTGTTGGAAAGCTAAAAAAAACACACACAAAAAAAAATGCAAGACATTGAGGAAGTCACGAGAGAAGCAGACGAGAGGCAGGGCTATACTATGGATACGGTTGTGTAAATAAAGGGTTAAAGAGGAAGATGGAATAAATAGGTGATGTGGGAGAAGATTATGCTGGATAATAAAAGGTTAGAGAAAAGAAACATAAAAGGTTCCAAGCCTTACCACATACCTTGGCTCAGCATGGGGGACAAAGTGCCTTGCGTCAAATGATTTAACAAACAATAAGTATGCCGTTCATTATTCAACATCATTCGGGCAGGACTAGCGGAAAGGAAGCGACAGAGCAAAGCCTAGTGCGTGAAACGTGTACGTTTTAGTGTTTGTGTCCTGCCAGATGTCTGGCTCAGTTTGTTTGTAATTAATTTCTCGGTAAGGGGGGCTAACCTTGCCAAGGTGGCTGGTGGCTCTAGATTGATTAGCCAGGCAATGGCCAATTACAGCACTGTCAGGAGCAAGTCGCAGAACGATGGGCCAACTCTGCCGGCATCTGTCACCAGCTCCGATTTCCATCTCATTACAAAGAGCAGCCCCATCGACCTTGTATCCACATCCTCAAGCCGTTGAAGCTTAGGGATCGTAGTTGGGCAAAAATTTTGGACTGGAAGGTCTCAAGTATACCTGGGATATACTGCCAGAACTCAGAGCTAAGAATAGTAGATCGGTGAATGGCTGAGCATTATATACTGGTACAATGGTGTGATAATGTGATTAGCGACTATGGGTTTATTAGAGGCTTGATAATTGGGTTGGATTTTTTAATATTCACCCTATTTTCCACATATTTACCACAAAGAGAAGGAAATGTTGTGAAGTTGAGAAGTGGATGGGAAACATTGGAACAACATTCCTTTCTGTTTATTGTTCCTTTTTTATCTGATATCTAGGCTGATGGAGCAGCTTGACGATGTTAGGTTGGAAGTTAACATCTTAACTTCCTTGTACACTGATGCATGTAGGGTTTATGCATGTCTCACTCAAGCATGTAGGGTTTATTACAGGTTTGAGAATTGGGTTGGGTTTTTGTTTGGTTCTGTTCACCCTCTTTGGGGTGAATTCATCTTTTTTTGGAAGGAAAAATAGGAAAGGCTGTGAAGTTGAGAATTTGAGAACTGGATGGGAAACATCGGGTACAAAGTGGAGTGATATTGGAGGTTTTTGAGAATAAGGCTGCCAGGTGCTCTCAGGCATTAGCTGCAACTTGTGTGTTTAGAATTCGACATGCACAATGCCCAGACACCACTCATACAAAAACAAGAAATCATGAAGACGGATGTGTAAAACAGTGTTTTGTGATCCAAACTTCAAAGACTGAGTGTATTAAAATCTTGGAAGTGGCTACAAAAATTGCATGCTTATCCCATGAGGAACTATAAAGCAACCCAGAATCATAAAATAGAAAAAGTACACTTTGGATGATGGTGAGACGGGAGTTATGAAGAATGTAGGCAATATCCGTTATGTAGACATGTAAATTGTTATGGCCAGAGAATGTAGACAAATAACAAATAGACTAGAAAGCATCTCATAATGCAAAGCACTTCCACATCCACTTTAAACTCAAACTAAACTTGTCGAAAACAACAGCTAAAAAATGTAAAATTTATTAACTTGTGTTCTCAATATTCTCGTAATAATGGTTTGTTGAAACTTTGACGAGAAAAGCTCAAATGGTAAACTACAAAGCACCTTAAAATGCAGACGGACAAAATAAAGAAACACTGAAGTGACTACAAAAGCCGGTCGTCTCGCATGGCGTGGAGGATGGGATAATAAGGCCTATTTGTAATTACTTTGACTTTGCCCTTTGACATTTTGACCCAAGTATTAAGTAGTCTTCTCCATATTCTTGTTGAAAATTTGATGACAAAAGCTCAAATGGTAAACTAGATATGTGCGATCATAAAGCGATTTCCCATGGGTAAGCCTCCCATGGTGCCCGTGATCCAATGATGACCATATTTTTTTTGGACCGCTATATAAGGCCTTGACCTTCAATATTTAGGGATATTACGTAAATTAAGAAAATGTGTCCCCATCTGCAATCTATCCATAAAACTCAACATCATGAAAATTGGAGGAAAATTATTCAAGTGAAGATAAAAAAAGGTGTTTTTAGGTCACAATCCGAAAAAAGTAGGTCAAGGACATTAAATATCAGATGCACAACTTCAGGTGCACTATTTTTATGCAAGAACATTTTGGAAAGACAAGCGGTTTTTGAGATTCCGTATTGGAAAAATTGCAGGACGATGACAAAAAAATGCATTTTTTTTTCATTCCACCATTTGACATTGATCTTTAACTCGGTGAGGTATGAAATAAATAAAGCGTAAAAGTGCTTTACTCGAGGCCATCTCGAGAGGGCAGTTTCATTCTGATTGGCCAAACCCTCATCAAGTTATGGCAAAACATGTTGAAAATGTCTTGAATTACATCATGACCTTAAATATTACGTCGAAGGTCAAAAATTATGTCAACCCCGCATACTTTGTAACCCCGTTATTGATGCAAAATTTAATTCTGAAAGTCCCAACCACATCTGAGATCCATCTCCATTGAAAAAAGGTAAAAAAAAAAAACACCTAAAATGGTGGTTTTGTATTTCTAAGGGTCTAAAAAAGACTCTGGGATATCATTAAAAATTGTGGGGCACTAATTGGAGAAAGAAACCCTTCAATTAGGTATAAGCCCCCCATGTCCTTCAGGGAAGGCTTCAAAAAGTTATGGCTTGGACA
>CM068957.1:72054776-72059776 GCA_035128595.1 Eptatretus atami | reverse complement strand
TTGGACAAGTGTAGATTCTCCAAGGTAGAAACAGAAAGCATGAGCCACCCCTTATCAGGATGTAAAAAAACTCATGTCAAAACATCTGTGCACACAAAGGCACAAGGTATGTAGAGTAATACATTGACACATCTGCAGAAATTTCAATATCCCAGTCCCAGAAAATTCATGTAAACATAAATCAAAACCCTGGGTGCTCACCTGGAAGACGAATGATACTGAGGAGGAAGTCAACGTGGGATGGAATCAGCAAAATGTACCAGTGAACCAATGTTATAGCAAATACCTGCTTTGGGGGGCAACCCCCACCCCCTGGTAAATCCCCTTTGATCCCAATTTTTTTTAAATAGCGTGAACAAACTTTGGGACATCATGGGTGATGAAGGTTGTGGTCAAATTTCATTGAAATTGTGTGTATTTTGGGAGAAGAGAGCAAATACATATTTTGGGGGGCCACCCTCCCTATACCCCCTTAGAGCCCGATTTTTTTAAGGGTGTGAACAAGCTTTGGTACATCACAGGTGATGAAGGTTGTGGTCAAGTTTCATCACTATTGTGTGTGTAGTTTTGGAGAAGAAAGCAAATAATATTTTTGCGGGCAACCCCCCCCCCCCCCACCACCCCACACCACCCCCACCACCCGTAATCCCCCTTAGACCCGATTTTTTTTAACCCTTAGATGCATGAGTGCAAAAAGATAATGCAAGAAAACAGCCAAACGGTCATTTTTGACCCACTTATGCATCTAAGGGTTAATATCGTGAAAAATATTTGATACATCACGGATCATGAAGGTTGGAGTTAAGTTTCATCGTAATTGGGTGTGTAGTTTCAGAGAAGAGAGCAAATGCATATTTTTGGGAACAACCCCCCTTACACCACCTTTGGCAACGATTTTTTAATGTCTTGAACAAACTTTGGTACATACAGGGTGATGAAGGTTGTGCTAAAGTTTCATCGAAATTGTGTGTGTTTTCGGAGAAGAAAGCAAGTACATCTTTTGGGGGACATATCCTCCTCCCCCTGTAGACTCCCTGAGACCCCGATTTTAAAAGTTTTTTTTGTTAATAGTGTGAACAATCTTTGGTACATCATGGTGATGAAGTGGTGTTCAAGTTTCATCGAAATCGTGTGTGTAGTTTCTGAGAAGAAAGCAAATACCTCCATTGGGTGGCAACCTCCCGTAGCCCCTTAGACCCCGATCTTTTTTTTAATGGTGTGAACAAACTTTGGTACATCACAGGTGATGAAGGTTTGTAGTCAAGTTTCATCGAAAGTGTGTGTAGTTTTGGAGAATAAATCAAATACCCTCTTGGGGGGGGGGGGGCACAATCCCCCTGTAAACTCCCTCAGTAGTCCTCCTCAGATCCCGCTATATATATATATATATATATATTCTATAATTCCAGCAATCTGTGTGTGTGTGTGTGTGTGTGTGTGTGTGTGTGTGTGTGTGTGTGTGTCTGTGTGTCTGTGTGTCTGTGTGTGTGTGTGACCGCTGTTTCTCGACAACCTCTGGTCCGATCTAATTGAAACTTGCCAGGTATATTGCTGGCGACCTGAGGATGTGCCTTTTCAAGGTTTGATATTAATCGGACAAGTGTTCCCAAGTTATGGCCATTATTTACTAAACCAATGACAAGCCACGTTATTGCGTGGGCGTGGCCGATGGGGAAGGGAACCTCAGCCGTGTTCCCCATTACAGGTTACAACGTACGGACATCCAGATAGTGATGACTTCGTGTATTCTAATAATTTCTCGATTTCTTATGCGCATTTATAGATAAACACAACGCCCCAAGTTATGATCGTTTTCATATTAGACGTGCATAAATTTCGGTAACATCAGAGTGCTGGTATGCTCCGAACCAGGAAGTAAATTTTTTTTCTCTCTCTTCTCTTCTCTTTTTGTTTTTCCTTGCCACGACATTGCGAAAAGGTAAAATACTTTGGCGCTAATTGAATAATTGGGTATTAAAACTAAATTGCGAATAATCGTAACTGCGAATAATATGCCAACTTCTGGGCCACGCACGTACGGGCACGCGAGAGCGAAGAAACGGCCTGTGTGGTTGTTGTTTGTTGCTCGCGGTTTGAATATTTATTTATTAATTTTTTAATTATTATTATTTTTTATACGGTATAGTATCTATAATTCCAGCAATCTGTGTGTGTGTGTCTGTTTGTTTGTCTGCGACCGCTGTTTCTCGACGACCGCCAGACCGATCTGATTGAAACTTCCCAGGAATATTGCCGGGCCCGCAGATGTGCCTTTTCGAGGTTTGATGTCAATCGGACGAGCGGTTCCGAAGTTACGGCCATTTTATTGCTTTTTTCAGTGTTGAAAAGGTGTATATATGGCAGCTGAAGTGTCGTTTCCCCTATCACCTTATCATGCCATTTTTTTCTCAGAATAATGATAACAGCATCTTAATAATAATAATAATATAATAATAATAGCACAAGAATTGGCAGTACACAATAATAGCACAATAATTGAATAAAAAGAATAACGTGATACAATGACCAATGTCTGTCAACCAATAACGACCTATATATTGTCTGTCAACCAGACAGGACACGGTGCTATGACGTCACGAATGACGTCACAATGCTTCCTCTTCGGATTGAAACTTGCCAGGAATATTGCCGGGGCCCGTGGATGTGCCTTTTCGAGGTTTGATATCAATCGACGAGCGATTCCCAATTTACGGCCATTATCTGTCGACCAATGACAAGACACGGTGCTATGACATCACGAATGACGTCACAATGAATGTTTATTTATTTATTTTATTTTTTTTTGCACGATTGACGGTCCGATCTGATTGAAACTTGCCAGGAATATTGCTGGGGACCCGCGGATGTGCTTTTCAAGGTTTGATATTAATCGGATAAGCAGTTCCCTAGTTACGGCCATTTATCTGTCAACCAATGACAAGACACGGTGCTATGACTTCACGAATGACGTCACAATTAATTTTATGTATTTATTTTTTTTTTTTTTGCACGATTGACGGTCCGATCTGATTGAAACTTGCCAGGAATATTTCTGGGACCCGCGGATGTGCCTTTTCGAGGTTTGATATTAATGCGACGAGCGGTTCCCAAGTTACGGCCATTTATCTGTCGACCAATATCTGCGAGAGAGGGGACGGGAGAGGGGAGGATGAGAGTGGGGCGAGAGAGAGGGGCGAGAGAGGAGGGAGAGAGAGGAAGGGGAGAGAGGGGGCAAGAGAGGAGAGAGAGAGGGGGGAGAGAGAGGGGTGGTGGGAGTGGGGACGAGAGAGAGGGCGAGAAGAGGAGGGGCGAGACTAGGGGTGAGAGAGGGGGGGAAGAGAGAGGGGAGAGAGGAGGGGTGAGACTAGGGGTGAGAGAGGGGGAGAGAGAGAGGGGGAGAGAGGGAGGGGCAAGAGAGGGGGCGAGAGAGGGGGACGGGAGAGGGGTCTGAGAGGGGGGGTGGGAGTGGGGTGAGAGAGAGGGGCGAGAGAGGAGGGGGGAGAGAGGAGAGCGAGACTAGGGGTGAGAGAGGGGGGAGAGAGGGGGAGAGAGAGAGGGGGAGAGAGGAGGGGTGAAGAGGGGGGAGAAGAGAGGGGGAGAGAGGGGGCAAGGGAGGGGGCGAGAGAGGAGAGGGAGAAGGGGGGTGAGAGAGAGGGGCATCACAATTCAAGAGAGGGGAGAGAGGAGGGCGAGAGAGGGGGGTGAGAGTGGGGGCGAGAGAGAGGGGGGAGAGAGGAGGGGGGAGAGAGGAGGGGGGAGAGGAGGGGCGAGACTATGGGTGAGAGAGGGGGGAGAGAGGGGGGAGAGAGGAGGGGTGAGAGAGGGGGTAGAGAGAGGGGGAGAGAGGGGGTGAGGAGAGGGGCTACATTCAGAGAGGGGAGGAGAGGAGGGGCGAGAGGGGGGGGTGAGAGTGGGGGCGAGAGGAGGAGAGAGGGAGAGGGGTGAGAGGAGGGCGAGACTATGGTGAGAGAGGGGGGGGGGGAGAGAGAGGGGGGAGAGAGAGGGGTGAGAGGAGAGGGGGGGGGAGAGAGAGAGGGGAGAGAGGGGGGCAAGAGAATAGGGGCGAGAGAGGAGAGGGAGAGAGGGGGAGAGAGGGGGTGAGAGAGAGGGGCGCTCACAATTCAAGAGAGCGGGAGAGAGGAGGGCGAGACTAGGGGGGAGCGAGGGGGGGCGAGAGAGAGGGGCATCACAATTCTTCTTCGTTTGATATGACGTCACAATTGACGCTGGCGACGCTGAGTATGTTTCCCAGGTGTTCCCAAGTTATGGCCATTTATGATAAGGTTGGTCCAATCTAATTGAAATAATGCCCCAATCCAGTCGTCGTTTACGCCCCCACGGGCCCGTACTAGTATATTTAAATTCCATCAATAAACTTTGGTGCATACACGGTGATGAACGTTGTGGTAAAGTTTCATCAAAATCGTATGTGTGGTTTCAATGAAGAAGTTGCAAGTATTTGTGGAGGGACGGAATGATGTACGGATGACACGCCATCCCATCAGCTCCCTGGAACGAAGTTCCAGGTGAGCTAAAAAGAACCTTGTGGAGATTTTGATAACCATCCCTGGGACTATTAGTACAAACGAACTGCAGGTGGAGGCTGTCCGGGGCTTGGTGACGATTCTGAAAAGAGCTCTTGGAATGAAGCTTTGAGAACAAGAAATCTTCACAGCTTGGTCCATCAATTGTAAACCTTCACCAAAACAGGGGTGGATACTTTGAGACCTGGGAGGACTCCGTTACACCTTCTGAAACAAGCATATGTAGATAACAACCAAACAAATCACACACACGACGACTTCAAGCAGTTACCTATCACTGCAAAAGCCTCTAATTTTTAATTGTTTTAATGCCCCAAGCTAAAGCCCAATAAAAGAGGATTTAATGGGAAAATTCAAAGCAGGTATTGCCCATTATAAGGCTTTTCATTTGATAAACTATGCAAATAACACATGCTGACAGCGACCATTTTGTTTGTCTCTCTCTCTCTCTCTCTC
>CM068957.1:72029352-72045885 GCA_035128595.1 Eptatretus atami | reverse complement strand
CGTGGTTTCCCCGGTAGTCGAAATCGCGTAGTTAATTAGGTAAATTGGTTTCGACAAACAGATCCTACGCTACGTGGTTGAGATATTGGTGTCCACGGTCGGTTCAGCGACCCGCCAGCTCACGGAATTATCCAGAGGGACGGCCTACAATTCTGGGGAGTCTGGTGGGAGACGGCGTAACCTCCCCCACTTCGCGGTCGTTCTCGCCTCCGACCCCCGGCCCACAACAATATTATAGATGTACAATTTGATTTCAAACAAGTATATGGTCACGGTCTTCAAGACCAGAGCACCACCAGGCTCCACTTCCACCCATTAATTTGGGGCGAGAGTTGGTCATCAAACACCATAGGACCGCCGCAAATCCGCCAGTCGAAAATGGCTGAACAAACCTTTAAAGCCATTCACTTTACACAGCGTTTTTTTCCAATCAGCTCGACTGACATGCTTTTTGTACAAAGTCAAGGCTCGTTGAAGAGCTAGGACACTGAACAGATCAGGACACACCAGAACATAATAGGCCATGAGCCGCTGCCTCCGTTCGTTCAGTTTTGTGACCATAATCGAGGAACTACTTCTTCTCAATGGAAATATATACATTAAATCTCATATAACACTAATCGACTTGTTGGCACTTTCACAAAGTTGCAGGTATGGTCGTATTTTGACTCCAAAGTTGGCATAAATATGCCGCTACCGAATGAGACGGGCATTTTCTTCGACCAATCAGATTGCCGGATTCTCTTCTCTCCGTGCAGAAAACAATATGGCGGCACCCAGTTCGCCGACACGCGAACCCTCCTTTCTCAAAGAAGAAGTTTGTATGGTCCTCTTGTCTGAAAGACCAATCGAATGTTGTCTCCTTTAATTATGGAATAGGCAAAGCCTAGAAGCGAACGTATAATTCTTCTTACATTCGATGCTGGCAATTTCCGGTTACTATCGGCCTGGAATTCGGGATCAGCGATCAAATAATGTAAATCACGATTAAAAAAGTATTTTTTGATGATGCGGGAGATATCTTTATTAAAATCAGTGGAGGAAATATACACCATGTCTGATATTTGGGTCTTTCATGTCTCGACGATGCCTTTATCTCCCGGACGCATCATCTCCCATGAACAAAAACCGGATGCAAAAAAAAACCGGAAGCAAAGGTCATACCAACGGGCATGGATTCCAAATTGCCAGGTATTGTGTTGTTGTTTCCTATTCTACTCATGTGCACGCGTTGATATGAAATGAAGCTCACTACTGATTTCGCGACAAATCAAAGTGGGAAGGTTGTGACTCTGCTCAAGCCTGGCTGAGCCTTGATGGCGAAGAGAGGCGCCATGACCATGGACCACCGTAAGAGTGGCGTTCCATTTGATCATATCGACCCCTCGTTTGATACCATCGTGCATTATTCCGAAGTTTACCAACAAAACGACATGAACGTGGTAAAAAAAAACGCCCTTGCTAAAGCATGCTTGAAGGGGAGGACCTAGTGCAGCAGTTAAGTAATCGGAATGAATGACCGTATGATCAGCCAACACTGCATGACTAAAAGAACTCTACTAGAGCAGAGCAATGTCTCTCAATCAGCTGAGTCCCCTAACGAAAAGCATGTTTTGGCCCAGCATCATGTATCATCTGTAAAAAACAGAGAGCGTAGCAAAAAGATTCAGTCTCATCGTAATCTCGATAAGCTTGGTAAAAGCGAGAGACTATGTGCTGTAAGTTGATATATACCTCTGGTATTGAGTCAATAAAAAAGAATAAATAAATGATGGCATTATTTCAGGAAATAATTAACTCTCTCTCTCTATCGAGTCACCTGTGTCTCTAGGTTGCATCATTGGTTGGGACACAGCTATGCCGCTGATGCCAGTGTACCCCCTTAGTAAATGTAGTTCCCCTTAGAAGCCACACCAGGCTTAATAAATCAATTACTATTCTTAACTTTAAGAGGTATAACCCAGTAATTGTTTTATTCAGGTTTTTATTCACAGGCAAACTCGAGTCGCTGCAGAAATGAAGTCAGACGAGAGCAGCCTGAGTCTATTCGGCAACAAAAACCTAGTGTGCGCTTGAGTCCAGTAACATTCCATCATGTTACCGAGAATATACCCGCTTTTTAAACAAAAGAATTGGAAGAAGAGTAATTTGGCATTTTTCTTGTAAAATTAAACCATATACAATATCAATAATCCTCTTGTTTAAAAACAGACTGCTTTCAGATATATTTACATTTTTCTTTTTTACGTAGAGCTACATTAATTTAAATATTATTGCAAATTCTGACTATGATGTATAATATAATAATATAATATATTATATATATAATTATATATATATTATATATATGTATATATATCCTTACATGACTGGTAGAAGAATGGTAGATCAGATTTTGAAAGTAATTCTGCAAACAGTAAGATCGAGGAAAGACTTCTCAAGAAATCACAAAGTGTACCGCCTGCCAAGTGGGGAGAAGTATATGGATGTATGACATCTAGTGCCTGGAAAAGAAAGCTCCAACACTCAGGTATGATTTAAATTTTAGGGGTCATCCATAAATTACTAGAAATTTTCAAAAAGTGTACAAAATGTATACTCTTTACCAACCCCCTCCAATCTGAAAATCGTATGTTCAAAACTGTAAGGGCATTAAAAATTATTGATCAGCATTTTTAGAAAATTTCAAAAGTGTACATGGGTCATTAACTTCCTCCCTCCCAACATACTTTTTGGACACTTTAAAAATGCTGATTAGTTATTGATGATCCCTAACTTCAACAAAAAACCTGAAATGATGTACGCTTGCCATTCTGCTTATTTATGGTTTCAGAGACTATGTAGGGTTATACAGTATTTATGTGAATATGCCAACAATATTATCCAAATTGTTATTTCCACTGTAATTGAGACTCCTTGTCACTTTTCAGGACTTCGTATTTGAAAGGAGCGCCTTCAAAAGAGATACCCCAACTCTCGTTTCAATCGCCTCGAAACGCTTCCGCGAGTGAATTGGTATATTGTTGGAGACGATCGATACTGGTAGCATTCTGGAAAAAATGCCGTCTTCCAGTTCAGAACTGAGACGTATTCTGAACTGGCCAGTGAGGTGAACTGCCAGTGGAAGGCTGAACCGTCTCCGTGAAGCGAAAGAGTCCCAGACACACTCACAATCTCTACTCGGCAGCAATGATCATAGTCAGGAAGATGAGGCGAAATTGAATCCACTCAGCGCAACCATGGCCTCCTCACAGCAGCAAGACCTGAGTATTGAATCCGCGGAATCCCCTGGTGCTGTTCCACTATATAATGGTGGCGTGGACGATCGGATAGTTTCAGACGAACCAACGATTGAAACACCACGTGAACGTTCCCAGTAACGTCCCCTAAAGTTGTTGTCTTGCTGCAAGATGTTGTTTATATGGAGCAAAAGGGGTTCGACGAACAACACCTAAGGCTCTGTTGTCTCGGCTTAACTGTCAGACATTGAACAAGGTCAACCCCATTTGCTTGGGATTAATTGAACCATCTTGGCCATGTGCTTCGATTCCACTATTGTCCTTTGAAAACTGCTCTAGCACAACTCAGTTGGAATCGAGGATTGTAGTGCCCTCCCGGGACCCCCTTTTTGAAAAAAAAAAAACAAGGGGTTTCAGGGTTTCAACAAATGCCTCGTGTGAACAATATCGATTTCCTGGAGGAGACAGCCTCAGGTGCCGGGACAACCCACACATAATGGTTATTCTTGTACAGCATGGTGAAAAAGTCTGGAATGCATACAGCATCTCGGTCACCTTACCAAAAGGCCGATTATACAAGTCCATCTCCCTTGACTCCATATCAGCCGACAAAAGAGGCAAGGCCCCCGCAAGTCCCGGTTGGAAATCTTGACATCAGTTCTACTGAACTTCTCCTGTCACGGCACAACTCCTCGTATTATAGATGCTAACGTTTGTATTTATGAGGCCATTGATGACGGTACATCCAATTAGCCTAGTTTAAACGGGTTTCAATACTCTGTTGCATGACAATGACGTTGGTGAAATCTACTCTGTGGCCTAATTTACCTGTTATTGTCATACCTCAACAAGTCCTGATACAGTGAACGCTATCTTGGAGCGGAGTGTTGCATCGCAGACGAATTAGAGTTAAAACCATGTGGTCGTTGTGTTTGACCGCAAGCATTTATGCGAATGCCAGGAGAATTCGTTGACGAATGAATTGGTTCATGCGGTGCTTGGTAACTTCGTCTGGCGAAATTTCAACCTCCATGTCATTCCTATCGATCATCGGAAGTGTTATCACGATGCTGGTCTTTTTGATGTGCTGGTTCGAGGCAGGAATTTTAGCTCACGTTCTGTCAATGCTGTTTTGGAGGGCAAGCAAATACAAACAAGAGCTAATCCATGCACATAAATGGGTTTCGAAGTCTCTCGAGAGGTAAGATTCCAGGCTTTCTTAGAAATCTCTCAGGGCGATGACGCATGAAGAGAAAGTGGTAAAATTTCTGAAATATTCATTGATGCATTCCGGCCGCTCTTTTCCAAGAACCTGTGGTCGCGCACATGAGATGTGAGATCTTTTGTCATTGTATGATCAGTACGTTTTCGTCAGCAGAGTGCAATTCAAACGACATTTGCATTCTGGAGTTCAACATTCACATGGTGCAAATTGTTTGCAATTTATTTGTGCAAACACGCGAGTCTGATTGGGAACCTTCACTTGGCCTCAGTGCGATCCATGTTACTGGTATTTTGCGCTACAACAGGTACCACACTATTCCAGGTATTTACCAGCATACTGGATGGAAATGGTTGAACTTCCCGACACGCATCACAAAAGTCCATGATCAAACAATGAGTACTGGAGCTTGGCAGTTCAGCAGCAAGAATCGATACGGATTCTCTGGCGACTGCTGCAATCAGGTCATAGAGCAGACCTTCAACCACAGACTGCAAAACCGGAGGAGGTTACAGCATCACTTTGAATAGAGGTGCCGTCCAGAGATGGTCCCTCTCTCAAAGTGAGAGGGGGCATTGCTCGTTCAGTGTGAAGATGATGGCCAGAAAGAATAAATACGAGGAATCTCGTTCGCGAAAGGACTTGGACCCAGGCTCTCGGTCGGCGGGATGAGAAATCAAATCAATTCCATCATCGAGTGTGTAAACAAATGTTAAACTTTTCGTTACGACAGCTCGATCTGGTCAGCCTAACTCGGCGAGTGTGGCTACTGCCATGGTCGCGAGGATCTGAATCACCGCTCATGGCTAAAGGAGAAGCCGCACGTGATGACCACAGTCAAGTGATCGCATTCAGTCGGCAAAGTTGGTTTTTCCCGAGACTATTCCAAAGCTGAAACTCCAGACGTTCTCTGGACAGCTCAAATGAAAACAGGCCGTACAGGTACGACCTGCCATGAAGAAGTGGATCGCAATCTGTTTGCCAGAATTGATTGTACCCTCAGCAAGCCACGAGAATTGACCCGATGGAAAATGTTGTTCCACATTGTTTAGGGTGTGGTACCTATCCTCTGGCAAAACCAATGGGGTTCGATTGCGAAGACAAACAAGGCTGCTCTTCTAAATCAAATCGAAGGACTCTGCCAAAACATATTGTCAGCGAGATTCCGTCTGACTCTTGCATTGATCGTGGATTTGATGGCAGTGGGGTTCAAGCCTTCCGTGAAATCTCCCACCTACATTTGACAAGTAGCTCGCCACCTATATTCTTCAAATATTCTACTTGTAGTGGCGGCGATGCCTACACTCGCCTCAATATCGTCAGCGACCATTAATCTCTCGCCTCAGCATCAAAAAGAAGTGGAAACATTTAAACAAAACAGTATTACGGGGGCTTGCCAACGTCAGATATATAGTGCTGAACAAAGGTTCCACGCAGTGGAGAAATCCTTCCTCGCCAGTGTTCTAACAAAGAGCACTGGTCAAATTTTGTTCCAGAGTGGATGCAAGAGCAAGTCGGCTGTTCTGGAAATGTCCCAGCTATTCGTCGCTCATAGTGAGTCGTGTCATTTGATACGGGCTGGAGGACGGGGGGATCGTGTCACTGAAAGTGAAGGATCTGCACTGTGACCACAGAAGAAGCTGAATTCAAGGATGATACCTGCATGCAAAGCATGCCTGCTGATAGACCATGTGCACGTTCGGTTGTACAAAGCCCCGACACTGATTGTTTTCATCATACTGCTGTCTTGCATCCAAAGCTGCCATGCTTTTGTATTTTCCTCACTGGGACCAAGAATCGCCACCTGAATTATTGATTTACAGGTGGTCTCTAAAATGCATGGTAATCAACCTATTCCGGCGTTCATACAGCTGCACGTTTCAACTGGATGTTGATACAGTCAGCGCATTCCACTGGAAAAGGGAAAGACGGGGCCTACATATTGACAGTGGTAGTGACAGATACAATCCAAATGTTTTACGCAGCTGGGAAATGATTTCTTCTTTACCTGTGACCTGGAAGTCCTCGAAGCGTTGTCTGCAAATTATACTCGCAGGGCAAATCGTAAACGTGGATGATGCGCTATCGCATCTTCTGCACCAAGCTGCTGTCGAGCAGAGTCTCCCCACCGACTTCTGACTCACTGCCTCTTCATTCTATGTGGGCCAAATTTTCAGGCAGCTATCCATCGCCGCTCCTTAGAGCGGGAATAGCTGCACCAAGTCCTATCGGTCACGGTTGGTGTGCTGTGAAACACGGACTTGACGTCCAGTGGATGACGAAGGACCCATTCCCCATGACATGATGCCACACCTCCACTGCAGATGTAAGAAAAGCCGTGCAAATTCAAAGAAGTGTTCATTGTCGCGCAGAAGCTGTCTTGCACTGAATATTTGCGAATGCACGACATGTGAAAACCGGGAAGTATATTGATAGTGAATGAATATCCCCTGATAAACCATTTTTCTCTGTTTGCGGCGGCACTTATGTTCTCCGGAGTTTAATTCGCCTACGAATTTACTTAGGTAGCAAGTGGAATTCCTGTCTTCCATGCGACTTATGCGGAGTTGAATGAAATAGGATCGAATGTGCCTACTTTTCCCAATTAATTTTTCAATGGAGGTGCTTCTCTCCCAAAAGGGCGAGACGCGCTGTACTGATTTTACTTGATAACCTTGTTTTATGGATAAAGGATGTTTACGGCGAGAATATTAGAAGGTTCTCCTGTTGGTTTTCATAATCTGCGTCATGATCGCAAAGATGTTATGTTAGAATATTTGAAATGTTATCATAATTGGTCATCCATGGTTACCTTCACTTAATGATTGTGAATTTTCCATTCACAACATTTTTTTCTATAAATCTTTGATCAGTCTTTGCATATGTGTCTTCCATAACGCGTTTCTGTCACATTCCAAGCCCTTGCGTGGCGAAAAAACGTAATCAATCGCCGCTTCCACTACCCCCTCCCTTCCCCTCCTCACTCGTTGTGGATGGTCTCGATCAGAGAATGGGAGCAGCAATAATGTGGAGAACGTTGCCCGGGGGTTTCCCACCAAGGTCTCTACATTTGACGGCGCTCGACACCCATGGCATTCTTCGCAGGAATTCTCAGTAGCATTCTCGAAAACAGAGAGGTATTTCAGGGGGGCGCCATAGATTCAACAAAGCCACTAATACTTGTGAAACTTTTGCCCCGTGAGAACAGGAGAAAATTATAGCATATATAAATTTTTTATGGGATTCGAGTTCGAAATGCGTTTTGGCTTGCTCCACAGAACCGGTAAAATGTGAAAAATCACGATTCAACAGTAGTTGATTACTACTTTCATTAGCAACAGCGAAGCGGTTCATGCGATTATCACGATGAAATTTGAGGCAGAGACCCCCTCCTGCCTCAAACGAACGGGCGAAATTTCAGCCGTGTCCGTGCTGAAAATGGATGATATGGGAACACGCGAAATTGACAAAAACCTCAAAAACAGTTTTGACCCTTACACCCCATTCAACGACTGTGAACATGAACCTCGCAACTTTGTTGAAGTGCCAACAAGTCATTTAGTTCTAGCAAGTAATCTCAGCTACAACATATCAAAAATTTTGGGTAAGTTCCTCGATTGTGGTCCACAAAAATCATTTTCTAGCCACATTTTGCCTTGCCGGCCCACGGCCAATAAAGGAACAGGAGAGAGAGAGAGAGAGAGAGAAGAGAGAGAGAGAGAGAGAGAGAGAGAGAGAGAGAGAGGAGAGAGGAGGAGGTGGAGGATTGGGGGGGGGAGGACATGGAACAGCGGTTGAAGGACAAAAGAGAGGGAGGTTGGGACAACAATGGATGTGCGGGAGATATGAGGGTATGGGAGGATGAATGGAGGTGGGACAAGATGGATACAAAAGCAAACTCTCAGGAAGGAAATTTATGAAGAACATCCTTTGCTGAGAGTCAGAACTATTTTCATCTGCAACTTAGTCATCTTTGTTGGATATAGAAAAACATTAATTAATATTTGCAGTGCACGGGACTTTTTGGTCACTGTAGATAAGTTAAATTGTAATTAGATGGGTAACCTCGAACCATTGGGAGATCGAGAGGGTACAAACAAAGGGATATTGGCAGACTTGTGAGTAGCTAAGAGTATGGATGGGTGGTTGGTGCACACTGTCTGAGTGATTCTGGAGTGGCGTCTCATCAAGGGAAGGTGTATGGTTGGTGTGTTATTTTCATCGTAAACCATCTTCGCCCCAAACTTTCCCCAAAACTCTTTAAAAAAAATTAATTACCTAATGCTATTCACAACATTGTTGTTTTTAACCACCCGTGTGATATCCCTGGCATGCCCATCTGTTATCGTCCCCCATTCTTTGTCTCTTTCCCCAGCAGGCATGATTGGCAGAATGGCCTCATCATGCGACTGACTACCTAGCCCTGAGGAGAAGGTATTGCACTGGGTCTGTTCTGTCCGTGCTGTCTTCGTTTTGTTTGTTCACACATAATGTGCCAATGTAGAACCACAATTTTTACACATATCTTTTTTTTTCAAACTGAGTATCTATACAAGTATGTACGTACCATATTATAATGTGAGTTCATCTATAATGGAGTAAATGGTAGGACTCCATAATAGAGGGATGATACAGAAAAAATGGCTGCCTTTTCAAATGTGTACACAATGTATGGGTCATAAACTCCCTAAAGAGTGAAGTCATAAGCATTTAAAAAGCCATAACTTTTATTCTCGCGCGTTTTCCTGAACTAGCCAGAACAACACAAAATTAACATCGCTGAAGTACCACATCGAGAAGATCGCTAAAAAAGCCAATTGTACTTCTTTCTTCTCATTGTTTCCCCCTCTCAATAAACAATGTTAAATGGAAGCCCAATCTACCTCAACAACTGCTGAGCCAAGATGAATGATGGTGATTCCAAGGTGAAGAAATACTTTTTGTCTCTGGGCTTAGTGCACACACCCAAAATTAAAAAAAATTCATGAAACATTCATCGTTTTTTATAAGGAAAAAATAAATCGCAGGTAATATGTGGATTCCAACCAAACCAACAGTCCAGGATCGTTGAGGGGGGTGGGGATGACAATCTGGATCAAACCACTGCACTGGCCTCCAAAAAGCGATATACTTATATATATATTATATAACCTGCCGACAAGGCGGCGAAAACATCGGGTTTTCGAATACTGGATGGCATCCAGCGCCCTCTGTGCTATGCCCATGTGTGCCTGAGGATGACCGTACAGGTTAAGCCCCGAGTGCCCAAATGCTAGAGTGCTTGTGATTTTATGTTCTGGCTGGAACTCGCCACTTAAATTACTAAGAACAGCATAGCGCGGGGCATTTGGGGGGGATGGCTGTCGGGTTATTACGGGCAACTGTGGGTTGACTTATCAATTGAGTGTGTTTCCAAAAAACCTTAAGAGAGCTAAACTGGTAGGTTTACATACCAAATGCCATGGCAGGTTGGGGATAGGAAACAGACAAAGTATAGTCAGAAAATTCATCGAATGGCAGCGGGTAGATGAGGCACGGGTTGTGCGAATTAGCAACGTTGGGCTAATATAACTTGCAGACGGTATGAAAGTGCATCCGCCTTAGGGGGAGACCGGTTCAAGCGAACAC
The DNA here is from genome assembly GCA_035128595.1 of Eptatretus atami. Classification (NCBI taxonomy): domain Eukaryota; kingdom Metazoa; phylum Chordata; class Myxini; order Myxiniformes; family Myxinidae; genus Eptatretus; species Eptatretus atami. The sequence continues at coordinate 72,035,796 of CM068957.1, read as the reverse complement.
GGCGGATCTAACAAATAGGACTGGCACCACTGTAGATTATTTTCTGCCAGTCGAGAAGGGCAACATGCCCGAGTTGCTGGTTCGCGTCGATCAGATGATGATATGACATATATATTTCCAAACCATCAGCGATCAACTGAACACAGGTATTAAACAATTTAATTAACATGATGCATTTAATGCCATACCAAAATACAAAATATTAAACTGTGAAAATAAATACATGCTCAATACCGTGAAAAGTGTCGCGCGTAAGCTCGAGGTCATGTGCCGACGGACTCCATTTTTGTTAAGCATCACCAACGTTTTTGAAAACGCAGATTGAAAAAGAGCAAAAAATAAATGTAAAAATTACAAATTTTAATGCGGCAATAAACTGCTTCCAATCTGTTATGGGAGGGTTTGTGGAAAGACGTTTCACAGTATTACTTATCTGTTGATGAACAGGATGGTGTATTTTACTTTTGAAATGTCACCTGCAGTGTCGCAGCTTCTCAATTTGGCGTTTATCACATGAACCCGTTCGTAAATTGCGATATTGTTTGTTGGTCGCAAATTGGGTTTATAACATTTTTTATGTGGGAGGATTAACGGGGGATAGATTAATGAAGTGTATTTATGTTAACGGCCACCATTAATCCCACCTTCTCATGCAGTTGGCCTGGTTCGGCCTAGGAAGTTGGCCGCAAGTCTTTCACACAAGCAAGGATCGAAAGCACGAACATGGTCAATCCACGCTGGTGCACCGGCGATATAACACGGCCTAAAGACGAGTAAATGCGATGGGAACGTCCACGTTAAAGGCCCATCCGAGGGACAGAGCACAATACACATTGATAATCAACTGCTGTGCATGGTGGACAGCTTATAGCTGGGTTGGGATTCCGAACCCAGCTAGACAGGCTTAGAGGTAAGTGTGCAACGGGAATGTCCAGTTTAACGTCCATCCGTGAATCCGGGACGGCCAACACACACTGATGATCACCCTCGCCTGCAGCAGACATTGCACATTCTCACTTCGGTTGCTCATCTGGCAACGATTTGGTATTCCAGGTCAGTATGGGAGCAGCGCCAGAGCATTAGCGGTCGCTGCGGCGTCCAACTTTCGCTCTGGCCGGTACTGCTTTTATCTTTCAAGGGCCTCTTCGTCTGGCCTTCCCCCAGGCAGATGCCTGGGCCATCCCCCCTCTCTCCTTGAGATCTGGTCGTCAACCTGGCCTGCAAAACCATGAGGGCCAGTGGTCGGCATTGGCCTCCTCCACTCACGAGACTCCCTCGCTGAGAAGAATCTGGTGAGCAGGATCAGCATCAGGAAAATGAGCCACATGTCCATACAGCCGCGCAGCTGAGATCTTTACAGATGATCAGTAACAATCTCATTTGAGTCTCTCTCAAAAAACCAGTTGTTGACAAACAAAGTCCGACCACAGGATAGCACAAGGATCTCTCCCGCGAGACCTTGGTGACAAAGAAATTAAATTCTCTCTCAAATCTCAAGATCTTGTGGTCAGAAATCCAATCTCACAGTTATCCAAGAGCAGAAAGACTGGACAGCCCAGGGCCTGAGAAACCTTCGGACTTGTTTTTTTCGTTTTTTTTCGTCCTCCGGGCACAGGTAACAGCAGCCGCCACACATAAATTAACACAAGCAAACCTCCCATTATCCCATCCCAGTGAATTCCATGGACTCCCCCAGGTTCCGACCCACCAGACGTCTATTTACCTCATGCTCACGCCAGCACATAGAGACGTGAAAGTATCCTGCAAGGTAAAGTGAATCTGCTCCACGACCGTCACACTCACCACCACACAGAGGCACAGAAGGACAGCAGCATCCAAGATGTCATTGAAAGCTGGATCTTAGTTTTGAAAAACCCACAGAAAAACCCTAAAATCCCAGCGCTTCCGATCAATCCTCATTCAGGGCACCTCGAGGGCCCTCAAATGGATATCTAGAAGTCTCCGCAAAGATGACTTGTGGGAAATCAATCTGCCAAATCACAAGGGTCGAGATCTTGCCATTTCCAACGAATGCAAGCGCAGCTTGATCTTCTTCTCCGACATCAACTCCTGGAATCCAGTCCATAACAGTGCTGAAAAAGTGGTGGGGGCCAGTACATCACACTGACGAACTCCCAGTAACAACATGGAAATAAGTCAGAGATGGTACTCGCGTCACCACATTCACAGCACTCTCATACCAGAGTAGAGTAACAGCTCAGATCGATCTAGTTTGGGTGGCACCCCGCCATCAAAGACCAGAATCCTCCATGGGCATCCATATCCCGTATTCACTTTATCGAAACGCTTTAAAACAAGAAGAATCAAACATAGGCTGCAAGCAAGCCCTGAGGAAACTCTCGTTGCGTTCGGTGAGGACCCGAAAGAGCAAGGAATAAACGGTCAATCGTTACCATCTTTGTGTAAAGCCTGAGTGCTCTGGACGCTGGTGCTCAAGCAGAGGGTGGAGAAACCCTATTCGAATTTTATCGCGAGAGAACCTTGGCCCGGCACTGAAGAGCAGCGTCACCCGCTACCTTCGGTAGTTGTTGCAGTCTTGGCGATCACCCTTCCTTTCAAAGAGGACAAAAACAGGCCTCTTCCAGTCAGTTTGGATGATGCTGTGTTCGCAGGCATGAGCACAAAACTGCATGCAACGACATGATGCAGACATTTCCAACAAGACTTCCACCAGCCTTGAGAAGTTTAGCATGGAGCAACAGATCCCTTGGACTTTACTCCTTTCAAGCGGTTCACTCGCAGCCCTGTGTTTCCACCAAGTGAAGGTGACCACAAGTTGACTTGGGAGGTCAAGAACAAGGATTGTAACACAACCTGAATGTCCAACTCGACAGCTGGTGGAATACAAGCTGGTAAACAACACAGCAGTCAAAGTACCCCCGCCCAGTGGGCCTTCACTTTCGGAACTCCTCTCAGAGCCTACCACCCTCGTGCTTCTAACTGCAGTAACAATCAAATCGAGGGATGGGCTTGGAGGAACCGCAATCCTCACGATTCCCCCTGTAGCAGGACGTGGAATCACTTTACCAATACGGTGATGCTCTAACCCCCTCAAGATTCCTCGCACATAGGCCTCTTGTCCACCCTTTAGCCATCCGTACATTTTACGCCTCAGCTCTGACCAGCTCAGTCTGGCCTTCAGGTCCTGGCCCGCGACTCTGGTCTTAGGGTATCACGTGTTTCCTGGAAGAGAAACAAAAATTCTTCCCTTTTTGCCCATGGTGAGTTCCAAGACATCCACCGGCACTATCAAAGGAACGGTGGTCTGAAAGGCACTCCACAACTCTTCGACCTCCCAAGCACCCAGACCCACCCCAAATCCTCCACTCAGATCTGTTTTGCAAAACATACAAACTCCTCAGCTAGCTCCTATACCTTGAGCTTTGCCACCATCCAGCTATAGGCTGGATGGTAACCATCTCATCTCCTGGATTTTAAGGTACAACTTTCAGAGGCTACAGATACAAGGACACAAACAAGCCAAGGTGTTTCAGTATTGAGGAACTGAGCACCTCCGGTAAGACCCCTGCAGTTCCGGAATCATCCACTCCAACAGCGACTATCAACAAGAGGACATGTCAAGCCCTTTGCCAACCGCCCAGCGTTGGAATACCAAGTCCAGCGATGAAAGCTTGTGGGCGCTGAACATGAACCAGCCACCCTAAGCATGGACTTCTTGCAGTCAACGGAACTTAGTGCTATTCAGGTTCCACAGTTTCCAGACCCATGGGGACCAAACACATGTCTCATACCATCCCTATCAGTTCCAGTGCTATGCATTGAATCTCCAAGGTGGAGAGAATATTCACCTGGGGCCGCGATCCAACCACCAATACTTCAGCAATGGTGGCATAAGAATGGCCCGTCCTTCACGGTGAGAATCACTCACCTCAGTCGGAGTATATACATTGACAGGGAAATGACCACCTAAGGAGTGACGAATCCTTAGTCTCATAATACGCTCGATTGATCGGTGGTTACCTCAATTATCATGGGAGTCAGCTTATTGGACACAGCTACAAGCACTCCTGGGCATGGTACCATCGAAGTGAACCAGACCAATAGTAGTGTACCGCCCACACTGGTCTCGCCGAGATCCGACGAACCTCAGAGAAGTGGCTGCATACCGATGTCCAAATGCTTGAGCTCAGATGATAACAAGACAGTGTTATCCTTTCTTAGGAATTTAGGACATTCCAGGTACCCCGACCTGAAGGGACCACCTCAGGTAACCCAGGGAAACCGCTGTCTGGTGGAAGCACCTTCAGCACCAACCCCCGACACACTGCTCTGCAATCTGACCCGGGAATGTTTACCCGTGGTTTTCGCCTCCTATCATCAAAGATTGGGGTCCCGAAGGCTTTGCCCCAATCCGTCTCCGGTGAGCTGCCCTCGAAAGGGAAGCTGCACAGGAGTACTCCCATGGATTGGGTTTTTCAAGATTTCTTTGCGTTTTTTTGTGTTTTTGGCGGAATGAAGGGTTTTAAACGTGCCGAGAGCAAATCCTGCACCAACCTCCTAATAGAAGTAACCAACTCCAGGAGGACGTCCGCAAGACACATTGGGCACTAGATATGGATGGGCCGTTGGCTCACAAGGAGCTCCTCCGCCCTTTTACAAAGGTTTGTTTTTTAATCCTGCTTGTGTCCTATCCAAACACTCTCCTCACCAAAAAAACCTGGGGGAGACGGTTTAGTCGCCGACAACTCCGACCAATGGAACAGGTTAGTGCAGGTTTTTACATGATACCCTGTACAAGTCCAGATTAATCTGGCTGACCTGACACCGTAATTGGGTATTACTGTACCAAAGTTGTTATATTTATAAACTTTGATTTGCAAACATTTTGGTCCGTAATAAAAAACGGGTAGATAAATCATGTTTTCAATTTTAACTAAAAACAAAAAATTGTGAAAATAAACGGGAAGAAACTTGATCTTGTAAGGCTTCCTTAAGGCCCATCACACCTTGACGTTTTAGCCAGCATGGCAAACGTATCAAAATGTATGTAAAACGCTGGCTTCGTTGAACTTTTGATGTTTTTAAGATTCGGAACGTATTCTAACGACTTGGTCTTATGTATAACGTTATTAGTAACGGAACACAGACGTTTCGTTGTGTATAGATAACTTATACGCAACGAATGCTGAACCTGTTGTCGCCTTCACAACCTATGCCCAACGATAGTCTAACTTTGCTAGTCGCGCTGCAACCAATCGCCGACGATGACGTGGCGTAGGTGATGAAAAGGCTGCCGCACAACGAATTCAAATCATAAAACGCCGCAGAATGGAAGTGTCACATCGCAGTCACAAAACCTTGGCGATCCTGCCAAAAGCGTAATGCCGAACTCTGAAAAATTGCGGTCCTAAACGCTGGCGCACGTCCAAACGGTATGGGTAAGATTGTATCGTGAATAGAAACGCTTAAAGTTACCTATCATACGTCGTAGTAAGTGGAGTACGTCTTGTATTTTAAACATGTTGAAAATTTACGACGTACTTGCCGTATGACACACGTTTTCCGCATTGGCGATGGGAATAAGTTTGTACGCACGATATGCGATCTTGACATACTCGACACCACGTTACTTGAAAGGTACTCCAACAAGTCGAACCGTCGAAGGTATGGTTTTCCGCGTCAGTGTTCCAGACTCCGGGTTTTTTTTTTTTCTTCGGTATGACGGTGTTCAGTGTACAGTGCGGTTATGATTTAAAATCGTTGCGAAGTCTATTAATTATATTATATTATAACCGCATAGAAATTCGAAGTGTCAAAATCACCATCATACCGAGGAAGGAAGAAAAAAAAAACAAAAAACCAGGGAGTCTGGAACACTGACGCTAACATTACCTTGGATGTGTTTCACTTATGAGCCCTTACAAGTAACGTGTGGTCGATGTGTGTCACCGATCGCGTAACGTGAGTACAACACGTTACTCATAGGTTAGAAATAAGTTTTCGGGAGTACGCTAAACCATTACCTCGATGTGTTTCGACTTTATGAGCACCTTTCAAGTAACGTGTGTCGATGTGGTGGTCACCGATCGGCGTAACGTGAAGTACAACAGTTATCATTGGTTAGAAATAAGTTTCGGGTACGCTAACCATTACCTCATCGACGTGTTTCGATTATGAGTAACTCACAAGTAACGTGTGTCGATGTGTCAACGATCGCGTGACGTGGCCGACAACTTGTGGCAGCGTTTTGCGGAATGGTGTGAGTCATACGCTGGCATAAGTTCATTAAAATTTCAAGCATGAAAATTTGAGAAACAAACCAAAAAGTACAACTTTAAAGGCAGCGTACTAACGACGTATGGCAGTGTTTTTTCAGGTGCTCTCAATGTTATTCAAACTTACCCAATAACGTATCGACGTTTGTTACCGCGTTTTAACAATTTTCATAACGTCGGCATAAGC
>CM068957.1:71993791-72009207 GCA_035128595.1 Eptatretus atami | reverse complement strand
ACAGACAAAATAAATACATGTAATAACTTTTTGCATGCCTTTATCGTAATCCTTGACCATGAAAACATAGTTCTAGATAACATTTTTGTGCCATTATCATTCATAGTTGCAAAGATATTGAAGAAAATAGGTTTTTTGGTAATGGTGGCCCTAATTGCTATTTACAAAATTGCCCAAATTGGTCGAGACAACCAAGCGAATTGTTAAGAGACCAGTGGGATAGAAACCTTAAAACTTTGTACTATAGACGATTGCAAGGTCCGCTATTGAACTCATAAGGATGGCAAATGGTAAGGATAGTGAAAGCTGATTACACAGCCCCTGGAATGCAGTGGATTACTTGCCTACAGGAGTTAAACTTTATTATTAGAATGAAATATTAATGATATTAAAGATAAGTCAAAATTAAATATTATACTTTTATACAGTGATGTGTTTCTTTCACTTTTTAGTTCTACTTCTCCCTGTCTTTCATTTGGATGGCTGAGACCTAGAGGTATGCACACTCAGCATTGAGCTGAGCCTGGGTTTGAATCTAGACCCAGCTGTAAACGATCGCACTGGTGTTTCACACGCGGGCGACGCATCAACGTCTGTGCCATCCATCAGAAGAATGTCAAGCCGGATGATATGTCTGCTAGGACTGGTCGTTGGTGGATGTTAAAGATGCCACGTGCTTCCCATCAAAAATGTTCTGCAGAAATTCCACAAAAAATTTCCATCGATATTCCATAGAAATTCTAGGGGCCGCAAAGAGTAGGTGAGTTATCAGTCTTCCTGAACAAATTACAAATTTCTGCCAAAATCACTTTCAGTCAAACGTCACGACATGGGCCAAAAACTTTCCCCGACTGATTCTAGAAGAAGGGAGTAATAATTGAGGCCATCAAAGTAGTAGTAGTCGTCGCCCTGATTGCCTTTCATCTCCTGTTTATGCATGATTTGGGGTTAAGTTTATCATATTGTTGCGGATTTGGGGCGGGAGTGATCACCAGGGGGGTTCTCAAATACTCTAACCAGCACGGCACGACCTCCTATAATCCTCTAATAATTGTGTGACATGGCAGTTGCTAAGCAACCAATGACGCCATCTAAGTTGTTTAATTCAGGCAAAGTCCAGCATTGAAATCCGCTTTACCTTTCCGGTGAATTATAACCCCCAGATAGAGTACCGTGCTCTCAACGTTCCACTGTGATGGCCGAGCAATACCGTAAATGGAAACGTTGGCTAATGGCTATCCATAACGAAACGGTGGGGTTGAACTCCCTGTTACTACTCCCACAATATGTTGAACCAATGGAAACTGACAATCGAGCAGTTTGGGAAACAGTTTATGAAGTTAACAAAAGGCACGTATTTACAAGGCAGTGTCACAAAAAGAAAGTTTTCACCCCCCAGCACAGAAGCCCTTCTTATTCAGTTACTTCGTTACAGTTCAACAACACAGATGCCTCAGTCATTCTGGAGAAATGAGGTAAGGAAGAGGGACAGGCAGAGAAGGGAAAAGTACGAGGCATATTGTCGACCTATCGATCACTGTATGCAAGCCTGAATCCCAACGGAAGAGGAGAGAGGGGAAGAAAGAAGAGGAGAGGCGGTAGTGTGATGTGTCGGGTAGGGAGAGGCGCAGGTGGTGTCTGTGCGTGACTTCGAGGAAAAAAGTATGAGGTGTGAGTTAATGTGCTCTTCAAAGAGCCATTGACACATTTGATGCTCAATGCGTCCAAAGTGAATGAAGTAGATTTAGGGAAAGCAAGAGATAGGTAGCGTGAGGCAATGAGTGGTGGCCAACGCATTTGGGAAGTCTCCACTGACTGGGTCCGTTTCCTGCTCGGAACCTCACTCATTTGCACTCTCCACCAGCCCTCTGGACACCAGCTTGATGTCGTACCACCAGTCTGCTCGTGTTGAATCCCAGACGTGAAAACTGCAATTTCCGCTTAGCTCTGGGTTTTTATAAGCCATGGGGAAATGTGGCATGACCTTTGTGCAACTTCCCGAGCACTGTGGTTCCACTGTTTAGGGTTTGGCCAGGACCTTGCCTTCCTATTGGCTCGCCCTGTCTCTAGGCGACTTTCATTGGCTGTGGCAAGGTCCTGCAGTGCCGGTGATCCAGACGGTGCATTGGTAGTCGAGATAATTGTTGGATGTCCAGCGAGCTGCCGCTGTACCAAAGCTGCATGGGGCGGAGGCTCCCATCCCACCCCGGCTACGTTTGGTCCGCAGTGCTTTATGATGTTCCTCTGGTAGATTGCTGGCTTTGTAATGTGGTGTTTGACTGTTTTTTGCAAAGTGTTTATGGATGTGCTCCAGAGGTGTGAGGAGAGAGTTGGGAGAGAGATTGTGAGGGAGAGGGAAGGGGGAGGGAGAGAGAGTGAGGGATAGAGAGAGTTATATCGAGAAGAGAACAGTCATAATGTGATTCAATTATTCTACAATCACAATGCATTATCCCTTTCCACTGATACGGTGGGGGATTTTAGCTACAACTTAGATACTACGGAAATTGTATGTGCCTCCCCAGGGTCTCTGGAAAACGTCACACAATTCTCTTGATCATGGTTGTGGTGTGAGCCATTATTTTGAACTCATGTCATGTACCTGTACCAGTTTCTTTAAGTTTACGTACGAGGGTACAACAAGGGTCTCGTCATAATGCTAAGAATTTTACCTTGTAAACTTTTTTAACTTGTAAAAATATTTAGTTATCTAATTCGTAAGATATTAGATTAGTTATCAAATATCTTACTAATTACATAACTAAATATTTTAACTTCTTTGCCATAAACTTAGCTCATGGATCCATGAGCTTCTTGATACCTGCATAGAAATCCACTCTCTGTAAACCAGATGTTGATATGTAATCTCTAAAATATATATATATATACTGTATATTTAAACTTGCTTGTCTCATATTTTTCAAACATAAGTTATCTGATTACTAAGAAAAAACATTTCATTGCGAGTTATACATATTTATAATTTGAAAACTAAGAAAGTTGGCATTTTTTGGACTATTCTAAGTATCTCGATATAATTGATAACTTTTCAAACATTTGGTTACGGAAACTTACAGGGCTGAAAATCTATTCAGTTACAATTGGAAAATTCATAGTTGTGTATTAGAGGCATGATAGTAAAGTGTTCCAGTGCATATCTTACATCATATTGCTTGTAACTTTCGAACTGGTCAATCTGATTGTGATGAAATTGCCATAAGCTATTCACCAAATCAGAGGACATATCCATATTTCTTATGCATCAGGCATCAGGAAAGAAGTTGGGGCGGGGGAGGGGGGTACTACAGGGAGTGGTCATCATAGAAATAACATTTGGAGGGTCGGAGGTGACTGGAATGAATGGACAGAAGTGAAGGAAAGTGTGTGTGGAATAATGTAAATTTGGGTGTGTTGGGGGGATGGGTGGGGGAAGAGGGTGGAATGGGTTTAAAGGTTTGCCGTTTTTATGGCTCCCCAGCTGAAGGCTGCAGAGGTATATTGTCTTCGGGTTGTCCTTCCCGCTGTCCATCCGCATATGTCTGCCCGTCCGACCGTGTCTATTATCAGTTTTTTGGTATCACAGTAAGTTGTAAATCACAGAAGGGATTTCAACCAAAGTTCGCACAAGTATGGACTGTAATACAAAGATGAACTGATTAGATTTGGGATTAAAAAGTCAAAGGCCATGTGTCCTTTGAGAATCATTTTTCAGACCATAATACGAGTTAAAAGCATCTGATGCTGTCTCTCTTCTACTTTTTTCTCTTTTCTCTCTCGTGCTCTTTCTCATGTGACCTTTAATTTTTCATGTGTCATGTAATTGAGATCAAACATAAAACCGGGATGACATCTAATTTGGACGGAGGCATGTATATCAATCGACGCACTCACCTCCAATTACATTTTATAGTTTTCGTATGTCATATATATGTATATATGTATATATGTATGTCAGTATGTATGTATGTATGTATGTATGTATATATATGTATGTATGTAAGTATGTATGTCAGTATGTATGTATGTATGTAGGTATATATGTTATAATATATATAATATATATATATATATATATATGCATGTATATATGTATGTATATGTATGTATGTATATGTATATATGTGTGTATATATGTATGTAAGTATGTATGTCAGTATGTATGTATGTAAGTAGTATGTATGTATATGTATGTATGTATGTGTGTATGTATGTATATTATATGTATGTATGTATGTATGTATGTATATATATATATATATATATATATATATATATATATATATAGTATGTATTATGTATAAGTATATATATATATGTATGAAAATTGATATATGTATGTATATGTGTACGTATATGATGTATATAGATATATATATATATATATTATATATATATATATATAATTATATACATGTATGTATGTATATATGTATGTTTGAAACCAAGCTGTTGTGTTGTGGACTGTGGACGGATTCAAATGAAAACTTGGTGGACAGGTTGGGTGTGTGACAAGGAAGAATTGGTTCGAGTTTTGTGAGATCCGGATTCGGATCCGACTACTAGAATTTTATAAGTGATTCTTCACCATTGAGAGATTGGGATAAAAATGATATGGAGCATGATATCTCAAAAAGTTGAGGACGGATTTGGACAAAACTTGGTGGACAGGTTGGGTGTGCCACAAGGATGAATTGATTTGATTTTTGTGAAGATCTGAATTCAGATCCTGATACGATAATTATTTAGTTTTTAAAGTGATTCTTCACCATTGAGAGATAGGGCCAAAATCGATATAGTACTGTGTAGCATGATATTTCAAAAATGTATTGGGTCTGATATGTTCTCGTGGATCAGGCATTATGTGGCGGAGGTATGCACTCCACCAAGTGCCCTTCTAGTTTACATAAGTATTCAACCCCCTGAGTCAATACTTTGTAGAAGCGCATTTGGCAGCAAATACAGCTTAGAATCTTCATGGGTATATCTATATCAGCTTTGCACATCTGGATTTCGTGAATTTTTCTCCAATTCTTCCTAGCAGATTTCCTCAAGCTCTGTTAAGTTGGATGGGGAGCATCAGTGAACAGCAATCTTCAAGTCTTTCCACGGATTCTCAATTTGATTCAAGTCTGGGCTTTGGTTGAGCCACTCAAGTACTTTCACGTTCTCGTTCTGCAGCTATTCCAGTGTTGCGCTTGGGGTCATTGTCCTGATGAAATGTAAATATTTGCTGAAGTCTGAGGTCGTTTGCACTCTGAAGCAGGTTCTCCCCAAGGATTTGCCTGGATTTGGCTCCATTAATTGTTCCCTTTATCCTTATTAGTCTCCCAGTCCCTACTGCTGAAGAGCATCCCCATAGCATGATGTTGCCACCACCGTGCTTCACTGTAGTCATGGTGTTAGATGGGTGATGAGCTGTGCTCGGTTTCTGCCAGATGTAGCATTTTGAATTCAGGCCAAAAGTTCCATCATGGTTTCGTCAGACCACAGGATATTTTACCACATGCTCTCAGAGTCTTTCACTTGCCTTTTTGCAAACTCCAGGTGTGCTGTCATGGCCCTTTTTTTCAGGAGTGGCTTTCGTCTGGCCACCGTCCCATAAAGCCAAGATTTTTGAAATGTTGCAGAGACTGTTGTCCTTCTAGCAGGTTCTCCCATCTCATCCAATGAACTCTGTAGTTCTGTCAGAGTGATCATTTACTTCTGGTAACCTCCCTGACCAAGGTCCTTCTTGCCCGGTTGCTCAGTTTGGTCGGACAGCCAGCTTTCGGATGAGTCTGGGTAGTTCCATATTTTTTCCATTTCCTAATGATGGCGCTACTGTGCTCTTGGGATTTTTCAACACTCTCAAAACTGTTTTATACCCTTTCCCAGATCTATACCTCACAATTCTATCTTGGAGTTCTACGGACAGTTGCTTGGACTTCATGGTTAAGTTTCTGCTCTGACATGCACTGTCAACTGTGGGACCTTATATAGAAAGGTGTGTTTCTTTATAAATCATGTCCAATCAATTGAATTGGCCACAGGTGAACTCCAATGAAGTTGTCGAGATATCTCAAGGATGATCAAAGGAAATTGGATGAACCCGAGCTCAATTTGGAGTGTCAGAGTAAAGGGGTTCAATACTTATTGACTCAAGATATTTCAGTTTTTCATTTTTAATCAATTTGTAAAAATTTCTAAAAACATGTTTTCACTTTGTCGTCATGGGGTATTTTGTGTAGATCGGTGCCAAAAAAATTAAATTTAATCCATTTTAAATTCAGGCTGTAACACAACAAAAGGTGAAAAAGTCAAGGGGTGTGAATACTTTCTGAAGGCACTGTATGTTCCATTGCTATGATTTGCTCAAATCTTTTTTTTTTTTTTTGAGATTTTAAGAGAGTCTGTGGAAAATACTGTCCAAGCTGTTTTTCAGCTTTGAAATGATTTTTGGGAAAAATGCAGCTTGTTTCAGTTTGCCATGCCGAACGTGATTTGGGACAGAGTGTAATATTTGTTTGCGGAGATGATGTTTTCACCCCTGTCTCTCTGTTTGCTTCTCTGTCTGTCTGTCTGTGAACAGGATATCTCAAAAAGTTGTGGACGTATTCTGACAAATTTGGTGGACAGGATGGGTGTGTGACAAAGACAAAATGGTTAGATTTTGGTGAAGATCCGGATCCAGATACTAGAATTTTAAAGTGATTCTTCACCATTGAGAGATAGGGCCAAAAACTCTACATAGCATGATATCTCAAAAAGTTGTGGATGGATTTGGACGAAATTTGTTGTGCTGGTTGGGTTTGTGACAAGGGCAAACGGAATAGATTTTTTGGTGAAGCTCTGAATCCAGATTTAAATTTTAAAGTGAGTCTTCACCGTTGAGAGATAGGGTCAAAAATGATATTGTCGTGGCCCCGATGTCACGGGGAAACCGCGAGGGAGGGGCTGTTCCTGGTTCCTCTCCGGACTCACCGGGAATTGCAGGCCGTCACACACAAATAACTTCATGTCGCGGCGGGTCGCTAATCGACCACGAATGCCAATAACTTGACCTCCGTCTGACAACCGTTTACCTAGGAACACGTGATCTCCTTATCGGTAAATTGCACCCTTGATGCGTACTTGCATAATTAAGTTACTTACCATATCCGATGCAGCCGAGTGGAGCTGCCAAGTACGCACCGGCTATTTAACAGATTTTGGGGAATAACGTCCCAGCTAAAGGCCCTGTCACACCTTGAACGTTTTAGCCAGCGTATGCCGACGTATGAAAAATTTGGCGAATACGCTGGCACACGTCGAATACGTTATGGGTAAGTTTTGTATACGTTAAGAGCACGCTGAAGCACGCTGGCATACGTCGTAGTACGCCGAGCTCGTCGACAAATTTTAAGCATGCTCAAAATTTTCCGACATGCTCGGCGATGACTCACAACTCCGCATACGCTGGCCTTAAGTTGTAGGTACGTTATGCGATCGTTGACACATGTCGACACATGTTACTTGTAAGTTACTCATAAGTCGAAATACGTCGAGGTAATGTTTAGCGTACCTGAAACTTTTTTCTAACCTATGAGTAACGTGCTTGAACCTATGTGTAACGTATCTCCAATGCATATTGACGTATGTAGATGTATTTGACGTCTTCTGGACGACCACAGAACTTACTGAACGTGTTTCTAACTTACAGCTACCGTATAATGGTGTATTGGCAGCGTTTAGGGCAATTGGTATATAAAAATGGGTTCACAGGAGGAACCCGTCAGTGTTCCAGGCTCCATGTTGAGTAGATGTCCATGTCAATAGTATCAGTAGTAGTAGTAGGTGAGCGTGCCAGTAGTAGTAGTAGTAGTAGTAGTCATGTCTGTAGTAGTAGGTGAGCCTGATGGGGAGGGTGTGGGTGATGATGGATCCTCCTTGCGTCCGCGTCCACGGCCACGGCCAGGAGACTTTTTGCAGCATTCTTCGAAGTTTTCTTCGGCATGACGGTAATGTTGACACTTCGATGTCTAGTGCGGTTATGATTTGAATCGTCGAGCGGCAGCCTTTTAATAGGCTACGCCACGTGATACGCTGCCGCGCTATGCATAAGTTAGACTATCGTTGGGCATAGGTTGTGAACGCTGACAACACGCTAAGCATTCGTTGGTATAAGTTATCGAAACTTTCTGTGTACGTTACCAATCGTTATGAATACGCCCAAAACTGAAAAAAACATATAGTTCAGCGTACGCCAGCGTTTTACATACATTTTGATACGTTGCCATACGCTGAAAAACGTAAAGGAGTGACAGGGCCCTAAGCGAGGGTGTGGGCCATGCTAGACCAATGGAGGAAAAGACAAAAATGAGCTGGATACATTTCTAACAGGCACATTTATTTAACAAGAGCGAGAAAAATGATGTGGAGTGTATGGGATTTATTGCAAATGTACAGCAGGGAAAGCAAGGGATTAATGTGGTGCAGCAAAAGACATACAATATTTACAAAAGAAGACAGTGCAGAGTTACTCAAATATTCTCAAACAGTCTTAACTTATGCTATGACTTCTCAATACCTGGCACAGTCGGCAGACCTGCGCAACCAAACGCTTAGGAAAGAGGAGAAGGGAGAAATACTAGGGGTCTCTAGGGTGCTTGAGTGAGAGGTGCAAGTGTAATGCAACGTGGGGTGCAGCTTGGTGCAAGAGGAAGAATGTGAGGTGCAGGTCAGTACGGTTCACTCTTGAGTTTGCTCTTGGGTTCACTCTGAAAAGAACGTTCTTGGTCCGGCTCATCTGTGTCGATTGCTCCTT
This sequence comes from Eptatretus atami, assembly GCA_035128595.1. Classification (NCBI taxonomy): domain Eukaryota; kingdom Metazoa; phylum Chordata; class Myxini; order Myxiniformes; family Myxinidae; genus Eptatretus; species Eptatretus atami. Next base: position 72,000,425 of record CM068957.1, on the reverse strand, counting down.
TGCATCCACAGTAGATGAGAGATAGAGAGTAGAAGAAAGATGCGTCAGAGAAAAGACTAACATAGTAGTGTGAGAATCTGTATGTGTCAGTGTTGCTGCAGGATGCAGCCTAACTGAGCGTCAATAGAATGAGAGCAGCCCCGGCTCGCATCAGTAGCTCGTGATCCAACGCTTGATCACTGATGGTTTTTGGAGGCGCTCTCTGGCACTGAACGTGCACTGGCCTCCATTCCAATGTGTGTTTTAAGGGAAATCCCTGCACTTACCCGTATATTCTCAAACGAGCTCCAGTGCACGTTCGCGCTTCGAGTTATGCCCTGTAATAACCCGACCCTTGTCTCCTCAGCGTCCCTCAAGGCTGCAGTGAGTGTTTGATGAATAAGTGGCAGTTGCGGCAGTTGTAGAGAAGTTGGAGTACATTGTGGCATTTGTAGTGAAGAGATTGTAATGTGGCGTTGTGGTGAAGAGGTGGAAATTCCTTGTAACAATGTTGTCCATAACGGTCGCGTTTTTAATTCAATTGTAAGCGTGGGTTGTTGCGGGTATTTTTGGTCGTCGTGTGAAGTGGTTGTGGTGAGCGTGGTATAGTATGGTGATCAGAATGAAGGTCTGAAGTGAGATGACAGTTGAGAATTGGCATGCAGTTTTAAATGGAAAATTGGGTTTCAGATGAAAATGAGGCGCTTACAGTGCTGCTTTGCTTGGTTGGTGTTGTCGTTATTGATTTATGTGTGTTTCATGTGAGAGAGACAAAGGAGTGGAAGAAGAAGTGCAGAGATTGAAGATTAAGGACCAAACTAAAAGAGCCCTATGCAACACACCTTTCCCATTTACCCACTGGACATATGGAAAGGGCTAACTAATACACATACCATTGAAATAACTACCTTGGGATCTCTGTATGTTGTATGTCATTGCCTCGGAGGTGTGCGGTTTTACAGAACCACAACAACATATACGTAGCATGATATTTCAAAAAGTTGTGGATGAGTTTGTTCAGTGACAAGAACAAGCCGATTCGATTTTGGTTAAGGACCGGATACAGATGCGGCCTATCCGTGAACACAAAACGTAAACTATTCAGCCTGGCGGAGGTATGCGCTCTATCGAGTGCTGTTCTAGTTTAATTTTTATCCATCCTAATTCCTATTTCACATCATCAACTGACACAATGTAAGTAGGTAGAGCAACGCAACAATTGGAAGCAATTTGTGTTTTGTAGAGTTTCATTATATAAGGTCGACATCCTTTTAGGTTCCTTTCCAATGCCCTATTGTCATTATCATATCGCATGAGAAGAAGCCCTAAGGTAAAGAAAATGCTCAACAATCATATTTAAAATGTTGGTTGAGGAATCAGGAAAAACATGCTTTTTCAAAAAAATATGGCAAAGGCTTGTCGGAAAACTGTAAAATACACCAAATTAGAAAGAATATCCGACAGAAGTCAAAGATGTGTTGATAGGACAAAGCAAGAAAAGAACAACTTGCAGTGTTCAGCAGCATTGCATAGATGGATGCTTTAGCCAAAGTTATACACATGCAATGCGATATGCACACATGATTCAGGACAAGTACCTCGCTTCAAATGACATCCCCAAATGCACGAGGCCTCTCTCCACCAGACCCTTTGTAATGGTGCAGCCACGCAGGGACGTCGGACTTCCACCTGAGATTTATACATGCCTTTGAGAGGTGGGGAAGCAGGAAGCGTGTCGAGAGAGAGCAAGAAGGTTGTTATCCCTCACAGATTTCCTATAAGCTCATTTCCGTTATCACCAGGTTGCAGTTCCACAACACTTGCACCTTCATCTTTGTATTCTCTTTTTCTGTTTTGCTTTTTCACTTCCTCTTCTCCCTTCGGGGTTGTTCACAGTTTGATAATTTTAAGAGAAATCTATATCAGTCCTGGTGAATTCATTGTGTTTCAGACTTTTTTTTCCCGACTGGCTCATCTTTTTTTATCAATTGGTCAAATTATTTCGATGTAAATGATGGCATCACCGATGATTATTGCATTGTGCGAATGAGGCATTTTGATTCCTGGTATCCTACAGGTCATTTGATTACAAATAGTATACAGGTTGTCTTGAGCTCTACATTTTAGGCTGAGTTTGTCTTGCTGATGATGCTTGAAGGCAGAAACAGCAAGCATAGCTTGAAGACCATAATTTGTGGCCTTCGGGCCAAGATGCATACATTTGTTGCATGACCAGGTATTTTGGCCTCAGGGTTTTTGGCCCACACAATATATGGCACATTTGTATTGTGTGGACAAACCTTTTTTATTTAGAGTCGAGGCTCGTTGAGGAGCTAGAACCTTAACCCCACTTTAGTGTTCAGATAAAATGCATGCTTTGCAATAATGTTTTGACCCAAAAATTTTTTTTTTCGAATTTCTCAATAGATTATTAAAAGTAAGCTAATCCATTTTGACCCTAAAGCCAGGGTGCAGGTGTATTGCTTTGACAATTAGTTCTGCATTACAAAAATTTTAGTCTGTTCCATAGTACAATCATTGGGATGTGCTTTGCTTTGCCGCAATTTTTCATTTCTTAAAAAAAATAATTTTGTATTTGAATAAAGCCCTTATCAACTGTTTTATTTTGTCAATTAAGTCGAGATCACCGATTGTAATTCTGACTTTCAGACTTTGGTCTTGACAAATGTTCCCACATTTGACCAAAAGCTGTTTTCTGTGACAGAGTGGAAATGACAGATGACAATGATTGACCTGGGCGTGGATTGATCAAGGCGTTGGTTACATTTCCATTTCACGATAAGGAGGATAAGGTGGTCCACAGAGAGGCAAGAAAAAGAACCTATAGGTACCGATTTGAGAAAGCAACGCACTTTGGATAGCACATCAACATTTGCCAACCTGATTGGAAAGCAAGGAAAGATGGGAAATATATAATCAGGATGGGGTTGCCACACAGTAATGGCCCACAGTAAAATATACAGGGGGTGAGGGGCTTCAGGGAATTTTTGTACATAAACAAGGAGCATTCCAGATGGCACAAACAGTGCAAACTAAGGCTCGACCAGAATGCTGTGCTGGGTATGGCTCCAGTTGCGAACTGGCAGAGAAATGGACACTGACCCGAGATTATGTGCCAGGTGATGAGGCAGCCTCCCAGGTTACTACACCCAAGTTAGGGGCTGTAGCTTTTTTTGGTGAAAAGCCTGTGGGAACACCGAACTCCAATGGTAACCTCTAGCAGGCATTATAGAACGAGGAACACAACTCGTAAGGCAGAAAAAACTCCCAAACACTTACAACCCTCCCCCTCCCCTCCCAATCTAGCAACCTGCTTCAAGAGCTTGCAAGAGAACTAATGTCTCCTGAGGGGCAGGTGGTGGTTCGGCCCCAAGCAGCTGCGCACAGCCTCCCACCTATACATGTTGTGCTGTGATTGTTTGTGTTTTCAGCATTAATCCTTCATTTAGTTTGTTCTGATGAAGGGCTAATGCTCAAAAACATCAGTCACTCCTTGCTTCCCATAGTGGTCTTAATCTTTTGAATACAGCACGAGGCTGTGGGGTAGCATCATTAGCTGGAGGCACGGCTGTGCCGCTGATGCAATGCCCTCTATAAGTTTGAGCGTGAGTTTGGAATTTGGTCATGGTGCCGCTGATAACTCGCCTACTCTTCGTGAAGGACACCGTGGGATCTTTAATGTTCACCAACTAATGCCGGCCAACGGGACGCCAAGTTTAACATCCATCTAAGGGACGGCACACACATTGATGAATCACATTGCCTGTGAAACAGCAGGATGACAGTTTATAGCTGGGTAGGGATTCGAACCCAGGGTAGACACCTGAGAGGTGAGTGTGCGTACCTCTACACCCTCTTTACGGCCATGAGCAGTGGTATAATTGGTCTTATCAACTTTTAGTTGATAAAATCTATAATCCATCATGGTAATCAAAGTGAGTCCATCCATCCATCCATTGGGACCATACTCTGTGCAGAGCGTTGGTGCTGCCTAAGCGGTCTCTTTGGCTATTGGACACAATCCTGGATGGGTCGCCACTCCGACACAGGATACCAGCAAGCTGGCACTCATTTTGCTGACCTCAGAAGGATGACAGGTAGTCAACCCCACCTGGTATTCGACAGGTGAGTGGGATTTGAACTCAGGACTCTCGGATCCCAAGCCCACCACCCTAACCATTAAGCCAACACCAGGCATAATCAAAGTGAGTACTGTATTATAAATTAATAGACTATGACATATATGGATTACTTGGAGTACTTTTATTTTTTTTTCTGCTTTTATATTCAAATATGTTGTAATAAATATGAACAATACACCTTGCTGTATTTATTCTTTCAAGTACGTTTTGAAATTTATACTGAACCTTGCAATGATCGATTTCTGTGAGATGAATGTGTTGCGTGTTCTAACAGCTAAAGTATAACATGTAAAAACTCCACATTTTTGTTTCACCACACCTCGTGTGGTTAACTAAATAACACCGCTATTTAACGGTTTGTTAGTCGATGCTCTATTTACTGTTTTACTAAAAAATAAAGCATAAACTAACTTCTGGAATAATAGTTTAGGATGAACAAAAAAAGGGGGCAGGAGAGAGTTGGTTGCCCCTCTTTCCCCATCAAAGCTTTAAAATATACAATAGTACTGTATTGCCCATTGTTATACCTGAAATCAACTTTTCCTTTCATTTTAAAATCTTCTTTAATGTATGTTTCTCCAAGCTTATGGTCACAGATATGCAATTATCTCCACACACCCTGTGGTATTGATGATGTATTATTTTGACCTCTCCCAGGACATGTGGAACCAATCCCTTTCTTCACCTTAAAAAAAAAAAAACACATGAATATAATAACTATAATTGGTTCCAAAGTAAAAATCACATGAACTCTTCGGTCTGGAGGAAGCACTGATTGATAAAGCAATTTAAAAAGCAACATAGATCAGTACTCTTTAGCTTTTACCAGGGATGGCAGGATAGTTTAGTGGAACTGTACCACACTTGCTTTTGAGCTTTATGGTCTGAAGATAAACTTTCATCCTGGTGCTTTGCAGGTAGGGCGTTGCATCATTGGGTATGGTGTCCTTCGCGGGGTCATTAAGCCGGCTATACCATCTGCTAAGTTAAACTTATGAATGTTGAAAATGCCACCGTATATTTAGTTTAATGTAGGCCATTTTTTTTCTCCAATATGGTGGCTACATTCTCAATTAGTGCCTTCATCTACTGGGGGAAGTGCATCTTCAGCAATAGAGGTGGCTCCAGACATCATGCAATGAGCAGCTAGGTACTGAATTCACATGAAGTTGGGTTGGCTTGTCGGCATTCCCATGCTGATGTTATTATTCATCATAGGAATTCAGACCCCTTGGCTCATGATACAGGGGAGCGAAGTTTAAATCCCATGTCCAATTTGTTTGTGTGTCCATTGTCTACTCATGGGTTGGCATGGTAGCTTAAATTATTGGATTCCTTCGAGTTATGCTTGCTCAACTTGGAGCTGTTTAGCTTAGGTTTGAATCTCGACACAGCTATAAACTGTCATCCTGATGTTTCGCATGTCGGGTGAGGCATCAATGTGTGCACCATCTATCAGAGGGACATTAGGCCACAGGACCCGTCCGCCAGCATTGGTGGACATTATATATAACTCAGTGTCTTTCGCGAATTGTTGGCAAGGAAACATCTTCACCCTGGCTAAATTCTAAATGGAAGTCAAGGCAGAAAGGCAATGGCAAACTGCCCAGTGTAACCTTCAACAAGAAACTGCTTTGACAGCACTGACACTCGGTAAAGAGTATGGTGCATTGACGATTTGATGATGCCTGCTTATGGTCTTGCAATGCAACCAAAAAGACATCATCTGCTCAGGTCTTTGTCCTGTATGTAATTTTTGTACAAGCTGCACTATAATGCTTAGATCAATAAAAAAACAAAAATTGCTACCAAAAGAAGAAAAATATTTTCAAATTGAGTAATAACTTACTTAGTACTCAGAAAGACAGCGCTAATAAAAAGTGTGCTAAAAAGGGGTCATTATTCCATTATTTATGCGGAGATGCGTTCCTGCCAGCGTTATTTCTTATGCATGAGTGGTAAATGACGGCTTCATCGGGGTATCGGTAATAACACTAATAATAATACAGATGGAAAATATATTATTTTATAAATATGAAGAATATTTTTTTCTAAAAATAACATCAGTATTAACAAAAACATAAAATATGTATAAACATGAATAAAAAATAAGTTAATGAATAATTTTGTAATTGATTTAAGTAAATAATTTTTTTAAATTAATAATCAATATTATCCCGCCCCCCGGAGGGAGGGAGCGGGATATTGTAATCGTCCGGTTTGTTTGTCTGTTTGTCTGTCTGTCTGTTAGCAACTTTATGGCAAAACGGCTTTAGCAAACACTATCAAATTTAATCCACAGGTGGGCAATGAACCTTGGACGACCCCATTAACTTTTGGGTCCAATTGGATCAAAGGTCAAGGTCAAGGTCACGAAAAGATCAAAATCGTTTTTCGCTCATAACTTTGTCAAAAATGATTCGATTTACTTCAAACTAAGCTTATAGTGAACCTTATTATATTTGTCACTTATAATCCTACCCATTCCTATA
>CM068957.1:71965065-71972565 GCA_035128595.1 Eptatretus atami | reverse complement strand
CATAATTAAGGTGTGTGATAATCTCAAGGTCATGTGGTCACCACACAGCGAGTAGCTAGAAAAAGTCAAATGTTAACAGGCCTAAGTTTCTTGTTTAGGCTCCAAATTCTCATCACTGTATGGATCAATCAGCCTTGGATGGGAAGCGATCGCCCAGGATTTGCTCCCACATGGACTTTGGGCACAACGTAAGTATAAATTTGAAAGCTGCTTGTAATGCAAGAGTACTATGGTCAAGTACGGAATCCATTTGCAATAATTTTGATTCACAACTGGACACAAGAGGGCTTAAAAAAATTAAAGTGTCTATGATGTCACAACCACATGAAGATTAGATGGCAGAAGGGGCTCATAACTAAGGGCACATCACCATTTTAACCACATTCAGTTCTGATTTTCTCTTTTCTGTTTTTCTCTACTGCTTCATTAAACAATATGGTGTTCATCGAATGACTTACCCTGCACTGTCTTGAGAAGGACTTGGTGTTCGTAAACTCTTCTGGTGATAAACTTGTAATTGCATCTATCTGCACTTCTGAAATAAATGTATACAAATTATACTTTGAAAAGTCTGCTCTCGAGTACATTCATAAACCTTTACAAAGTAGATTTTATTCTCATTGGAGTGTTTTCATAACTACCAAGGCTGATAAAGATGCCACGATAGATCGCTAAAGTATAAATCGGGAGATCGTTTAAAAAACCGCCAAATTGTATGTCTTCTCCTTCTTCGCTTTTCCACCAGCCGAGCGCAATAATGGCTGAAGTGTTAACAATGATTCTAATTTGTAACACGAGGAAGTGACATCGTTTCTGGCCATTCGGCTTTGCTAAATTCACCATGTAAGTTCTGAGGGGGCAGGCATCATCTGAGTAAATAGGACGCTAATATCAAGAATGGTCATGTAACATGTGGGTAAAGTTTCGATTTCCTCTGTTGAACGGTTTTCGATGTACGCTCAATATACACTATATCAAATGGTTGTGTAACATGCGATAAAGTTTCGGTTTCCTCTGTTGAACGGTTTTCCATGCACGCTCAATATCCACTATATCAAATGGTTGTGTAACATGCGGTAAAGTTTTGATTTCCTCGGTTGAACGGTTTTCGATGTACGCTCTTAACACTAGAACTGCCACTTTATAACTTCTGGCAGTGATGACCGGGTACCAAGATGTCCCACTTTGATGCAATCCCACTTTGATCAGATACCTGACCAATTATGTCGTCTTTATTCAATTGAATTCAGAATGGGATTAAAACCAAGGACAAATGTGTCCAAGAGCAGCGTCCTAAAGGTTTTGTCGGCTTAAAAAAAAAACAAAAAAACAACAACAACAACTTCCGATATTTCGTCACGTGCCTTGATTAAGCCAATAGCGAGACTCCGTCATAGTGTATTTACGTATTTACGAAATGTAGTGTATTTACGAAATAAAATATGTATTTACGAATTTACAATACATTAAATGGAATAATCTTTTTAAATAGTAACGTGAACTTTTCGAAACTTTAAAGCAAATGTCCGAATATATTTAAAAGTTCATGATAGACGCTCTCAAAAGGCACGTCTATGTGAGGATGTGTACAAGTGCTTAGATTTAAGGAGATCCGGATGTTGTATATAAAAGAAGCCGAGTCCGAATATAAAGGTTTGTCTTCACAAGGAAGAGAAGAACAACAAACAACACAACAACAACACAACGCCGAGCTTAGAGAGATATGAATTTCCATAGTATGTTATATATCTATTCTATATGTATATATCTATATCTAGAGTATATATTGTATATATTACTATATATATTATAATATATATATATATATATATAGTATATATATGAACTTAGAGCAGCGTTCCTACGCGAGACGCTGCTAAGAATAAATTCAAATCATATAGAAGACCAAATAAAATAGGTACTGCATTGGAGTCATCAGAAGGAACCCAAACAAGCAAAAGTCATCAGTCATCAGGAAGACCAAGGATAGGATTCATGTTTCAGCTGCTACTCCTCCACCCCTAAACCCACCCACGTGCAGCAAAGTGAGCCTTATTCAAAAAACAAAACAAAAAACCATCAAAAATAACCCAGATTCAAAAAATTAAATAATTCTGGCTGCCAGACCATGCCAGAATTATGTATTTTGATAAGGTTGAAATTTGAAACATAGATTCCTCATCGCTACTAGATCATAATTTTGAAATGGCACTTCGATTGATGCAGCCGTTCGAGAGAGGTAATTGAAAAAATATTTTCCTTCAATCCAATATGGCTACCAAACAACGTGACCTATCAATTATTCATTAACACCCTGATATCATCACGGCTTGGGTAACATGTGTATTAAGTTTCCCCTCGATCTGTCCAGCCGTTCTGGAGAAGATTTTAACAGGTTTCAGGGTAAATCCAATATGGCTGCCAAACCATTTGACTTTTGACGTCATTGGTGTGGAACTTTCTATTCCTCATGGATTACTTTGCACACAGCATGCAAGGGAAGTAATGGGGCAGATTTTATTTGGTTATACCTGCAAAGTTTCTACTCGATACGTTCAGGGTCTTGTTTTCAGAGAAAGATTTTTGAAAGTTTAAAAAAATATAGTCTGGAGACGGCGATGGTTCCGAGCAATGTACACGGTTCGCCTTTTTTTTTTTGACCTGGGGGACGCCACGGGCAAACTGGCGGGAATCGGGAAAACGTAAAGGATGAAGTTGTAGTATTCGAAGAGCACGATTGCATACAACTTTCATTCGAACAGTTGAAAACCCTAGGAGCTCGATGCCCAATTTATTGATTTTTTTGACATTTTCTAAGTTTGTGACCTTGTGACCTTGACCTTGGGACGAAATGAAAATCGGTCCGTGGGGCTATGCAGGTGCCATTGGTCAACCAATACCGAAACCCTTGCAGATTCGACAAACCCTCCTGGAGAAGATGTAACTTGAAATCGGCTACCCAAAAACACATGTTTTTTGGGCGTGCTCCGCCATAATGGGCCACCAACGCCCTTCTCAGGAAAACAAATAGATCATGATATAACCTCCCACCAAAATTTTATCAGGATCGGATCAAAACCCACGGAGCTATGCCCGGAACAGAAGACAGAACACACCATAACGAATATAGTGGTCACTTACTGACTCGTGAACCAATATATATATGGCTGCGAACCACGTGACCGATGGCGTCATCATTTTTTTTTTTTTTGTGGACCAACTTATCCCGAGATGACCCAAATTTTTTCGTACTGAATGGATATGTAGCGTTCTACGTATGCAATTATGACGTCATAACGAAGGCACCTATGTACATAAAAAAATCACACATTTCCCATCGAACAGGAGCCAAGTTTCAGTCTATGGTGAAAATGTTGTGTCAATCCAACAAGCGGTTGGAGAAAAAAGGGAATAACAAAATGCAGACACGTATGTATGTTCCATGTACGCAACCGATTGTTTAACCCTGCTTTTCGCTTGGCGAGCACGAGGTAATCGTGGCATCATGACAAAATACCTCCAGTAAGGTGATGTAAAGTTTGCACTTCAGCTTCTCAGTGAGGATTATTCAGCATATTTTCTTATTTCCTTAAACACATTACTCCTTGTACATTGAGTTTGCTTGAACAGATTCACCTCCAAGCCCTTTTAACAAGTCACGCAACATGATAACACGCTCTCTTTCCCTGTATCCCTACATGGTCTTTCCATCATCAAGGTGCTTTTGAGATTCACAAGAAAGGTCATTTCTAGGCTGGGGCCATTTTTCCTGCACTCCGCGTCAAACTTTCGTCCGTGGGATAGCTCATCCATCAGCCAGAGTGTTGTTAGTCTCACAGAACAAATCCCAGCCTCTTCCCTCGCCCGCGCAATTGCTGTGTACAAATTGCCAAATTTACCCACCCTCATAACCTATCCGACCACATTACTGCAATTTATAGATTAATTATTGTTTGTGCATCTCACTGGAGCATCTTTTAATTAGGTAATTGACGGTATCATTAATTACTATACCGGGATGCCAGCGACTGCCAGTTATATTTTCAATGCAGTTTTTATTTATTAAATTATTTATTTTGAAAAATTGTCTGCGTGATCAACAGAACACCCCACATGTCGTTTTTGACTCACAGGTCCCCATGCACTGTGGTACAAGCATCAGATTTGTCCACATCTCTATTTTCCCCTTTGTACAAACCTTTCCAGGTGGGTTTTATGGTGCCAAGTGATCAGTCTTGGCAGCCGTTGTTTTCACAATGATCTCAGGTAGGACCTAACGAGCAGCACCTGGTGCCTTAGGCAAAGTCAATTTGTGAGATTCATCGCAGTGGGACACAGGCTTGTCGAGCATTCCTTCTTCCTAGACTTCCAATGGCCACACGAATAAGCATGAAAACATAGCCCGTTTCCCTCGAGTTTCACCCCATCTTTGTCATATCTCTCTCTCTCTCTCTCTCTCTCTCTCTCTCTCTCTCTCTCTCTCTCTCTACATGCATTTGTTCTGATCTCACGTAACATGTGTTAGGAACCGCATGCAAAATCAAATCCTCCATTGCAGTCGTATCACATCTCAATCTAGCTCCACATTGAAATGCATCCATCAGTCAAATCCAGATAGCTTCCACTTTATCTTCTTCCGACCTTATATCAACAAAACCACTTGTACCCTCCTCTCCTTAACTTGGTTACCCTGAGCTGTGACTTCTGAACCTTGTGCCACAAAATGAGCGATCAAGTCTGCCATGGCAATATTCTTTTCTTGCTCTTCTTCTTCATACTCACCTCTCAGATGCTCGAACTTGTACTTTGTACACAGCATGCAAGGGCAGTAATGGGGCAGATTATTTCGTGAAGCAGAGCAATTACGTGCACTCTAATTTCCCTGAGTTTTAATGTCTTCATATCTTCAATTGCCCAGCCGAACTGCGATTGTCCCCTGCAGATGAACCGCTGCTGTGAAAAGTTGTTACAGCAGCTGCATAGCTGTGTTAAAATGCTCCTCTTCGTATATTGGATTTAATATTATATATATATATACATATATATACATATATATGTATATATATGTATATACATACACACCATTATAATAAAAGTTACATACGATTATAATTATATATACTTTATATATGTATATAAACATTACATGGAGATATATATTTTTCGTACATACTGTAATATATATCATGTCAAATATACAAATATATGCATCTATATACAGTGTAGATATACCTATATTACATGTATTCATACTGTTAACTGGCCGGGTCGGCCGCCAAACGACCGCTTTGAAGCGGAAGCACGCGTGAGTCGCCGATCGATCGCCCGGATATGATCGCGCGCCCGAGACAACTTCGAGCGACGGGTCCTTGTTACAAGAACCGAATACGCCAATGGGCAGATCACGTGGGTAGGGTCGATTGCCAATCTTCAATGTACCTGAAATACCACGTGATCAACTACCGGGGTATTCCACCCTCGACGGATCTCGTACGGAACAAAACCGCCGAGGCGAGCTTGTCCATGCCCGATTCCGAGCGGCGTAATCGCCGAGAACCGTCGTCCAAATGTTCCCTATTACGGCAACCAACGGCTTTCTAACTCCACACACACGAAATGTTCGGTCATGAGGGAATGGACGAAACGAGCCGGTTTACATTTACACAAGGACATTTATTATTAATGAAACACGTATGCCAATTAACTAAGGCAAAACACGTATGCAATTATACAGCACAAAAGCACGACAAAAGAAACTACAAAGTCCTATATAGCCATTATTAATGTAAGTCACTACACGTTTTACTTACGGGCACTCGGGCCACGACACATCATTCGAAAGAAAAGCAGGAAAAAGACGCCATCAAGGCAATGGGGTCAGACTGACCTCTTGCGGTCTCTTATGGCGTGGGACTTGGCAGACCGAACGAGTCCACGAGGACCGTTGCAGAGTTACTGTCGTTTGGTGTCTGGCTTGGGTGACCGTGATGTGTCCCCACAGCAGCTAGCATAGCGCGCGGTCGAGCTCGGGCCTTCCGTGTGGAGCGAGCTCTCTCCGGCTCTCTCCACAAGAACGCACTTGGGCGACCCGCGATGCTCCTTCCCCACGGCAGCTAGCGTAAGCCGTGGTCGAGTTGTGGCCTTCCGTGTGGCAGGCAAGCTCTCTCTCGGCTTCTCTCCACACGAACGCGCGTGGGCGACCCGCGATGCTCCTTCCCCCGGCAGCTAGCATAGCTCGCGTCGAGCTCGCGCTTCCGTGTGGCAGGCGAGCTCTCTCCGGCTTTCTCCACACGAACCGCGCTTGTGGTGACCCGCGATGTCTCTTCCCCACGACAGCTAGCGTAGCCACTGTTCGAGCTCGGGCCTTCCGTGTGGCAGGCGAGCTCTCTCCGGCTCTCTCCACACGAACGCACGCGGTTTGGCGCGACACAGCAGCCAAGGCTGTGCCTCCAGCTCGCGTCTCCTTCGTGACGCCCGGACTTCCACGCAGCTCCTTGGCTTCTGGCTTCCTCCCGACTCCCCACACTGCCGAAGCAAAAAGCTTACTCCTCCACGGGACTCAGCACACGAACTCTGCCACGGGACTCCCATGAACTCGCCCACGAACTCAGCCCTACCACGGGACTCACCACGGGACTCTTTTCACTGGACTTTCACGAGCTCTTTTTGACACAAGGAAGATGTCCTCTTTATCTTTTTCCCCCCTCCCCCGCACCCGGCGTGACTCATGCCCTCGTGATCACCTCCCGCTCAAACACGGTGGAGGGGATGTGTTGACATCACCGCAGGGTTCTTCTTCCTCTTCGCAGAAGAGGGGGAGGGACGTCTCATTGTTTCGTTCCCTAACTATTAAATCTCCGCAGCGCATCTTAATCGATCTCTGAAAAATTTAAACAATGGAAGGTGAGCTATCTAATGAACATGCACTTATCACATAGACTGACTAAAGGAACCTGTATGTTGTGTGTGATTGAATTCCAAATTCGATACAATACAATATAAGAAATAAACAAATATATATGCATCTATATACATGTAGAAATATCTACATTATATAATCTATATGTATTATATATATACAAATATATACAACAATATATAAATATACATGTAGATATATATATTAACATTATGAGTCCGTCAAAAAAATAACGGGGCTGACCACATATATATTACCCAAAAATAATTGAAATCACAGCTCGTCCCCTTCAAAATAGTTTCCCTCCAGTCTCACACACTTTTCCATCCTCTTCTTCCATGCTTCGATGCACCCTGAGGCTTTTCTGGTATCCTCCGGAGCTCCTCATCCGGCCCTTTTGATGGCCTCCACATCAGGAAATTGGATCCCCTTGATCACCCCCTTGAGCTTGGGGAATAGGAAAATTCACAAGGGGCCAAGTCTAGCGAATATGGTGGTTGCTCCAGGGTTGGCACATTCCTCTCCGCCAGAAACTGTTGGATGCTCAGGGCACTGTGAGCATGGGCGTTGTCATGGTGGAG
>CM068957.1:71935901-71949630 GCA_035128595.1 Eptatretus atami | reverse complement strand
TTCTGGTTCGTGGGTTCGAGTCCCACCGTGGTGGGTTGTGTTGGAGCGCTCGAGCTGGGGATCCCCGTTCTCTTCCACGGACTCCGAGCTCCACAAGTGCGAGTCGGTAAAACCACACGAGGCGGCCAGGTACCCTACCAAACTCTAACCCCCAGCTTGCCTATCCTCCACGGCTGGAGGGCCAGAATAAAGGCCAGTAGGTACCATTTCTTTTTGGGTGTGTGTGTCCGTCTGTGGCCAGTCTTGTAAGTAAAACTGTTAAGTGATTGCCATTTGACATTTGCCGCATTTGCTATATTCTGATTAAGTCTGCTCTGTGTTTCCCCTCCCTATTGCCTATTGTAAATAAATAACTGTTAAAATGTTCCAGTTCATTGTCTGTGTTTTCCTTCGTTGACCCAGCAGGTTCTGGCTTGAGTTATAGTGAGGCCGATTGTGCCGTAAATTGTTATTTGGGCTGGCGCGGCTTTGGTAATTCCTGCTCGGTTACGCCGGATCCGAGTCAGGTAACAGCGACTCGGTTTGGACAAAGCCGGCCGAGGGTGTGGCTTCCCCGGTAGCTAGACCACACGGCTAATTAGGTAAATATGGAATCAGAAAAAAGACCCACCGCGCGGTCGAAATGTTGGCGTCCACGGTCCATTATAGCGACCCGTCGACTTCGGAGTTATCCGGAGGACGACCTTCAATTCGGGTGTTCGGTGGAGATGGCCCAACTGCTCCATCTAGCGGTCGTCCTCACACCGAACCCGGCACTACAACAATATAACGTGATATTTCAAATAAGTTATAGACGAGGGACGGATTCGGCCAAAACTTGGTGGACAGGTTTGGGTGTTTGACGAGGGCGAATTGTTTAGATTTTGGTGAAAATCTGGATCCGGATACGAGGTTTTTAAATTGTAAAATGATTCTTTACCATTGAGAGATGGGGCCAAAAACAATATATAGCACGATATTTCAAAAAATTGTGGACGAGTTATGACAAAACTAGGTGGATGAGTTGGTTAAGTGACATGAACAAGCCGATTAGATTTTGGTTCAGGTCCGGATTGAGATCCAGCCTCTCAGTGGGATACACAACGTAAACTGTTCAGCCTGGCAGAGGTATGCGCTCCACCGAATGCCATTCTAGCGTTTATTTGGATTCTGCAAGTATTGTGCTTTGCATGACAGCTTTCTTGTTAGTTGCGAAAATTGAAGATTTTTCATGTACATTGGTTGGTTGTGTGCTTTATTCTGTCTCTGTCTGTCTGTCTGTTTATTACCTACAGGTCACAATTTTAAACCGATCTTCACAAAACTTCACCACATGGCAGAGTTCGTCATAACCAAGAAGCCTTTTGTTTTTGAGGTCAAACGGTCAACATAGGTCAAAGGTCAACATAGGTCAAAGGTCAACAACTTTGTCAAATTTCTAAAATCCTCAATTTTCATCTGATTGACTAGAAATTTGAAGATGATTTGCATATCAGGTTACTGAATTCAACCAATTCTTTTTGAGGTCAACATAAGCGAAAAGGTCACCATTGGCCAAAGGTCAACAACTTCAGTGAAATTTCTAAAATCCTCAATTTTAATCCGATTGATTTGAAATTTGAAGAGGATTTGCATATCCAGTGACTAAATTCAACCAGCCAATTATTTTTGAGGTCAACATCGGCCAAAGGTCAACATAGGCCAAATTTCTGAAATTGTCAATTTTCATCCGATTGACTTGAAATTTGAAGCGGAATTACATATTTGGTCATTGAATTCGACCACCAAATTTTTTTGAGTTCAATTTTTTTTTTTGATTTCGCAAGTATCGTGCTATGCATGACATCTTTCTTGTTTGTTTGTCTGTGACTAGGATATCTCAAAAACTTATAGACGGATTTTGATGAAATTTCCTGGATATTTGTTGTGTGTGTGACAAGGCAAATTGATAGATTTTGTGAAGATCCAGATCCGGATCTGAGAATTTTTTAAGGGATACGTAGATTTTAGCCAAAAACGATACATAGTACGATATTTCAAAACGTTGTAGATGGATTCAGCCAAACTTGTGGACTGGTGGGTGTGTACCGAAGAATTGCTTCGATTTTGGTGAAGATCCAGATCCAGATCCGTACACGACAATTTTAGTGATTCTTCACCATTGAGAGATAGGGCAAAAATGATATATAGCACGATATTTCAAAAAGTTGTGACGGATTCGCCGAAACTTAGTGGATGAGTTGGGAGGTGACAAGCACTCAAGCTATTCGATTTTAGTTAAGGTCCAAATGCAGATCCAGCCTATCAGTTGGATAGTATATGTAAACTGTTCAGCTTTGGTGGAGGTATGCGTCGTACCGAGTGCAGTTCTAGTTTATGCTGTGTGTTGTGCCAGGGCATCCTAGCCATTTTTCTTGTGTTATATTTAACTGCAGAAAGTGCCAGAACTTTTGTTGTACTTGGCGTATTTTTGAAAATAAATCATTATTCATGTTTAATTCGGGGTTGGCCAATAATTCCCATCTCAAGTAATTGCCTCGTCGTGCAGCCGGAGAAATGTGCTAGTTATTTTGTTATTACATTTTCACTAATTGCAGAAGAATCGTGGGAACCTCGATATATAATGTGGTAAACATGCAGAACATTTGGACATTTTAAAAAGGAAAATGTACTCAAGTACCATAAAGGGCCATTTATTTTTACCTATGCTAATATGGCATAACTTTTGACCTCTTCTCTCTCCACCCCTTCACCCAACTCTGTATATACCATATACACTTGTTAGAGACTCCCCACCCCCCACCCCCTTTACTCCCTTCAGAAAAAGGAATCGGGGATAACCTAAGCAAAATATTAATCATATTTTTGATCTACTGAACAAATTTACACTATTGAAAACAACACAATTCTTTGTTCATATGCAGCACAATTAGCAGAGGGGCAGCATCAGAATTGGCTGAGGGCACGGCTGTGCTGCTGATACAGTGCCTTCTGCTGGTTAGGGCAGGAATTTGGCCATGGTGCCGGTGATAGCTCACCTACTCTTCACCAAGGACACCATGGGATCTTTAACGTCCACCAACAAATGGTTGGCAGATGGGGCGTTGGATGGCACCCATCTAACGTCTATCTGAGGGATGGCACCCACAGTCATGAATCACCCTGCCTGTGGAACACCAGGACATTGATGAACCACCCTGCCTGTGGAACACCAGGATGATAGTTCATAGATAGGTCAATATTTGAACCCAGGTTCGACAGCTTAAAGGCAAGTGTGCATACCTTAAGGCCATACTGTCAACCCAAATCAACACAATATCAGCTGACCATTGACCTCAATACATTCTGATGTTAAGTTGCTTATTATTTCTTATGTTCTAAATCTACAGCCTGGCTGACAACCGTTGTTGAATGTTTATGACGTCATAATATGCAAGTAAGAAACCTCTGGACAGTATTGTTCACTGGGAATTCTATTTCACTCACATAGTCGGAAGTGCCCTTTTGAAATAGTTTTGAAAACGAGCAAATTTGCAGTTTGATAACCTTACCTTTTGTCATTTGCACCAATTGCCCATGCATTATAAATAAGGAATTTATTTTAACAACATGTAATTTACCGGAAACCAAACGCCCTTTGTCGTACCCTTGGAGTGAAGGTGAACATTGAGATCTCAGATGAAAAAAAGTTTTGTAACAGCTTGAAAGGAGCAAACAAAAAACATTTCTTTCTCATGTCATTACGGGCCAGTGGAAACTGCATTGAAGTTGAATGATGATTGTGCGGTTGGAAACATTTGGCCACACACCTCCTACCATTTTGCTGGATCCCACTGGACCATTTACATGCACAAGCAACTGAATACAAGTGAGACAGTGAGCTCAATGACCGTTTGTAAACACGGCATGATTTGTAATGTGGTTTGTCTGCACGACACCAGAGGGATTATTTTATTTCTACTTGATTCTAATTTGATGGAGCTAAGAGTCCAAGAACTGACTGCTCAGTGGCAAGCATGCAACCAGCTCGACCACGATGCTGTCCCATAAGTCCTGATAATCTACCGACGTTCAGTCGGCAAAGGCTCGTTGACATGCATTACACACAACACCACAATATCAATATTTTTCATATCCATCACTTCTCTGCTTTATGTCCTTTACAAAGGACCCATCGCTTCAATGCAGCTGCTGCATCCCATGGAAATGGCTTCCTTCAAATAAGTTATCATATGTGGGTCGCATTTTAATACCTCTTAGTTTCTGGAACACTTTCCACATCAGGCTTAAACAAGTATCATGTGGTTTGAAAATTATCTTACAAACCGGCAAACCATTACAATTGATGCTTAGGGTATTTAAAAGAAGATATGCCTGATCATTACCTAATTTCTCATGTGTTTTCTTTAGAAATGTTGCTCATCAAGTTGAAAATTGCATTTTGGTTTGAAAACCAAATTAAAATTGAATGAGAATGTGCTATAGACCAGACCGGTCATAACATTTCAGTTTGTTTTTAAATGGAAACGAGGAACGAAATAATACAACTACTTTCACCGTCTGAGACTCAACGGCTGAGCGAGCAATACATTGCGCGTTCAAAATATTCTCAGAACGAGATACTCAAATTAGTGCAAGAAATGCCAAGGCTTTTGTTATTTTTCTAGAATAGTAAGAAAAATGTTGTCGATGCAGTTAGTAAGAAAAGTATTTTCTTACTAATCATAGCTACTAGTCCGGGACTGAAGAGACCACAGCAACCGGGCAATGTCACCTCGAGTACGGAGCGGTCGATTCAATAAAGTGCACACGCAGTCACATGGTTTCCGAGTTCGCATGCAAACCAATGGTTTTCTACACTTAGTCCGTTTGCCACCCGTGTATGTTCTGTACTCAACCTTGTTGTAATGAGAAGTGTATTGTTATTTGATGGTTTCGTACTCACATGGGTCTATAGAGAAAATTTGGCTTGGTTGCCGGAGCGGCAACCTTGGGGAACTCCGCTAATTTGCATGAATCCAAGATGGCCAACACGGACGGGGGTGGAATAGAACTTTACAACCAATTAACTTACGATCACGCGTCATACCTCTTTTCCGTATAATTTTGACCTGAGGAATCGATTTCTGAGGTCAATTTTGTTATTCGGGGTCAAATTCAGGGTCAAAGGTCAAGTTCAAGGTCATTTTCGACCAATAATGAAATTTTCAGAGCGATGGTGGTCAAGCGTTTATTCATTAACGGCGATCACTTCCATTCATCATCAGAGCCGAATGCAAGATCAAGATGTTCAGTTTCCTCGTCATCTTCCACATCTTTGCTTCTCCTTCCTCTTCCATTTCATCTTGGTCTTCGTCTCCTGTCTTGAACGGGTTGAAGCAGGCGTCACGACAAACACAAGCGCAATACACAGTGCATGATATCTTTTCCATGGTGACAGCTGCAACGTTCAGTGCCCACGCCTTCACCGCCGCCTTACATCGCATCACACTACACCATGAGATATGGGGTCCTGGGGGCTGATCGGAGGTTGCTGGTACTGGGAGCCATCTGTTATTTCCACCCATACTTCGTGATGTCAAGTTCAGGTGGAGCCTGCTGGTCAGCAGATTTTGCGAGTATGGTCTGCATCCCTGGCTTAGCGCGGCCATACTCCAGCATACCTGCGGGATGAGGTTGCTGGAATCATGTGAGAGAATGGGTAGTGCGTCGACGATTGGGTGTGAATACCTGGAGATCGAAGTTGTCAAACAACGCGAAGATGACAGCCGACTGTTCTACACACCCCATGAACTGGTGGAGAACCTGTGCATTGTCACATAGTAGACGAGCGGCTGATTTTCGTAATCTCAAGGCCTCATTGTACGAGGTCGTGAAGCCATGCTCATGAAGGAGTTTGAGAAGTTCGGAACTGCCATGCCGGTGCAATAGTTTGACGGCCAGTCCGAATGTTGTCTGATTTCTGATTCCTGTAACATGACTCTGAATTGACTGGCTCAGGCTCAGAGATTTATTGGTCACTTTACCACCGGAGACCAGTCCGAAGCCAACTTCAACAAACTTGGGCTGGTCGCCTTGATTGTGTTGGCCTGTGTAAACTCTGATAGGTCATAATTGGCACTGCTGTACTTGACCGCATGCCTCATGCTTGATCTGCCTCACCACGGAAGCAATGCTCCTCTCATCCGTATCATCTACCTTAACTATCTTGAGACTTTTAGCAACGGACTCACGGAAACCAACAATGGTAGCACAGCCATCTACCTGAACAACGATAACATCCTTACTCATGCAGTCAACAACTTGCTAAACTGTCATGTCGAGCGAGCTTGCCACCTAGATCCGAGTACAGGGAATGCAGTTCAACACTATTCCATATTCTGGACCTGTCTCGGTTCATGAACTCAATGACTTCCTTCAGAGCATTTTCATCTGCACTACCAGTTGGCAAATCAGCATATGTGGGGACTTTCTGAAACTGTTACAGCAGCGGACGTGGTACTTGCACTCAGCAGAAAGTAGATCAGAAACAAAAGCAAGGTGCAACTTGACCCTTCTCGCGACATCATCATTACGCTGCTCAGACATCAAGGAGCATATCTTTCATAGTTGGGAGTGGGTTACGTTCTGTGTCAAAACGTTCTTGGTCATACACTCGCGAACGCGGTCCCATCTTTCTGGGTGTTATCATCAATGGGTAAACATTTCTCGCTACAGAACATACAATCACGTTTGTATCAAAACACACCTTTGTCAGCGACCTTAGTATGAGACCTTGTAGTTGTCCTTACACCCTCATCTTCAGCCTTTCTTTTCTGTGACTTTCTCACTCTCTCAATTTTCTCTTTTGATGTATAAGTACAGTAGCAACCTTTGTGGCAGGCGATGCTTGCCGCATCTCCACCAACATCAATAATGTTCTGTAGCTTAGCCTGCAGGTCCCCATCTCCACGGGATTTGGCGCACGAGATGAGCTTCTTGATCCCGATCTCAGTGAATTTCGTTTCTTCTCCTCCGTGACACAGGGAGAAGACACCTTGAGTCAGCCATCATACGTTTCTCTGACAAGAAGAAGAGGTGAGATTAGAATCAAGGGATCGTTCATCAACTATTGAGTAGGAGTGATCTGCAGTTGATGCAGGGGTCAAAAAGTGTTAAACCCTCAATAGTCCAAAAATGACATTGAACTTGACCTTTGACCCTGAATTTGACCCGAACCACACAACTGGCCTCAGAAATCGATTCCTCACCTCAAAATTATACGGAAAAAATGTATCACATGTGATTGTAGGTTGATTGGTTGAAAAGTTATTTTCCACCTCCGTCCGAGGCGGCCATCTTGGACTTATACAAATTATCGGAGTTCCAAGGTTGCCACTCCGGCAACCAAGCTAAATTTTTTCTATAGACCCATGCGAGTACAAAACCATCAAAAAACAATACACTTCTCGCAACAACAAGGTACTCAACCTGGCAACTGGACTAACTGCCTTTCCCGCCAAGACGACAGAGCAAGAAGGCTGATTCACAAACTGCCCAATAATTTATTAACATAGATTTTAATGACAATGATAACGACATAGCTACAACTTACCTTTGTCCCATGATCCAATGATGGCCATATTTTTTTTCGGACCAACATGTGACCTTGACCTCCAACATTTAGGCTTAGAGTGTGTAAGTAAGGAAAATGTGTCCCCATCTACGGTACAATCTATTCATAAAACTCAGCATCATGAAAATCGGAGGAAAAATTTTCAAGTTATGATAAAAGAGGTGTTTTTTGTTAATTAGGTCACAATCCCCCAAAAAAGTAGGTCAAGGACACCGATCAAATATCAGGAGCACAACTTCAACGCAAAGGTCCGCTATGATGGTGCAAGAACGTGCAGAGAGGAGTGAGATAATTTTTTTTTACTCTGCCTGCGTGTCGTGAAACAAAATTTAAAATCATTCCAAACAGGAAACTTACTGCTTTTAAGGAGGACGTCATAAAGGACACAAATAACAGGCACAAATAACTAATACAAGGTGTTAGATAGGGTGATGTAATAGACACTGAAATAACCCAATAAGTCTCAAGATCAAACTTCGGAGTGCACCTGCATGATCCAGTTTTCACACATTTCACACGTATGTTGTTGCTTCCTGTATTTGCCATCCTCAAAATGTTTGGTTCACAGTCGCAGTATATTCAATCAACAAAACCAAAAACGTTGTATAAAAGAGAAGTGCTTTGAATTTCTTGTAGAAATAATTTTTTTTAATTCCCATAAAAATCTTTTTGCAAGCAGCATTGGAATGTAGTGGGGCAACTTAGCATAACAATTGTGCATTTTGTGAGGAAAGCACCAAATTTGGCACACTAGTAGCCTAACATATTATGAACAGATTTGGATATTGGGTCATCTCAAAATTGTTGATGGCAGTGGAAAATGGCTGCCACAGCCATCAGCGGCTGAATTTGAGATGGCCCAATATCCAAATCTGTTCATAATATGATAGGCTACTAGTGTGCCAAATTTGGTGCTTTCCTCACAAAATGCACAATTGTTATGCTATATTTAGCTAAGTTTCCCCACTAATGAGCAGTCGAGTGTACATGGAGTCACGCCAGCTCTCCAGCCAACGGGTTTGAGGCTTCATACACACGCAGCCTCATTGTGTTTTTAATAAATAACACATACACATACATACATGAAAAGGGCATCATAAATGTTAGTATAAGATATCCCTTAAATATCCCAATTAGTGTTTCCAGGATCGATTATGCAGAAAGACCCTGGTCTTCCCACCAGCCTTTTTGTGGTTTTTCCCTGCCATACATGTGCTTCTTATTCTTCTTCCCCAGGAATCTTTATTTAATTTATCACCTCATGTTTGGAGGCAGTGGCATCCGAAAAGGTCAGTGAAGTGCCGGAGTCTGAGAGCTGGGCAGAACGAGAGGGAGCAAGAGCTGTGGTTCGAGCAGCGTGATCGCTCCGTATGAGCTTGCCCGGGACTGACTCGCCCCGAGCCATGCATTTTCAGGTGACCCCATAAAGGGAAGGACTCCTTCGGGCATTCTCATTCTTTTCTTTCTCGCTCTCCCTGTTTTGTCTTGTGTCCCTCGTCCAATCCTGGTGTGGTTACGCGTTCGCTTCAAAGTAGGTGTGAGCTGTCTGTGTCTAGATTGAGTGGTGCGTCGGCTCTTACATTGACTTATTGATTATGTTGTGACACCTTCCCCTGTTGCAATTAAATTCCTTGTATTTTTACCCATGTCGCTGCGTTTTTGGGGGATTGGATAATTGCACCTCCAGCGTCATTAAATTATCAATTAGAGATATAAGCGTGGCAATATATTGACAGGCAAACTAAATTAAATAAATCTTAATTGGAGACGCAGATAGTGAGAGGGCTGGTGGGGTTCTCCTAAGAGAGAGTGAGAGGAATGAGACTATCAGGAGGCGGACAGAAGTAAGGGATGTTGGTGAAGCGACACGTGAGGCACGTTTGTTGAGGAATGTGCTAAAGAGGGAGGAGGGGGATGTGGTCTGGTAGGTCTTTGATGTGGATGCAGTTTACAGGAGGAGAAAAGGTAGATCAACACTGAGGTTGAAGGAAGTGGTGGAGATGGATATGAGAAAAGTTGGGGGTGCAGAGAGGAGATGCTCGGGATAGAGGGGTGTGGAGAGGAAAGACTTGTGCGGCCGATCCCATAGGAAGTGGTCGGATTAATTGGTGCCATGAAAGTAACAGTTATTAGATATAGTGAAGAATTAAAATTTGGGTTGGAGTTGTTTGGACTATTGTGAGTATTTCAATGAGAGAACTTTTTGAACACTCCTCATATTTCTGATAATGGAGCAGAATCTAATGGAGTCAGCCAATAGGGGAGATTTAAGGAATCATTATGATATTTATACACGACAGACTAAAATGCATGTAAATGCAACAAAAAATATTAATTTTAAAATTGTAGACTACCCAGGGTCTGATATCAACATACTTTGCTCGATGCTCAGACCACTTTAACCCGTATGTTCACCACCAGCAGCTACGCTCCTATTTTAATAATTACACCGTGTGCCTGGATCCGCATCTTTTGTATTCTGCATTCGCACCACCAGCCAGATTTATTTGTGAACGCTGGTTCTGGTTTTTACTGCTCTTCCAAACTTAAAATTCTCATTTATATACATTCGAAGACATTATTCTGTATCACGTAATGTTTGCAATCGTTGCATAATCTCACCTTTTATGTCATATTTCAAAAGTTTAATTTCGAATGAAAATTTTATTTACTTTTGGGATGATGTTCAAAAGCAGTCTTATTAATTCCATCACTCAATGCAAATTGTTCATTTGCACATGGAGATGCCGCTCTATGTATATTGGTAAGGACAACTGTTAAGTATTTTAAAAATTTATGATAAAATGACAACCTGTAAAGTCGCCCAAGCATGAAGAACTAACGTGATGCGTTAAATAGGGTGATGTATTAGCCACTGGGTAAAATGGAGGTAAAATCCGGAATTAATTAATTAATTTATACACCTTTAAACCTCTTGAAACCTGTATTTAAATTGAATTGTAGAATGGAACACGAGAACACAAATCGCCTTCATCATACTTCCAAGAGTATGAACTCTCAAGTTAAGCGATTCAAACATGGCTGTAACACCAACGCATGCCCAACTAGAATGCACTCGGTAGAGCGCGTACCACCACCAGGCTGAACAGTTTATGTTTTGTTTCTCATTGATAGACTGGATCCGGATTCAGTCCTTATCACACACCCAATCTGCCCACAAAGTTTCGGCCGAATCCCTCCATAAGTTTTTGAGATATCCTGCTTACAGACGGTCAAACAGGAGTGAAAACGCAACCTCGGTCCACCTTCGGTGGTGGAGGTAACTATGTATAAACTGTCCATGTAAAATGCATAAAACAATCCTTGTAGAAATCA
The DNA here is from genome assembly GCA_035128595.1 of Eptatretus atami. NCBI lineage: Eukaryota > Metazoa > Chordata > Myxini > Myxiniformes > Myxinidae > Eptatretus > Eptatretus atami. The sequence goes on along the minus strand of CM068957.1, from coordinate 71,938,700 downwards.
CCATAAAAATTCTTCCCGATAGTTACCTGTGAGCAACACCCAAGAAAAGATGACTTGCTTACAAATTAATGTCACAGCAGAATCACTCTGCACTGGATCTGGTCACGATACCCATCCAAACATGGGTGCATAAGCTGGCCGCCAGAGCAAGGGCCAAGGGGCTTTGGAAAACCCAACATGAGTCAAAGAGAACTGCACCACCAAGCCCCACGAGCCACGACTCATTATCGCAGAAAGTACAAGTGTAGCGCCAGAAGATTGGTTCTCCAGCAATTCTATTTCAATTCACGAAATGTCCCAAATTGAACATAAATCTTCACTCTTTCATCATCCCTCGGTGACAGTCATAAAATGCTCTTCAAGCCTCACCACGGGCAAACCACCATTGCAAACATTGCGGTGGTTCACAGAGAAGAACCACCCTTCGCCCTTCCAGGTGAACTTGAGTGAACATTAAATTTATGACCAGAAAGCATCAACATCTGAAATACAAGGTGTAGTTGTTGTTCTTTGCTTTAGTTGTTTGTTGTTGTTTTTTTTGTTATTTTTTTGGTGATGAGCTTCAGGAATTAATTTAATTGGTGAATGAAACCTCAATCTTTTTTCATTCTGCTTTCCCTCATGTTAACAACATTACATTTAATTGATGAATGTATACGATCATAACTATGTTAAATGAGGAAATGTACTTTCCATGGATGCAGGTGGGGATATTAGGGAGTGACGAAGCGAGGGTGTTGGACGATATTAAGAATCACTGGACGGAATGCGTCATTGGCTAGGGGGGCTCAGCGGTGCCACTGATGCCCAATGCCCCCTGCTGGTTAAGGCAGGAATTTGGAATTTGTTCAGGGTGCCGGCGATAGCTCACCTACTCTTCGCGAAGGGCACCATGGGATCTTTAACGTCCACCAACAAATGCCGGCAGATGGGACACCTGCATAACGTCCATATGAGGGACAGAACACAACCTGTAAAGTCGCCCAAGCACGAAGTGAAGATGAATCACCTTGCCTGTGAAACACTCGGATGGGTTTATAGCTGGGTCGGGATTCAAACCCAGGATAGACAGCTTGGAGGCAAGCGTGCGTACTTCTAGGCTATCCCACCAACCCATAAATATACTTATCAAACGCACTATAGTGGACTACATCTCCATGGTCACTACTTATTTTCTTTAGCGGCCACAATTATCCCCACCTTCTTATGGGATGGGTCAGGGAAAGTTTTTAGCCCAACTTTTTCATGAACTGGTTGGCCTGAGCTGACGTTTGACTGAGTAGGTGAGAGCAGGAATTCAGAATTCATCCAGCAATAGCTCGCCAACTCTTCATAAAGGGCACTGTGGGATCTTTAACGTCCACCAACTTGTGCTGGCCGACAGGGCGCCCAGTTTAACATCCTTCCGGAGGGTGGCACACACATTGCTGGATCACCTTGCAGCTGAACCGAAATTCCACCCCAGCCTAAATGATCAGAGCTGAGTGTGCATACATCTAGGCCATCCTATCAGCCTAAACAGGGAATCTCTACGTATTGCATTAAACATAAAACAAAAAAAATCCCAACAAATCACTCTTCTTATTGTTTTAACGGCCACGTTTATTCCCACAGGGGTGGCCTGGGGAAGCTTGGTCTAAGTGTTTCACGAACCGAATGACTAGGCTTGACGTTCGACTAAGGCTCGGGCAGGAATTTGGAATTTGGCCATCCAACACCCGGCCATGATGCCGGTGATGGCTCGCCTCCGTTTCGCGAAGGAAAATCCCAACAAATCACTAAAATAGCATTTCAAACAAATTTTCAATAATACTCATCCGAAGTAAAAAGCCTCGATTGTGAAAACGTTTTTTTTTTTGATCAAGTGAAATTCACATTTAAACAAAAAGGTACCAACTTCCTCAGTCTTGTTCAATCTCATTCTTCCCTCCAGGGCTTCAAGTGAGCTGTTCTCTTCATCCTCAAATCATACCGCATCCATATGCATGACCTCATGAACCACTTCCAGACCCCCACCCCAAGCACATCCCTTCCTTTCCCTATTATTGTGTTTTCTCCCTTCTCCCTCCATCTACCTTTCCATTTATTTGTTCCATTGGTCTTTAATCCCTTGTTTTCACATCCTATTCCATGAGCCTCTCACTTGTGCTTGAGCTTGTAGCCAGCATTCTTCCCATCACCCATTCTTTCTCCAAGTGTCACGGTGTTGCGCCCCAGCCTCCACCATGTTGTTTGTGTGTTGTGCCACTTCCCACTGTGTTTTACCTGTTCTATTCTGTTATTTGTTCTATTTCTTGCATGGAGTTCGAGTATGCATTAAAAAGAAGTAAATAAAGATTTGTAAAAGCAGTTGGGAATGACTTTTTATCTTTCTGCAGAAACTAGTTTTCAAAGCCTTTCACCGGGTTCCAAACTGCTGGGGGTCTTCACAAAACCGTTTACCTGCTCACATTGTTGCAGACTTGTTGTAGTGACAGAGCATGCCATTTGTTATTCGGATAACATAAGGAAATGATAACTAGGTTTGTGTTTATACATTATATATCAAAGCAATTGTATGCTCTTTGAATGGTGAACTGTTGCCAGCTTTCAGGCAGCTTTGTTTGCATGCTCACTGGGAAAGAAGATGTTTTTACAAGCAGTAGAATTGCGAATTATGGAATGACATCGACCAATGGAATTACATGTTGTCTTTTCCAATTGCCTATTTTCTTTTGTGTTGTCATTGCTTTGAATTGCATTGACATGTAACAATTGCTTCAAAGTGTTGCTTCAAAATTCTCTTGCCCTTCCCACACG
>CM068957.1:71922887-71935891 GCA_035128595.1 Eptatretus atami | reverse complement strand
ATTCCTATGATTTGATTATATTCATGGGATCAGATGAGATGCACATGGAATCATCAATTTGTTTACCTGGTCAATTTATTTGTTCAGTAGTGCAAAAGCTACTGTGCAGACAGCAACCACACACTCAGATATCAAGTGCTGTAATCAGGCAAGAGGTTAAAGGCCCAGTCACACTTTGACGTTTTAGCCAACGATGGCAACGTATTTAGAATGTATGTAAAACGCTGGCTTACGTTGAACTTTTGATGTTTTTTTTAAAGATTCGGACGTATTCATAACGACTTGTCTTATGCATAACGTATTAGTAATGGACACAGAACGTTTCGTTGTGTTATAGATAACTTATACCAACGAATGCTGAACCTGTTGTCGCGTTCACAACCTATGCCCAACGATAGTCTAAATCATGCATAGCGCGCTGCACGCATCGCCGACGATGACGTGGCGTAGGTTATGGAAAGGCTGCCGCACAACGATTCAAATCATAACCGCCGCAGAAATGGAAGTGTCAACATCGCAGTCACACCTTGGCGATCTTGCCAGCGTATGCCGACCTCTGAAAAATGCGTCTAAAACGCTGGCGCACGTCGAATACGGTATGGGTAAGTTTGGTATGCGTGAATAAAACGCTAAAGTACGCTATCATACGTCGTAGTAAGTGGAGTACGTCTTGTAATTTTAAGCATGTTGAAAATTTACGACGTACTTGCCGTATGACACACGTTCCGTATGTGATGGGAATAAGTTGTACGCACGATATGCGATCGTTGACATACATCGACACACGCTACTTGAAAGGTGCTCATAAGTCGAAACACGTCGAGGTAATGGTTCGCGTCAGTGTTCCAGACTCCCGGTTTTTTTTTTCTTCGGTATGACGGTGTTCAGTGTACAGTGCGGTTATGATTTAAATCGTTGAGCGGCAGTCTATTAATTATATTATATTACAACCGCACTAGAAATCGAAGTGTCAACATCACCATCATACCGAAGGAAGGAAGAAAAAAAAATTAAAAAAAATAAACCAGGGAGTCTGGAACACTGACGCTAACCATTACCTTGACGTGTTTCGACTTATGAGCACCTTTCAAGTAGCGTGTGTCGCGATGGTGTCAACGATCGCGTAACGTTAGTACAACACGTAACTCATAGCTTAGAAATAAGTTTCGGGTACGCTAAACATTACCTCGACGTGTTTGACTTATGAGTAACTTACAAGTAACGTGTGTCAACGATCGCGTGACGTGCCTACAACTTATGGCGAGCGTTATGTGGAACGTGTGAGTCATACGCTGGCATAAGTCGTAAAATTTCAAGCATGGAAAGCTTTGAGGACAACCGAAAAGTACAACGTTTAAAGCCAGCGTGCAACGACGTATGGCAGTGTTTTTCAGCGTGCTCTCAATGTTATCAAAACTTACCATAACGTATTCGACGTGTACCAGCGTTTTAGACAATTTTTACAAAAATCGGCATACGTTGGCAAAACGTCAAGGTGTGACTGGGCCCTTAAGGAGCCTCCGAGAAAGCCAGAACACTTGCTCCCTGCAGTCGAGGCAGGATTTTGGAATTTCACGTAACTCACCTGGTCTTCGTGAAGGATGTCGTGGGATCATTAACACGTCCAATCTACCGACTAATGCTGACAGACAGGACGCCCGGCTTTAACGGCCATCGAGGGACGGTGGACACGTTGAGGAATTGCTCTACCTGTGAAACATCAGAATGACAGTTTATAGCTGGATCGAGATTCAAACCCAGGTTAGATAGCTCGGAGTTGTGTGCGCATTCCACTGCGCTGTTCTGGTAGTCCTTAAGAGTCTTTTATGAAAGAAGAACAACAACAAAAAGGAACTTTCGGATTGCTTGCACGATTAAAGTGCAGGAGATTGAATAATATATGGTCATTTACATTTCAGACACCAAAGGACACTATTGGTTAGTATCAATCCTTGCTACTACAACTACCCATGGTGCCTTTACTGTGGTGCTTGTGCAATGTGTGCGGCTTTGTATTCCGATCCATTTTTCATTCCCACGGGGTTTCTTCAAGAGCTATCCATGCATTTTGTTTTAATTGGCATTGCTAAGAACTCTGTGAACAAGTCATGGGAAATTTGTACAATTCCTTGGTCTATCCTGCTACAAAGACAATAGGACTGTGACAATGTATTTATTAAAGCCAGTGTGCAGGTCGATAAGGAATTTGGCTGCAGAGTGCTTAATACAGCCGAGTGGTCAATCTTGGACATTTTGTTGAATGCCATAACTCAATGAATAGCTTCCTTTATGTCTCACCTCCCTACTTCTCATACCATCGCCCACTATTAAGTTGCAGCATTTGGCGACACATAGAGCATCAACACTTCGCCAGAGTCTTTCATGAACCAGCTGTCAAGGCAGGGACGTTCGACTGAAGCTTTCAGCAGGAATTTGTAATTTGTTCAGGATGCCAGTTATAACTTGCCAAATGTTTATTGAAAGACACCATGGGATCTCCAATGTTCACCACCTCAAGTGAGCAGACAGGATATCCGACTTAATGTACCATCCGAGGAAAGGCGCATTTAATAGTGCAATATAAATTTGACAGTTTCTCGTTGGGTTGGGAATTGAACCCACGCAAGATATCTCAAGGGTAAGTGTGCTACCTCTACACCATCCTGTCATGTTATCTCTATGTTCATTTATTAGATGCAAACTTTGCAGTAGTTGGAAATGAGAAAAAAAATGGAAGAGCATCTATATTAATAAATGTCAGTGTGTGTCTGTCCATCAGTAAATGTGTCTCCTCCATAAGTCCAAAACCACAAAACATAGCGGTGCCAAATTTTGCATCACATGCATGCGAAGGGAACTCCAAGGTAGTGCATGAATGAAAATTGGGTGTTTGGGTTAATTTAAACACCCCTTTTGGAGATAATTAACGGCCTTATTTAATTTTCCTTTTATAAAGACGTCATCCTTGGTCAGTCCCTGAGTCAGCCCTCTGTGAGCTTGATGTCTTAATTCACCATTTTGTTAGGCCTGCTGAACAATGCCTTTAACTTGGAACAGGCCACAATGGTTTCTTAATGATAAAACACTCATGAATTTTTTTTTCACTTCCCTCACTCATATCATCAAATGCCTGATCATCATACCTACAAATCGCTGGATACATCATATTGCTTATAAACACCCGGAGACGCCAGCAACGTGGCCTTATTTCATTTCCGCACATGCCATAACCTCGAGAATCTCTTAAACTGAGCCGAATTTCAAAATTTGATCTGTGGAATTGACCTTAACAGCAGTTCCAATTGCTCAAGTAAAAGTGTTCCTTTGTCCAATTCGGACATCATGTGACATTCCAGGCATCTCTGGGTGACGCTTGCTAAAACCGATTGCTAATCACTTACTAAACTATATTAAACACCATCCAGAGAGTCAAACTATGTGCGAATTGGACAAATTCACACATTGCGGTTATCTGCAGGCAGTGGTTGTCGTATGACCGGTACAAAATATATGAGGGCGAGTGGAAAAGTATCCGCAATGATTTATTAAAAACTGTGTTGTGTTGACTACATTGCATATTGTACTTGCAGGTACAAGCATGAACTGTCTGCGTCATTGTGAAGCAGTTTAAACCTTGAGCAGTCAGTAGTTGTGTTATTGTAAAGGAGTTAACATGACCACTCTGCAGTCCCTTTGCACCAAAGAGGAGCAGCGTGCAGTGATGCGATTTTTGTGGGCTGAAGGTGACCTTAGGGAGAAAATCCATTGCAGACTTTCAGCACAATATGGGAACAGTGTTTTACCACAGCAGAGTGTGTATGATTGGATTAAAATGTTCAAAAACGGTCATGCAAGTGTCACTGATGGTGAATGATCTAAATACCCATCCACATCCACCACAAAAGAAAACATTGAACGTGTGTGCCATGATTCTAGATAACTGACGGTCGACTATTGACAAAGCGGCACAACATCTGAACATCACTCATGGTTCTGCACATGAAATCATCAACAACCGACTTGGCTTTCATAAACTTTCTGCAACATTGGTTCCAAAACAACTGGCAGAAGAGCACAAGTGCAAATGTATGAAAATCTGCTCAAGCCTTTTGTACTGTTTTTGTCATGAAGGGAATCCTTTTTTGATATGCATTGTCACTGAAGACGAGATGTGGATCCAGCATTACGAGGCAGAGAGCAAACGCCAGAGTATGGAGTGGAAACATCCGACATCACCAGTTACAAAGAAGTTCAAAAGTCAACCATCGACTGGAAAAATGATGTTCACATTTTTCTGGGACTCACAAGGTCCAATTTTGGAACACTATCAAGAGGAGGGCACAACAATAAACTGTCCATTATTGTGAAATGCTCTGGGACCAGGTGAAACCAGGTATCGGATGTAAACGCGAGGGCTTCTGTCAAAAGATGTTGCATTGTTACGTGACAATGCCCATCCACACACTACTACCCATACTGTGGAAACCCTCCGGCAAATGAACTTTGAGGTATTGGAGCATCCTCTGTACATTCCTGACCTGGCCCCTTCGGACTTTCACCTGTTTGGTCCACTCAAAGACGCTTTAAGAGACCGCCACTTTGCTAGTGTGCTCCACCACACGTCTGCCTTCCCTTCCCCTCACCTCACACTTACATCCTCCCAAACTCCCCTCCCTCCTCCCAAAATTAAAACTCTCTGGATGTTTATAAGCATTTCAGCTGAAATGTGATAAGCTCTAGAATCTTTAAACCTGAACAGAATTTCAAAACTTAAACTGCTGAATTGAACTTAACAGCAGTTTTGACTGCTACAAAGTGTTCATTTGTCCAATTCGCACATTGTTCGATACTCCGGTCGTCTCTGGTTTCGTATGACCCAGCCATCTGTTTCTTATCAACCATTTCATTGGAGTGCTTGCTTGAGTTCTTAATAGTGGTGAGAAAGTCGATTCCAAATAATTCCTACTTCATCGAAAGAAGAGTTTTTTTGGGGGAAAATTTTTTTCATCCCTGTTGGGCATGTTCCGGTTACACATGGCCTGGCGATGTATTGATTGAAAAGGAACACGCCCCTCACACATCCCATTTGCAATATAGCAGTAAACAAGTCACTTGCAAACTAAACACCCTCCAAGGGTGTGTTCCTTTTAAATGAATAGCAAAGCATTTAGAGTTTGCCGGTAAAGTGTACTGATTGCTTTGCTTATGGACAGGTAGGCAATACATCGACTGATAAAGTTTTGACGACATGTCGTTCTAAAGGTCCAGAAGTGCAGTTTGGAACTATTTCAGGAAGGTTAAAGAAGACAGTCTAAAAGTTGCATGCTCACATTGTTCAATAGACCTTGCTCATTACTGTAATTAGGCCAATATTCCACAACTTTTGAAAACCAAACACCGGAGAGAGAACCTATTAGCGACGGTTGAGAGGGCAGATTCAAAGAAACCAAAGTCTGCACAGCAACAAGTTTGCTTTCGCAATCGACGATTGAAAGCACTTTCGCCCCGGTATGCTGCCTTCCCCTCCCCTCCCCTCATGCTGCCTTCCCTTCCCCTCCCCTCATGCTGCCTTCCCTTCCCCTCCCCTCATGCTGCTTTCCCTTCCCCTACCCCTCCTTGCTCTCTCTCTCTCTCTCTCTCTCTCTCTCTCTCTCTCTCTCTCTCCCCCCTCTCCCTCTCCCCCACTGCTCTCATAATATTCCCGTCAGCGAAGCGACAGGTTGTATTTGCTAGGAGTAAATAAATGGAGGATTCTAGCATCTTTGTGGTTTGAAGCGAGGAAGAGGGGTGGACGAGAGGCAAATGATTACAGGGAAAAAGTTTGGGAGGGGATAAAGTGAAGCAAAGGAGAGGAGATGCCATTTTCTAAATCTGCCAATTAACGAAGAAGAAAAATGTAGCTGACCCAGTTCATTTATTGATAAAGCAAATACAACTTGATTGAGCAATAAAGCTTTGATTTCGCTGGTGTATTTCAGAGTCGCTTTCACTCTCCCTAAGCAATATATGCATAATTCCCACATAATTAAATCTTAGTCATTTCAAAGTAACAGTCGATTTCCTCCAAATATTACGATTCTTTTGTATAAATTCGTGAGGCTAATGATTTTTCATAAGAGGAGAAAAATGAAGCATTTTTGGAGAGGAAAATAACACTTTCACTCGTTTCATTTTAAGAAGGATATTAAATATATATATTTTAAATATGATGCAAAATGATTTTTGATTTTGTCAAATTGCTACGTAAATGAATTTCTTATACTTGCAATTTGGACAAGATATTAACGGAATCACGGAATAGATCTTGGCGCAATGTCTGTTTAATTAACAACTGGAGTGTTACTACATTGGTTCCATTTTCTGCACTCATCATATCCATGGGAGAATCTCTAAACAAGAACTGCAGGATTTAAAGCTTTCTCTTTGGTGATTTGCGAGTTAAGGTGCGTGCTCTATGATTTGCGAATCTAGCACGAAGATTTGCTGTAACCCAGGGCAACAGATATATATATATATATATATATATATATATATTATATATATATATATATATATATATATATATATATACATGTAATGTTAACATGTAAAACATCTGCCATCCTAATGAGAGTAAATAAGCCCGGAATCCAGACAGGGATAGCAGCTCCGTCTGATGTTTAACCAATGATGACCATAAAAAAACATCTCTGTCTGTTTGACAGTCACCGGCACCGATCTGTTTGACACCGATCTACAAGCGTTCGATCTACCAAGCGTTCGTCTACCAAGCGTTCGATCTACCAAGCGTTCGATCTACCAAGCGTCGACCTACCAAGCGTTCGATCTACAAGCGTTCGACCTACAAGCGTTCGATTCTACCAAGCGTTCGATCTACCAAGCGTTCGATCTACCAAGCGTTCGACCTACCAAGCGTTCGACCTACAAGCGTTCGATACACCGACGATCTCCAGCGATCGATCTACCAAGCGTTCGATTACAAGCGTTCGACCTACCAAGCGTTCGACCTACCAAGCGTTCGACCTACCAAGGTCGATCTACAAGCGATCGATCTACCAAGCCGTTCGATCTACCAAGCGTTCGCTACCAAGCGTTCGATCTACCAAGCGTTCGATCTACCAAGCGTTCGACCTACCAAGCGTTCGACCTACCAAGCATTCGACTACAAGCGATCGATCTACCAGCGTTCGATCTACCAAGCGATCGATCTACCAAGCGTTCGTCTACAGCGTCATCTACCAAGCGTCTCTATCTACAAGCGTTCGATCTACCAAGCGTTCGACCTACCAAGCGTCGATCTTCAAGCGTTCGATCTACCAAGCGTTCGACCTACCAAGCGTTTGATCTACCAAGCGATCGATCTACCCAGCGTATCGATCTACCAAGCGTTCGAGTACCAAGCGTTTTGACCTACCAAGCGTTTGATCTACCAAGCGATCGATCTACCAAGTGTTTGATCTACCAAGCGATCGATCTACCAAGATTCGACCTACCAAGTCTTAGTGATCATCTACACATCGTCGATCTACCAAGCGTTATCGACCTACCAAGCGTTCGATCTACCAAGCGTTCGATCTACCAAGCGCTCGATCTGCCAAGCATTCGACCTACCAAGTGTTCGACCTACTAAGCATTTGATCTACCCAGCATCTCGATCTACCAAGCATCTCGATCTGCTGAGTGCTTTGCCCCTGGGTCAGAGATGATGCTTTGGTGTGGGACTTTACGTCCATTGGAGACCGGGGGAGCCCTCGCCACACTCCATACATTTTTATGATGGACCCCCCAGCTGTAATGGTGAGCATTAACCACAGATTTTGTTTCACATGGTAAACACATAATCTGCAAAGAACAAAAGCCTGTCTGCCACCCAGATGATTGTTCTTGCCAGTGCAAAAAAAACAAACAAGGCAAGTGCCATCGGCTGGAGACGTAGACCAAAATGTGTGGAGCATGACGAAGCGCTCCCACCCAATCTCAAATGGACATAAGTCCTGTACATGTGCAGACCAAAGCGTCACCTCAAACCTGGAGGCTTCACCATGGCCACATATGTCAAAAGATTTAAGGTCATCATTGGTTAAACATCAAACATCAAACATCATTGGTTGAACATTGGATGGTGTATAAACAATATTCGTTTGGCCAGTTTGTCTGAAAAAAAATACCACATTTTCGTATTGCATACGGTACTTGAAAAATTCAGCACTCAAACCATTAAAAGGTTAATTGTGTTGCACTCTTGGTTTCACTTTGCCAGTGACCGCCACTTTTGCATGACAGGTAAGCATGATGTTCACACTTTTCTGGGACTCACAACCGAGTGACTCAAGTAATCCAGGTGGCTTAATCTCAAGGTGGCTTAATCTCAGAGTAACTCAAGGTGGCTTAATCCAGGTCAATCCCACAACCCTAACTAACAGTTTGCACACATCTGTGTAAGGTGGGGAGGAGCCATACCCATGCTCTGCACTCTGTCTACTCTCTTCTTCCTTTCTACGTTTCTCCGGAATGATTGATGGTCATGTCCTATCTCTCTCTCTCTCTCTCGAGTGAAGCCTGTGGCTGCTGGTTGCATCATTGGTTGGGACGCGGCTATGCCGCTGATGCAATGTCCACCTTACCAGTGCCATGGTACTCATTTTGCCGACCTCAGAAGGATGACGGGCTGAGTCAACCTCCTGGTGTATTAATTCAGCGGCCCAATGGGGCTTGAACTCAGGACTCTAGGATCCCAAGCCGCCACCCTAACCACTACACCAACACCAGGCTTCGCCATGTCCTATGTCTAGCATAAATAAGAAAGTGTAAGTGGGCTCCATAAGCGTTAAGAATAATTACTTCTCTCTTTTGCCTTTTCATTGTCATTTCTGTCCATACATTGTAACTTACATGCTCATGATTGCCATTACTGATTGAATAAACCTTGTTGTGTTTGTTGAATCAATAAACGAGTTAAAACAAAACTCGGTGGATGAGTTGGGTAAATAATGACAAGAACAAGCCAAGTAGATTTTGGTTCAGGTGCGGATCCAGATCCGGTCTATCATTAGGATACAAATCGTAAACTGTTCAGCCTGTTGGCAGTATGCACTCCACTGATTACCGCTCTAGTTTATAAAGTTTTTACTTAATCCAGGTCGATATTTTAAGCTTCAACATCACCCCCATCTTTCGAAATACATCCTTCAATCCGACTTTCCAACTTCGTTTTTCAATCCTCCAGTTTCTGCTGAGTAATTTCACGAATTGCATTTGTCATTATAGCCCTAAGTTCATCCAAACAGTGTGGTTTTGATGAGTAAACATTTTTACATCGCTCCAACAAAATGTAGCAGAATGGAAACAGTTCAGGTGAACAAAGAGGCCAAGCATTTAGTCCACATCTCCCGATCCACTTGTCTGGGAAGACATCATTCAACAACCGTCACACCTTCAAAGCATAGTGGCAGGTAGCCTAGTCTTGCGCGTACAAGGTGATATGTGAAAGATTTAATAGTCGTAGTTCGGGAGCCAAATGTAGGAGTTGTGGTGGTTGACTTTACCACTGATGTGGAAGGTTCTTTGTCAGAAAATGTCAACTCGTCAAGAAACCTAGGGGAATGGTGGATTGAACAACAACAACAACAACAACATTAATAACAACATGAATATAAACAAAATTTGATGAATTATGCTTTCATGCACCAATTACAGTTTGTTTCTAGCACGTGTATATCAAAATTATAAAAGTTTAAAGTTGCACAAAGACTTTAGGGACACCCTGTATATAATATCTGTAACGTTGTCACATTTTCTTCGGCCTGTCGTGGACTATGACGAGAACAGTACTTCCCACGTTCATCAAAAAATGTTGCTCATCCCACGGAGCTTCAGATTTCTGCCTCAGTCATTAACGTTGTTTCTACCTGCAAATCATAATTCAAAGCGCACCCTCAAAGGTATCCTGATGATGTCATAGACTATAATGTTGCACCGTTTGAAGCATGATGTCATCACATTGCAGCTGTTGCTTAAATGTGGAATATGTTCTCCTGGAAACGCCATTTGTAAGATTTTTGAGGATGTTTTTTTTAATTTATTTTTTGTTAAACATTGATGGACAATTAATGAAGGTGTGTGTGTGTGTGTGTGTTGGTGTTGTTCGACTGTGCAGTTATGCTCTTGTCACTCATCCATGCTTTATGATGAATTTATGCAATTATAGGCCTCTTGTAAAAACATCACCTGCTGATTTTATTTACAGCAGCATTGGTGACTCTGTGGTTGAATTGCGTGACTGGAGGAGAAAGGTGGTCTGGATCATTTATTACCTCCACCACCGAAGATGGATGGAGGTTATGTTTTCTACCATGTCCGTCTGTTTGTTTATCTGTCTGTTATCAGGATATCTCAAAAAGTTATGGATGGATTCAGACGAAATTTGCTGGATGGGTTGGGTGTAGAACAAGGATGAATTGGTGAGATTTTAGTGATTCTTTACCGGAGAGATAGGCACAAAAATTATGTATGGCACGATATCTCAAAACATTGTGGATGGATTAGGACACAATTTGGTGGACAAGTTGAGTGTTTGACAAGGACGCGTTGATTCGATTTTGGTGAAGATCTGGATGTGGATACAATAATTTTTAATTTTTTAAAGAGATTCTTCGCCATTGAGAGATAGGATCAAAATGATATTCTTATTCTTATTCTTCTTCTTTCAGCTTTTCACATTTTTAGCTCACCTGGACTTTAGTCAGGTGAGTTTAGCGATCAAGCAGCGGCCGTATAGGTGAGTGAGTCAGTGAGTGAGTGAGTAAGTGAGTGAATGAGTGAGTGAGTCCGTAAACACTTCAGTCATTATCAGTTGAACCAAACAATTTTTTTTTGATGAAACTTGGCCACAAGCTTCATATCTGATGTCTAACGAAGGTGTATTCACCGCATCAAAATCTGCACTCATTGAGGGGGTCGACAGGGGGGTTTGACCCCCCTCAAAAATAGGTATTTGCTTTCTTCTCCAAAACTACACACACAATTTCGATGAAACTCGAACACAACATGCAACACTGATGATAGACCAAAGTGTATCGACCACATCAAAATCTCTCCTCATTAAGGGGGTCTATGCACAACCTTCATCACCCGTGATGTACTGAAGCTCTGCATAAAAATCTGCGCTCATCAATGGGGTCTATGGGAGGGGGTGGGGGGCGTTCGACTCCCCAAAATAGGTATTTGGTCTCTTCTCAGAAACTACACACACGATTTTGATGATACTTGACCATAACCTTCATCACCTGTGATGTACCAAAGTTTATCGACCGCATCAAAATCTGCACTCATTAAGGGGGTTTATTGGGGGGAGGGGGGTGGTTTCACCCCCAAAATAGATATTTGCTCTCTTCTCTGAACTACACACAGAATTCCAATGAAACTTGACCACAACCTTCAACACCCTTGATGTACCAAAGTCTGTTCACGGCAGTAAAAAATTCAGGGTCTGAGGGCGTCTGCAGGGGGTTTGATGACTTACTTCCTGATCCAGGTGAGCTTCAGGACAGGTCCTATTGGTTCACGAAAAAATATTTTCACGAAAAAATATAGTGACCACTATATTCGTTATTGTTGTGGTGTCTGTCTGTCTGTCTGTCTGTCTGTATGTCTGTCTGTCCTGAGCATAGCTCCGTGGGTTTTGATCCGATCCTGATGAAATTTTGGTGGGAGGTTTATATCGTGATCTAGTTGTGTTTTCCTGAAAATGGCGTGGTCCGCACATTATGGGCGGAGCCACGCCCAAAAAACATGTGTTTTTAGGGGGTAGCCGATTTCAATTTGCATCTTCTCCTAGGGGTTTTGTCGCATCTGACAGGGGTTTCAGTATTTGGTTAGCCAATGGCACCTGCATAGCCCCATAGAGCTCGATTTTTCATTTTCATCCCAAGGTCAAGGTCACAAGGTCAAGAACTTAGAAAAATTGCGTTTTGACATTAAAAAATTTGTTCTCCAAGGGGTTTGTCAAATCTGGAGGGGTTCCGTATTTTGGTTAGCCCAATGGCACCTGCATAGCCCCACGGAGCTCGATTTTCATTTTAGTCCCAAGGTCAAGGTCACAAGGTCATGAACTTAGGAATTTTCGAATTTTGACATTAAAAATCATACGACCGCCCAAACTTTGAGAGCGAGGATGACAATATTTTTTATGCATAATCCTGAGTCATTCCCACCTAAAGTCTTGAAACCATTTTGCTCTATCTCGAACACCTTGCCCGTGGCGCCCCCTTCAAGTTTGTTTTTACGCTGATTTCATCAAAGTATGGATAATCCGAGGAGTGTGAAATGCCACATAGCTTATGTGACGTTATATGTTCCTGGAATGTTCCAGAGGAAGTTTTGCACCAAAGGTCATAATCCTTGACCTTTGACCTTTAAAGTCACAAAGGTCAAATTTTCAAAGTTGTGGGAATCGAACCGGTGTTTCGACCTTCTTCGACGAACTAACTCCATTAAGCTACAGCACGTATCCTGTTCCTTATTTTAATGTCCACAACATTTTTGTGACCTTTAAAGGTTATGCAAAGGTCAATTTTTTAAGTTGTTGAATGAAACCGGTTTTTGACATTTTGCAGCTAATTAACCTGTCACTCGTACCACATCATGTTGATCGTTTTATAACTTGGCAAACATTATCACATTGTCCATCCTTGACTTCTGAAACAATCTACATCGTCAAATACCGCTCGTGAAGCATCGTCGTCTTCAGACTTGTGGTTGTTTTTTTACATGGGGCTGCCACAATGATGGTTGATCATCCTTCTCCATCTCTTCCTATCAAATGCCCATTCTTCTTTCAATCCAACAACTTCTAAATCTCTCACCATCACTGTCCTTCCAACTGGTTTTTGGCCTTCCTCTTCTCCCTCTTCCTGGCAATCCCATCTCCGTCATTTGCTTCACCACCATTCAGGGTGTTTCAAAAAGATTGATACAACTTTGCCTTCCTGCCATTTCTTTGTTTT
>CM068957.1:71903937-71918174 GCA_035128595.1 Eptatretus atami | reverse complement strand
CCTTCCTGGTTTGAGAATGACAACAGTAGGATGGTGACGATCAACAGTGAGCGCTACCGGGCCGTGCTCCCGAAGTTCCATAATGATCTAGCCCAAAAGGTCACCCCAAACCAGCTCAGCATGACCTGGTTTATGCAGGACAAAGAGAGAATCGTATTAGAGAATGTTCAAGATATAGAGTATATATGACAGGCTAAATATATGCACGTGTACTGCGATGGATGTAGAGAAGCCATAAAGCGAATAATAACATACTGATAGGAGTGTAAGTAATCACCAGTGAGATAACAAGATGAGAGTACTGACAATTTGAATAATATATGTATAATATAATATTACCTGTTCTTATTTTGATCGGTAATTATAGGATCAATCATAGGATGAAAATATACTTGCACATTACGCGAGACGAGAACCACTAGCGCGATCTGTAGATCAGAGAGAGATCCACATGTGGCTGTATGAGATGTGTGGAGATGCAAGAAGGAATAAGATTAATACATAGAGATGATTATTATTATATAATAGTGATGCAATACTCGATTTATATGGAACCATCTTTATGTCAGGTGTATTTCTACCGATTAAGTGGGGTAACACTAGACATTGCGCTCGGTGATGCGTAGAGGAAATGTACGCATGCGAAGATCAGTAACTCGAGCGCAGAACAAAGTCGAAGAGAGTATAGCGGCGACAACACGAAAACCACAAACTCGGAAATAATATTAGAGTGTCCTCATAGTTGGTTCAAGTGGATGGGAAAAACCCTGCTTACTTTTGAAGATGCTCCTAACTCCCAAAACCTTTATTTTTAGATTATGATAATTTTAATTACTCTCCCAGTCGATCTCCTACACAGGTCATGCAACTACTCTCACAAGGTTTTAAATGCTTGGTCTCTCAAAAAGAAGAAATAACGGTTATTTAAATGTAAAAAAAACCTAATGTTATAACATGAAGAAAATACAACATTTTGCGATAACACAGAGATGGTAAAAAGAAATCAAAACCGATAATTGTCATTCTTAGTGATAATACGATGATATTCCGTCTCCCAAGATTGGATAAATCAAAAAGAACCTCGTTATCTTTGATGATTGTGTGTAATCGAGAAGAAACCAAAACGGTAAATGGACAGGCTACACACAAGAGGGAGACATTCTACTTGTAATTGTATTTATCTTATCAATCGTACTTTTCAAACTTTACCATCGCGTTCAGTCAGAACAATCTAAACTTTTATTTTATTCCAAGTTAAATTCAATAGAATTAAACAATTTTGATAGGGGGGAGACACATTGGTTCTAACGATTAATGCAGTAAAAAAGAATTTTGTGGATTACATGAAAGCACACAGACACTGAAAAATATAAAAATATTGTTGTGAAAACAAGATGAAGCTTTAAATGATATTTCCAATAAATAAATGGAAGTGCGAAAGAAAAAGAAGCAGAAGATTTAGGACATCAAAGAAGTTGGTTTCAAAAGTTGTAAAACAACAGAAGACTATAAAGAAGAACACAGACAGAAACTAACGGGTGAAGAAAGCCATTTGAAAGAAAACAAAGAGAAAATTTTACAACCACTTTTCATAACCTTCCAAAAGAAAAGAATTATAGATGTTTCCACAAGTTCCCACAATAGAATATACTCCTAAAAATTCAATGATAAAAGATTCATGTCAAATGACGTGAGGAGAATATGGACATATAGGGGAATTAAGAATATGATGATGGAACGGATTAATTTAAACAACTGGAAAGAGATTAATCACATCCCCCTACTTATAATTTGAATGCTCTTCAAAAACAATGAAATATTCAGCAGAATCAAAGAACCAAAGCAGGACTTCATTCCAACAGAACAACCAGGGCAATATTTCATCTTGTTCAAGAAAAGGTATTGATATTTAATGATGAAATTAAGGTTCTAGGGGTCTGCTCAAACCCCGCTGTTAAACTAACCTCCCAGGATTAATGTTTCTTCTCACAAAAAATGGAAGACAACATTCAACTGTGAGGAATGAATCAAAAGTATTTTGATAAACCATTGGATAAGGAAAATAATGATGATAGAGATATATATGATATTGGCTGAACCTGTTGATTTATAGGGTTAGTTTTCTGTAAACGTAGCAAGAATGAAAGGAGAAACACATTATTCAGGCTTTAAGTATCCTTGGTTCAAGGTGTTTAGTTTTCTCCCAAATGACCCATCGCAATTACGTATAGACTGGATTATTCGTTGTTAGGTAGTAAGTAGGCTGAAATAACAATTGTTTTAATGAAGCATCAGCCATTTTAGACCATTGATGACATAAATAATTAATAAATCTCAAATATAAAGAACATTTTATCTCAATATTAAAAAGATAGAGAAGCACCAATCCTGAGTTTAATTTCACAACAAGCGACCAACATCTCTCATTTCCATACCCACTACAACTTGACCGCAACAAAAGAATATGAGGCATCTTTATTGTCCATCGGAAACTTAATATACCATATTTAATATAACTGATAAAAAATGACAAGTTTAGTTATAATCCGGGAAGTGGATAGCAAAATGAAACAGTCTCACCCAGACATATGAAGATTCTCAAATATCTTCGAAATTGCTCCGTCTTAATGAAAAGAAACAGGGCCGATGAACCGAAAAATATTGTATAGACATTCAAAAACGTACTTCAAATCAACGATTAAACTTAAAAATAACTACAAGGTTGATTTCACAATCAAGATTAATTCATTAGAGAGTTATTGGGTTTCCCTCAGAAAGATTGAAACTAATGGGGACGTTTTACAGGATAATGTCATTCAAATACCTCAGGAATAAATCGGTATTAATTCACTGTGATTTGATTGGATGGTGCTTATCAATGGATGGAATAAAACAGAATACAAATTTTCATTCAGCGGCATACTCAACCCCAAATGGTTATAAATTCATTGAACACCAAAAATTGTTTATCTCCCGTTCAGGAAAACCATACACAGAGTAAATTTAGGATAACCCGACCAGATAATCGTATGATTTCTCTTGAATGGAGAAGGTATATATCCATCAGAATTCACCCGTACGTGAAGAATTACAATAAATGAATACGATGGTTATTGTGAGGAAACACGAGTTGGAAAATATAAAGAAATACAGGGGATGGGATGTTCCTTTCCCATACTAACAAGGCGTGAAGGTATGTATCCTTGGTAGAGGATACTTATTAACCCTAAAGAGACAAAGGGGTTGGTCGACATCAATTTACGAGGAGAGGATAATTGATGAGTCTAAATTGGGTATGGTTCAACTATTCTTAAAACATAAAGACCTAATTGGTTCAACTGCTTCTGCTGTGGGAAATGTAGTCAGTGCGTAAAGAGCATAAAAGATGCCCAAAAGGAATCTCATAAATTACAAGAATTAAAGAAATTAGAAAGGCAAAAACTCAGTTTGCCCCCAAGAAACAACAGAAAATCAATTCAAATACTTGGGTCGGATTTCAAAAGTTTTTAAACATCTTTTTGGCCTAATAAATACAAGTATGGAAGCAATTGATTAGTATCTATGATTTGGATGATACCATTGTCATCTCAAACTCTACTAAAAAAAGACAGACTACTTCAAGGGAAATGCAATAACTGGAACAGACTGGAACGCAAATGGTAAACAAAAGTTTGAAATAATATCAACAAACTTATTTGAATCTAAATCCGAAAGTTTCTTGTGTGTAAATTTACATTCACTAAGGCTGGGAATAAACACAAACGCTCCACTCGAAAAGATTCTTTCTGGAAAATGTTTGATAGTGTTCGCTTTGTACATTGGAACACAAAGAATTGAAGGCGGTTGATAATTATGTCTCTGCTGTAATATGAAATGATGAATTTACACTATATACATTTCAGTATAGAATGGAAAGGGGGCTGGTCAGAAGTTTTATTCCTGATCATTCAACGGGAACAACCACAGACCCTGGAATACTACCAAGGAAAGGAATGTAACTGATGATATCAAAAGTAGTTAATAGTTTTACTGGGCAGTTCTCCTTAAAGGTAATATTTGGATTTGTGATCAATCGATAAAGTTCTGTAAATGGTCTTAAAATGAGATTTCAACTACAAAGGAATGATAATGAAAATAGATACTTTTTGGTGTGCTAGTGCTTTTTGGTGATCAGATAAATTTGTAATTGGATAAATAGAGTTGGTATAGTATAATATACTCCTAAATCTTAAAACAGAAAGAGCATTTGAAGCAGAAGACAACTCAAAGAAACACTCATATGTATCATACCTCAAAAAAGAATTCAAAACACGTTAATAAACCAAAACCACTTACACGGGAATTTTGGTGTTCTGGGAAGGAAAGCCACGATATCTGTGGATCATTTTTTAAAACCAGATGGCGATACTGGCTACTGATAAGAATAATGAATGAGTGATAATCAGGTGAAAACACTTCTGTTCTCTAAGATGGAACATTTATCACGAGATAGATTGAAATTAATTTGAAAAAGAAATGATTTGCTGAAGCATACAAGTCTTAACCAAAGGTGTGTGAAAGTAATGGAAATAAAGAACCTATTTTGGGATATGACAGCAATTTAAAAAGTTTTGTAATACACTATGCGTTGACCTGAGTGGCTCAAAAGGAAACTATAAAGTCTAATCGAGTGATACTTCCGCTAAACATTGAAAAGAGGAAGAGAGTGAAGAAGTATGTAATACATATTGTTTGCTTTTGGAAGAACATAAATTAAGATTAATCAGATAATGGTGTTAATGATTAGTCTCACATTAATTTTTGTTAATAAAATGAGTGGCAACGTACCAACCTGGGGTATAATGTAACAAATAAAATCTTCATAAACTATCAATCTTGTGTCAAAATCAAAGCCTGTACGATTAACGTTAATACAATTCAGAGAAAAGGAGCAGTAAGAATTGATGTTTTTGCCTCAACAAGAAGAACAGGTTAAAATCTTGAACGAATACTGGCTCAACTAAATTAAAATGAACAAAAACCAATGTTTTGCAAAAAATATTCATAAGAGAGACGAGTGGAAGATTCTCCCATTCTAATGCCTAATTTGCTGTTTAAGTGCGAATTGGAGCATTGTACGGGTGGTATATTCAACAGCGGAAAAAACTGGCCAAGAGAAAGAGAAGCCTCAACTCCGGGCTCAAAAAAATTGAAAGACATAACAAAGAGTTGTGAGAAACAAATTAGTGGAGTGGTGTAATTGGTAGATTTTGCTGAAAACTTGGAAGGTCTGGCCTGATAAAAGCGAGAATGTTAGTTGGAATATGGCTTTCTCTATCGCACAAGCAGGTAGTAAAATTAACTAAAAGACGATAATATATACTTCTAGAAATAAATAAATGAGCATTGATGAGTGGTTAAAGAATTTGGAAGAATAAAACATCAAATTTACAACTGTCAAAATATTGTAAGAAATTAAAAATCCATAATGTGGTTATTTGTATGAGAGATGCAATTAACAACGTGCCTAAAACATACAAAGAATATTAATTATGAACTTAGAAGAATAATAAATGGGAAACGGTCTCATTGGTTTGTAAAATTTTTAATAGTCAGACAAATATATTTTGAATAGATTTGGTCCTCCACCACCGTTGAGTCAGAAAATTCTTAGCAGAATGGTGTTTATCAAAACTTTCAAAGTCAAAATTAATCCAAGTGTGTGGTCAATATGTCTATATTGTTATTCAAACCAACAAAAATAAAACATTTCTAGAACATATTTTTAATCTCATAAAGATATATGTGTAAAGAATGTTCTATCTTGTGTACCCGCCAGAACTGGAATATTGAATTTATCAAATTATTACACCCAGGCACGGCTGAACGACATAAATATAGTATAACAAAAAAATATTAATATGAAAAATGCTTATAAAAATTAAAAAATTATCCCAGACCCGACTCACCGAATGACTGTGTGAGAATTAAAGCGATTTATTACAAATATATAATCCTAAATTAAAACGGCCGTGTATTCCAAAGATACAGAAGTGTTGATTTATCTCCAGGTCAATACAGAATTCACAGTTCGAATTAAAATATTTTTTTTATAAAGAGGGCGTAATGTGTATGAGAAAAACAATGGGGGTTTAATAGAATGATATAGGGTAATAATTGGTCATTACAATTGACCTAGAAGACCTGAACAATAAATTCAGTCTCGTAAAGGAAAAGAATAATATATCCACTTGGTATAGAGAATGAGTTTTGTGGATAGCACGATCGTAAACCAATAAAATAAAATAATTTAATAATGTAAATATAATAATGTTTTGCCTAGTTTATTCAGAAAAACAGAAAAAAAACGGATTATATATAATTAAGTAGGGAAATACAAAATGAATTTAACATGGGAAGATGGGGCAGGTGTTTCGTCATAATATATTCTGTCATATATTCTAATACATAAATGACAGCAAGAAGGCCTTCAAGAAAATTATCATTTCCTGTGTCCAAGCCATACTCAGAAAAGGGTATTCGTATTTTAATAAATTATGTTCTACAAACATAAGAATGAGGTATTTCAATAAAGATTGGCATTATGCTGAATGTTGATAAACAACAACTTTGGATTAATAGAATGTTAAATAAATAAATTATAAAGTTAAGAAACATAAGGCTCTTTTAGAAATCAAAAAATTTTATTGGTTTCCTGTTGTAAAAAAAAAATATTTTGATACAGGAATAACAAGAAATCCGATGAAATATGTATAATATTCTAGCGGGTGTAAAGTGTCAAGGATAGTAAGAGGACGAGGAAGGAGTTGAAGAGAGAGAAGACGGAGAAAAGAGAGAGAAGAAGAGGAAGAAGAGGAGGAAAGGAGGAAAGAGAAAAGAGAAGGAGGAGAGGGAGAAGAAAGAGAAGGAGGGAGGGAAAGAGAGAGAAGGGGAGAAGAGAGAAGAGAGAGAAGGAGGAAGAAAGAGAAGAGAGAGAAGGAGGGAGGGAGGAAAGGAGGAGATGAATAAATATCAAAAATATGGAAACCGGTGAGATTAATAAAAACGATTGCGGTATTACAGAAAAAACAACCCACCGAGGAGGAAACAAAGAATGACAAGTCAATTTGCAAATATTTTCGACAAGACTATTGTCATCGTCAATAATTGATTTTAATTAAGTTTTCATTCTTTTTCTTAATAAAATGGAGGAGAGAGTAAAGACGTTACTAAGTATTCTTTATGTATTAAAAATTAAGATCAAATGTGCATGTTGGGGATAACTAAAAAGGTTTTGGCACTGCTGCAGAATTTTCTCATAAATAAATGAGTTTAATTGTCTCAAATGTAAAAGAAAACCAGAGTAAAAATATCTCACATGTTAAAAGTAAAATAATAAGGGTTATACAAAAGGACATTTCGGTGTGGTCGGCTCAAAAAAGAGTGAAATTCATCACCAAACAACAAACGAGGGGGAGATTGCCAAAAGTTTTTATGAGGAAGTAAATTTACAACTACTGGAATACCAGGGGAAATTACATCTACCAGGGTATTCTTTCTGTGGTCCAGGCACAAACTTGGATAAAAGATTAGATGAGGCAGAACAATCCTAAATCATGGAGTAAGCCCATCAATAGAGTTGATGAAGTGTGCAATGAACACGATATGATATGGGAATAACCACAACTTTGGAAGAAAAGCATGAAGCGATAGAGAAATGGCTTGTATAATTTCAGTCTCTGATACCAATCCAACCTTGAGAGAAAAAAGTGAATAGTTCACATCGTGAAGAAGATATCAGTGCTAAATTGAAACTTGGACTTGGAAATTAAAAAACTTGTAGGCTCTAATGATGTCATTAAGATTGGAAGAGCAATTAGGCTTGATGAATTACATAAACGAATATTCACAAGTTTATAAAGGAAGGTTTATTCAAAGAAGTTGATTATATCTGGTCCGCTGATTTGATTGAAACTCAATAATGATAGGGGTACAAGTATGCTTTAACCGTTATTGATTTTAGGAGTAGATACGCATGGGTTGTCCCCTTTAAAAAAACAAAACAGGTATACTCTTATTTAGCCTTTCACCGATATTAATAAAAAGTAAAGAGAAAACACTAAAAAATGTGGACTGATGAGGGGTGGCAGAGTTTTTATAAAGACATTTATGAATTTTCTAAAAAATAACAGCATTACATTATACAGTACCTTTAATGAAAAGGGAAGGCCGTGTTGATCGAACGTTTTTAATCGTAACCTTAAAAGAGAGAGCTATATAAAAATTCACACAAACTCGTGTCACAACAATGGTATCTTTTATTCAGGATATGTGGATAAGTAATAATGACACGATTCACAACGTACACGAATGAGAAAACCATCAGAAAACATTACAAATTAAAATATGAAAAGAGATTAATGTTAGAAAACCTAAGTTTCAAAAGTTTGGTGAATCGTAAGAAATATATAGGTGGAAATCTCAATTTTGAAAAAAAGGTTAATACTAAACGTGGACGAACGAACTTTTAAAATTGTTGATGTAATAGATACGGTTCCTTGGACTTATAAGATATAATGATTTAGAAGGGGAAGAGAATTTTAGGTCATTTATTCACAGGATACAAAAGAACAAAAGTAGCAGAATAATCCCATGGGAGCATATGTGTTGGGCTTCACTCCCTCTACTATATCACCGTTGTGGGCACTCGAGGCCAAGTCGAGGTGGTAAATAACAGGTAGGCATTGCGATATATGTGTGTCAAGGGGGGACGTTCTTAGACTGTGAAAAGAACACAGATCATCACTGAAATCAGTCAAGCTTTAACTTTGTTTTGTTGATGTGTGTGTGTGTGTGGTGTGTGTGTGTGGTGTGGTGTGCATGGGTGTGTGGCTGTGTGCCTCACCCTCACTTACTAACCCAACCCAACTTGTGACACTCAAGCCAAGCCAGTGTCATAACAGTGCTAACCCATCACTTAAAATTGTGCTCAACATGTCTCATTAGAATCTGCCAAAACACGACCCACTGTTCAGGCTCCTTTTGAGGTGTTTGTGTTGTGTTCAACGCCTGCACATTCAAATCTCAACCCCCCACACTATCCACCAACCCTCATTTCCACCAACCACATCATCTCAACGGTCCCCCTCTTAATCTTCAAACCCAGCACAATTCAATCCTAACCCAACCCATGCCAACTTCTCAGAATTTCCATATAATTTTTTAACATTTTTCTTTCTCTTCTCAATTCCTGTCTTTAAGGCTTTTCAAGGTTTGATGATCGTAGAAAGGGGAGCTAAAGCCTGCATTTTCTTCCCAGAACTAAACAATGATTTTTTTAATTGTTTTTTTCTCTTCTTCCAATTCTGTCTTTTAAAGCTTTCAGGTTTGATAAAAGTAGAAAGGGGAAGTAAGAAATTTTCCTGCACTTCTTCCCAGAACTTTCTTGACCTTGCTCCATCAAGCACCATCCAACAAAGAACTACATCGATAGGTTCTAGATCCCAAAGAGTGGTAGCATTTTAAGTCTCCAAATAAACCCAAAAACTTTCCAGTCTTCAGGTATAACACAATTCCTGTTGAGTTTCCAAGATATGTATCACATTGTTGAGTTATCAGCCAGAACCAACATTTCAAGGTCTCCAAAATAAAACCAACTTACAAAGTCTCCAAGGGATAACTCATTTTTCCTGATTTTTTCAAAATTTGTGAGTCTCCAACGGTAGGCTCCATATTTGGAACCATCTTGGCAGAACCTTTTCCCGAGTCTCCAAGGTTATTTAAACCATCAAGGCAGAACCTCATTTACTGATTTTTTTCAAATTTGTGAGGTCCTCGAGGTAGGTTCATATTTAAAACCACCAAAGGATAACTCATTTACTAATTTTTTCAATTTGTGAGTCTCCAAGGTAGGTCCCATATTTAGAACCATCTTGGCAGAACCCTTTTCTTGAGTCTCCAAGGAAGTTTATTAAACCATCAAGGCAGAACTCATTTACTGATTTTTTTCAAAATTTGTGAGGTCTCCGAGGTAGGTTTCATATTTAAAACACCAAGGATAACTAACTCATTTACTATTTTTTCAAAAATTTGTGAGTCTCCAAGGTAGGTCCCTATATTTAGGAACCATCTTGGCAGAACCCTTTTCTTGAGTCTCCAGGTAGTTTATTAAACCATCAAGGCAGAACTCATTTACTGATTTTTTTCAAAATTTGGTGAGGTCTCCGAGGTAGGTTTCATATTTAAAACCACCAAGGATAACTTAACTCATTACTATTTTTTTCAAAATTTGTGAGTCTCCAAGGTAGGCCCCATATTTAGAACCATCTTGGCAGAACCCTTTTTCCTGAGTCTCCAGGGTAGTTTTTAAACCATCAAGGCAGAACTCATTTACTGATTTTTTCAAAATTTGTGAGTCTCCAAGGTAAAACTTGTATTCTGGCTCATCAGGTCGAGCTCGTTCTGTGGGTCTTGGTCGATCACAAGGTCTCCGAGGTATAACTCCTTGGTTGGATCATCAAGGTCGAGTTTCGTTCTGTGGTCTTGTCGCTCACAAGGTCTTTCAACCAAGCCAACAACTTCGCCCCAAGTTGTGGCAAAAGCAGTATTTTCATTTCGTATTTTCAGATACCAATATTCCTGTGAGAGAAAATAATAATGTATTAATTCAGTTATTTAATTATTAAATGCAGTCTATGCTTCAATCAAACTTTGAAAATAGGAAAATAAAATCTTACCTCAACAGATAAGAGGTTTGAATCCAGTTCATCAACTTGAAAGTTTAGTTCCATACAAGTAGTAAAACTCCAAAGGAACACCAAATATCCCACTCAAGCTCGTTCTGGGGTCCTTGGTCACTCACAAGGATCTTCACCAAGCCAACAATTCACCCCAAGTTGTGGCAAAATCGGTATTTTCAGATACAATTTCCTGTGAGAGAAAATAATAAATGTATTAATTAAGTGATTTAATTATTAAATGAGTCTATGCTTAAAATCAAACTTTGAAAATAGGAAAATAAAATCTTACCTCAACAGATAAGAGGTTTGAATCCAGTTCATCAACTTGAAGGTTTAGTTCCATACAAGTAGTAGAGCTCCAAGCAACACACAGCACCTCATTGCCAGCAAAAAAAAAATGTTTTAAATGGAGCCTGGGCTTGAGGCTTTTATAGAGAAGACTTTGGCATGTTTCCCTGGGCAACCCCAGGCAAGCCCAGGCAAGCCTGTGAGAATGGAGAATTTTTTTTTCAAAATGGAGGATTGTTTGAAAAAAATTGCCTAACAGCCCAGACAAGCCTTGAAATTTTTTCAAACCATAACATTCTAGATTTTCTCGGATTTCTTTGTGAGTCAGAGATGAACTGGAAATGATGTAAGAGTAGGCGGGGCTTAGTAAAAGTGGGCGGGGCTTAGGAAAAGTAGGCGTGGTTTATGAAAACACCTCGCGAAAGTGGCGGGCTTAGGAAAGTGGGCGGGCTTAGAGAAAGTGGGCGGGCTTATTGCAAAAAATAATCGAGGCTCAGGAGGTGGTCAAACAAGAGCATTAAGAGAAGTTTATCATTTCGTAATGGCACAAAAGGGGTATCTTAAAAAATATAAAGATTCAAATGTTTTATTTTTAAATATTTTAGATGGGGATTATTGTGCAAAAATTAAACTATTGAAGGAATTTGAGAATGAACAAATCTTTATAGTTTCAATGAGTGAGCTAAACAATATGCATTGGTTATTTGAAAAAGAGTGTCCCTAGGCTTACATGTTTTCAGATATTTCTTTAGAATCACTTTAACAAATCACATTACTACTTTAACTACTTGAACAAATCTTTATCTTAATTGCATGGGTTATTTGAAAAGAGTGCCCCCAGAGCCCCCTAACAAATGGACGCCAACGTTGTTAGACGGAATGAAAGACCGTCATTCTTGTTACAAAAACTAGCTAAATTGATGAAAAAGCGGCCGAAATTGAACAAACACGTAATTACGGTCGCAATAGCAAATATAACCCGAAACCAACACGTTTATTCTACACGCAGAAAGGTCGTGACGGAACAAGAATGGTCAATCCTGAAATAGAACGGTGGGGGAATGGAAGCAACACGGTTATTTCCGTCGCGAACAGGAGGAGACCGAAGCGAAAGTGATTCATTCCGGTTACTTAACGTGGGAAACATGGCGGCTTGAAAAGTTCTTGAAGTTATGGTAAGTTAACTTTAACGTCGTCTGCCTTGAATATATCAATGTCTGTTAAATGAAAACCCTTTGTGGTACGGGATATTATACAAGCAGCGATAAATGCGCCCTCTTGACTTAATGTGTGGCTGACATTTCTGTAATTCGTGCCCCCGTGTTGCAGCGATCAGTGACGATTGATCGTTTATATTTGCAAGAGGTAAAATTGATAGTAAATAATAAATTGCAAATTCCAATAAAATAACAAAGTTAATATGAAGGAAAACTGTAAAAAAATATCCCATACAGATCCGCTATGTTGACTGGGCATAACAACTAGCGATCCTTCACTCGGGGGCTCGAAATACAGGCAAACCAAACATTATCATCACAACAAATTTCGGTTTATAAATTGTTAAAACTACATCAGGTACTACCCACTATATAATTATCTATATTAAATTTATGTTCGATGCACAAGCACTAAAAATTTACATACCGTAACACATCGTTCTACTGCATCCGCCATCTTGTTCGCACTACAGTAACGGAATGAACCGCTTTTGTTTCGCTCTCGGACGTTTCGCGATGGAAATAACCAATCTTGCTTCCGTCCCACCAATCTATTTCAGGATTGTCCGTTCTTGTTTCCGTCACGACCGTTCTGTGTGTGTAGAATAAACATGTTGGTTTCCATTATATCTGCTATTGCGACCGTAATGACTGTGTTGGTTTCAATTTCGGCCGCTTTTCATCAATTTTAGCTGTTTTTGTAACAAGAATGACGGGTTTTCATTCCGCTGACAACGTTGGCGTCCGTTTGTTAGGGGGCCTGGCCCTAGGTTAAAAGGGGAGACAAATAAATATACCTTGGGATAAAAAGAGGGTTTACTTTTTAAGGGAAAAAAAAATATGAATCGCTGAATATCCCCATTCACTTACATGGGGAAAAGTGAGCCAGAATCAGTATATTCACCCTACTTACGTCTACATACGTCAATGTGCGTTGGAGATACGTTACACATAGGTTAAAGCACGTTACTCATAGGTTCAAAGCACGTTACTCATAGTTTAGAAATAAGTTTCGGATACGCTAAACATTACCTCGACGTGTTTCAACTTATGAGTAACTTACAAGTAACGGTGTTGGACAGTGTGTCAACGATCGCATAACGTGCCTACAACTTAATGGCCAGCGTATGCGGACCGTGTGAGTCATACGCTGCATACGTCGAAAATTTTGAGCATGCTTAAAATTTGTCGACGAGCTCGGC
Source organism: Eptatretus atami (assembly GCA_035128595.1). Lineage (NCBI taxonomy): Eukaryota > Metazoa > Chordata > Myxini > Myxiniformes > Myxinidae > Eptatretus > Eptatretus atami. The sequence continues at coordinate 71,904,749 of CM068957.1, read as the reverse complement.
GTACTACGACGTATGCCAGCGTGCTTCAGCATGATTTCAGCTGTGCTCTTAACGTATACAAAACTTACCCATAATGTATTCAACGTGTGCCAGCGTTTTAGACAATTTTTCATACGTCGGCATACGCTGGCTAAATCGTCAAGGTGTGACAGGGCTTTACTAAGGAACTGAAGCTTTTCCCATACATCATTCGATTATGCATAAACTGAGTCAAGAGACATGAGAAGGAGACTTGATATGTGCAACTGGCTCAGTGACAGGATGGAGCGGTACCAAAACTGGATCAGCCTGATCTGGTTCAGTGGTTGAAGCCCATTTCCACTTGAACGGTGCATCAACAACCACAACCACAAAACATTTTCCTGGGGGGCAGAACCACTAAGGAGATCACTGAGAGGTACCTGAAAGGGCCTAAGGTCACATGCTTCTGTGCCTTCAATGCCAGATGGGGAATACTAGGCCTTCCTGGTTTGAGAATGACAACAGTAGGATGGTGACGATCAACAGTGAGCGCTACCGGGCCGTGCTCCCGAAGTTCCATAATGATCTAGCCCAAAAGGTCACCAAACCAGCTCAGCATGACCTGGTTTATGCAGGACGGTGCACCCCGCATTCAGCAGCTGGTGACATCATCACTTTCCTGCGGCAGTTCTTCAGAAACCGCCTCGTTTCCCTGGGTACCGCTCATGACTGGGCACCCCATAGCCCAGACTTGAACCCTCTGGACTACTGGTTCTGGGAGGCTGCCAAGGGCTCTGTCTACACACAACTGCCTTGCCACACTGGAGATCTGAAGCAGAGGTGTCAGACTA
>CM068957.1:71861771-71900815 GCA_035128595.1 Eptatretus atami | reverse complement strand
CGCTATCCCACCCCTTTCCATCACCCATCTCCATCTCTATCTCTATCTCTATCTCTATCTCTATCTCTATCTCCTTATCTCTCTCTCTCTCTCTCTCTCTTAGTATTCCCGTCAGCAAAGTGATAGGTGGTATTTGCTCGTAAGTAATATACCAGGAAGTTCATAGCACTTGGTCAACACTGATTTTCAGAACTGACAAAATAAAAAGGAATGGTAGGACTAGAAGCAGGGCAGAGGGGAGAGGTAGCCAGGGGAAGGTGAATTTTATCTCACCAGACCCAGACAAGGAAGAATATTGTTAAACATACCACTACTACTACTTACCTCTTCGTCCCAATGGGACTGACTATTAAAGGTTATGACAAACATTCACCATTTATCTCCGTCCTAAGCTTCACTCTGTGCCTCACATCATGATAGATCCATCTCGCTCAACGCCAAGTTGATTTTGGCCTGCCTGGTTTCCTGCTTCCTGATGGTGTCTATCTCAAAGCAATCTTGGTAATTTGGGCAGGGGACATTCTAAGCACATCACTAAGCCATTATACCTAACCCCTGAAACAGTACCATCTCTACCCATATATTGTGCAGAGATAGCTGAGCCATCATGTTATTACATCCATATAATAAAGGAAAAAAACTTCAGCTTAAACCAAATATATCATGAATTAAAAAAAAAAAACATTTTTGTATCGTATAATCGGTGCTGCCAAAGCAATTAAAATACTTGCGACCACTTTTTGAGCCCCCTCTTATATCTCGTCAAACAAATACTGTATTGCTTTTCCTGTTGTAATGTTTTTTTTATATCTACAATTTATTTTTTAATGACGATTAAGGGAAAATATGAACTTCTGAAGAACCTTGTAGGTACGATAATTACATTCCTAACTGCTTTCTTACCTATAAAATAAGCGGCTGAAAATGATAGGAAGCAATTTTAATGAGAAAATCAATGTATTCTGCGGTGATAAATAATGATGTGGCCACATTATAAGTCGTGTTGTGGAATAGAATGATCTAAACTGTACCATAATTGTGTGCATCCATTCATTTAGCATCGTTGAAACTCATGGAATGGTAAAATGGTACATTATCTCCCACCTCCCCCACACCTCCTCTATTCCCACCCTCCCTCGGTCCTGGTTAGATGTTCAGTATCCTGAACATCCCCACCAATCCCCGGGGCTCCCTGGCTGATGGTTTAGGAGGGAATTTTAGGTCAAAAAAAAAATGTTCAGTCCACTGTGGTGGTGACGATGGTATCTTAGCACACCTTACTCGGTGCTTTGTTGTTCCTAAAGTGATAACGCTTAATTAATCTTAAAAGCTCATGAACTAACATGCTTCTTATGGGTGTACGATTTCAAATCCTGAACTTCTTTTTTGTATGGACTTTTGTATGGACAAATCCTGGACTTCTAGTCTTTTTGGTCTTTTCTCTATTATTATTATGATTATGCAGAGAGCCATGGAAATTTCACTGAATGCAAAATATGACTTCAAGCCCTAAACTCACCCCCCCCACCCCCGTTCCCACCTTATTAAAAAATACAACCCCCCCCCCCCGACCTCTCACACAAACCCCAAGTCTACAATGTTCACCTCCCACCTTCCCCCTCTTAAACCTCAGGCATCAATCATCTCTCCACTCCAATCCTTCAAACAACCTTCCCACCAGTCATGATCGCTTGTCTTGCAGATACATCACCAACTAATAATACGTCCATCTTGATGATACAAACATCTTGTATTATAGAACTTGTACATACATCACCATCTCAGGATATAGATGCCTGGGGCGTCTTTGCCTTCACATAGCAGTGAGCACCAAGATGGTGGCCACAAGATTGAAATGTCTTCAAACCACCTCACCACCCAAAGTCCTCAACCACACATAACACCCTCCTCCCCCCTTTATTCCCGTTCTTCCAAGCAAAAGGGCAAAAAAAAGTCCTTTGTCCAATCTCAAAGATGCTAAAACCACCAAAGAGAAGTCGATTCGAACAGGAAAAGCTCCCAGGAGGAAAGAAAATACAGAAACACATTTATACATGGCAGTGGAATGGAATGATGTCAATAATGATTTATATTAGCTCGATTCCCTTCCTCCTCCCACGTCTCCCAGTTTCGAATTCATTACTAGGACCTATTGTCGGGGGTAATGAAGTAATCAGGCAAACCCGAGGACTGGAAAGAGAGCGTGATGAAAGAAGCTGTTCCCTCGAACCTGAATTAAGTTATTGTTTTTTTTCATATTTATGTCACTGAATTCTTTGTAACTAAGTTATAGGAGCATCCAAGTTAGCTTATGCAAATAAAATAATTATCTTATAATAGTTACACAGAAGCACATCAACGTTGCCGGGTCCCCGAGACCCCTGCTCTGCATCTAAGCCTCAAAAGTAAATAATGACTTCAAACAAATGTCAAATGACATGGGTTTAATATCTGCTTTGAGAGAGTGCCACATAGCTACTTGGGTGGTGCATTTTACACTACCCAAGTAGCCACCACCCATTTTACACCACCCAAGTAGCCACCACCCATTTTACACCACCCAAGTAGCCACCACCCATTTTACACCACCCAAGTTTACAGACCGCTGTATCGATTGCTGAGGCCAACCTTCACAAGGCTGTAACACCGATTGTCTCAAAATCCTTTTAACTGTCGCTTTGGTAGTTTTACAATGAAGGGAATACATAACAGGGAGTGCACAGCAATTGTGAATTGGGCAGCTCCGAGGTGTCTTTGCCTTCACACATCAGTGAGCACCACCATGGTGGACGTAAGATTGAAATCTGTCTTCAAACCACCTCACCAAAATCCTCAACCACACATAACACTCTCTTCATGCCATCAACTTCATTCATGGACAGAGCCATCTCAACAGGAAGTGGATATCATGGTTTATTGCGGTCAGTCGTTTGTCTTCCCGTGTAATTTTTTCATAGCCTAATTGTGTTAATAAAGTTGTGTTAATAAATGATCGTAAATGAATTATACTCTTCATGAAGTATCTTACAGATACATGCAGCGAAGTTACAATGATGAGTGGAGTCAGGGCAGCTGTCCAACCAACCAGTGGGAAAGATTGTTACAGAATTTAAACTAGAGGGGGAGCACTCGGTAGAGTGCAAAACCTCCGCCGCCAATACTGCTAGGTCACTCAAGTGAACCTGATATCCTATTCATTCAATTTGACGTCAACAGTGCACACAGAGTTATAGTTTGCAACTTTCCCTTTTACTTTTAACTTTTACATACTCAATATTCGTCATAACTAGATTCCTTGAGACAGAAATTGATTTTACGTGGGTATATCCACCTGAAGTTCCAAAATCAGCCGCAATTATAATTTTGGCATGTTTTTTTGTTGGAAATCACTTATAACATGTTGAAATGCATCAAAAAAAAATCGAAATTTTGTTGAAAATAAAAGTTGCAAAATTTGTTTTTTTTTTTTTTTTCTCTAACAATTTATTTTTTTTTGGTTGGAAATCACTTAAAACATGTAGAAATGCAAAAAAAAAATCAAATATTTTTTCAAAATGGCCACCATAGCGGCCATATTGGACTTTAGACCAAGTCCAAAATCTAATGGCATGGTCCTTGGACCATACCTAATCCCCACCAAGTCACGAACGAGTGATATCATATCAGCCACGAGTAGATATTAAAAAAATAAAAGTATAATTTTTGAAAAAAGTATAATTTTTGAAAAGTATAAATTTTGAAAAAGTTTTATTTTGAAAAAAAGTTATATTTAAAAAACAAGTCAAATTTAATTTAAAAAAATGAAAAAAAAATAATTTTTTTGAAAAAAGTTCTATTTTTATAAAAAAAGTAAAAATTTTGAAAAAAAGTTACATTTTTGAAAAAAAAGTTATATTTAAAAACAAGTTAATTTTTAAAAAATGAAAAAAATGAAAACTAGATCGACGCGCATGTAGAAATGCCCAAAAAAAAAAATCGAAATTTTTTTGAAAAAAAAGTTGCAAAATTTCTGGGTTTTTTTCTCTAACAATTTTTTTTTGGGGGGGGGGGAGTTGGAAATCACTTAAAACATGTAGAAATGCAAAAAAAAAAATCAAATATTTTTTCAAAATGGCCACCATAGCGGCCATATTGGACTTTGGACCAAGTCCAAAATCTAATGGCATGGTCCTTGGACCATACCTAATCCCCCCACCAAGTCACGAACGAGTGATATCATATCAGCCACGAGTAGATAAAACCCATATCACCGATTAACCATGTGATGATTTGTTTATCATATAATTGACCATACATAATTCAAATTAAAAAAATAAAAGTATAATTTTTGAAAAAGTATAATTTTAGAAAAAGTATAATTTTTGAAAAAAGTTTTATTTTTGAAAAAAAGTTATATTTAAAAAAACAAGTCAAATTTAAATTTAAAAAAAAATGAAAAAAAACTTTTTTGAAAAAAGTTCTATTTTTAATAAAAAAAGTAAAAATTTTGAAAAAAGTTACATTTTTGAAAAAAAGTTATATTTAAAAAACAAGTTAAATTAAAAAAAAAGAAAAAAAAATGAAAACTAGATCGACGCGCATGTAGAAATGCCCAAAAAAAAAAAATCGAAATTTTTTGGAAAAAAAGTTGCAAAATTTTGTTTTTTTTTCTCTAACAATTTTTTTTGGGGGGAGTTGGAAATCACTTAAAACATGTAGAAATGCAAAAACAAAAATTCAAATATTTTTTCAAAATGGCCGCGGATAGCGGCCATATTGGACTTTGGACCAAGTCCAAAATCTAATGGCATGATCCTTGGACCATACCTAATCCCCCCACCAAGTTTCGTCGAAATCCGTTCAGGAGTTTTTCCGTAATACTGTTCACAAACAAACAAACAAACAGACAGGGGTGAAAACAGTAACCTCCGTCCATCTTTGATGGCGGAGGTTAAAAAAAACCCCAAAAACACACACACACACGAACAAGTGCATTATATAATATTATTTTTTCTTCTTCTCATTCTTCTTCATCTTATCTTCGTATATCATGCAACAACGCACCAAGCCAGCTCACAACTGGTTTTGAGCATTTCCATAGCTCATGGGAAACCAAGCTAGGAAATCCCATATTAAAATGAAAAACTCTTTCAGTAAGCAGTAAGTGTGGGATACACTGTATAATATCAAGAATGAAATGAGATGAGACAAAGAGAATAATTTTCTTAATGGTAGGTACTGTGTGAACTGAGCTGACAGAATAATCCAGAGGAAGCACACTTGCCTTTGAGCTGTCCAGTCTCACTGATTGCCAGTCCATTATAACTGTCATCCTGGTGTTCTGGAGGCAGAGAACTGCGGCAACGAGTACGTCTTCCTTCGGATTGGACGTTAAGCCAGCTGCTCATCTCCTGAAGTTTGTTTGGCAGTGAATTATGACAGTGGACTGTCTGTGTTTCAGATGATTGATCAAGCAGCATAATGTGCAGTCATCGGTAAAATTGTACAGATGGTGTAACAAGAAGGTTTAGATGTTATATATTTACAACAGGGAAAGTATCAGATGTAGAATGCTGCCTTGAGGACCAGCCTGCATCAAAGGGGAGCGAATAAGAGAATACTCCATCAGGGACCACATGATGTTTCATAGTTGTGGAGAATGTAGGCCAACCATGAGGTGAAAGGGACCTCTACGTCTTCTGCTTGCATATGACAGCTTGACTGCCAAGTAGCTATCTTTTTGTTGGGGCACGACTATGCCACTGATGCTGTGCCCCGATACCAGTACACTGGTACTTATTTCACTGACCTCACAAGGATGACAGGCGAAGACAACCCCACTTGGTGTTAATTCAGCAGCCAACAGGGCTCGAACTCAGCAACCTAAGATCCTAAACCAGCCACCCTAATCAATAAGCCAACACCAGGCTTGAACTTCTCGTGCCATTATCAGAGAGTTTGACAAATAAGCTGTGGCTGCAGGATGACACCCATGGCTTGAAAAATGTCTAATTAAACTACCATTACCTCCTGCTTAAGATTCAATGCATCGAATCATTTCTGGGAGAGTAGGAATAGCAAGCATGTCCAAGGAGCAGCAGCCAGGATGGAATCCAAATTGATGGTAGGCATCCATGGAGCTTGAGAACAGTAAGGATGTGAGCTATTTGACAATGATCGCTAAAGTTTTGAACCTCATGACACCGTAACCAAGACAAACTGAGTATATGCAAATTAAAGTCAAAAACAATCACATTTATAGTGGCTTTGAGGTGAGGACACTTGCTTGTAGGTTCAAATGTGATTGATGGCAGCACAATTTAGGATTCAGACTCAAAGCTAGTCCCAGGATAATTGCCATAACACTACCGGGTTGTTGGTAGAAAGTGAGCTGGCTCACTGATCATATTCTGAGTGAATTGTCCTCACCTCATGATGTACCATTAATATCCTTGGGGCAATTTAGGAGGGGGACAATGACAATGCTATGTATGAAAAGACAATGCCACCCAAACTCACTATCACTCACTCCCGCCACATCCCCTCCGACTCCAACAACAAATTTTTTTTTTTTTTCATGTTGAAACTATAATTAACTAATGCGAATACATTTTCCTGTGCGAGATAAACAGCTGAGAACCACCATGACAGCGAAGGGAAACAAACACAAAAACACATTCCTTTTCCAGACAGATTTGATAGAAGCAGAGGTGGAAATTAAATAAAATAATTGGCAAAGAAAATGAGAATTCAAGTAAAGACAGGAGATGAAATTTAAAAATAAAACGAAGAGAAATGGGTACCAAAGTGAATACATTCCACACGCCCACGGATTTAATTAATTATCAGTGTCGACGAATGGACCAGTCAGACCCAGACCAGACCGTGTTGTTATAGAGCGCCCATTCTGTCTTGGAGGTCGGTGGTTCAGACAACAACCGAGTCATACTAAAAGTCTTAAAAAATGGTACGTGCTGCTTGATGGCCAACATTTTTAAAAAGAGAGAGCATGGACAAACAACCAAATGTTAGCAACAATTGATGGGCCGAATGGCCTCCTCTTTTGCATCGGAGCTCCATGTAAGGGAACTTTTATTAATAATTCATGACATGTAGGAATGAGCTCCAAAAAACAATTATTCTCAAAGGCTGGATTTTTACACAACACAATGCACTCACATAACTCCATGCATGAATCCTTGTTTAGTTCCTCAACCTCTGATTGCCATCCCTGGTATTGGCCCATGTGTTCTGACAGTTATGGTACACTTAAGCATCCAAGTTAAAGGTAAACCAGCTGAGTGGCATTACAGGGTCTCTCTGCATCCTGTCATGTTTGTCACATTTGATGCTCTTGTGACTCAATGATATTTTGGTAACAAGTGCCTGTACACTTTTCCTGCCGTGTCTATGCTCCACAGTAGCTGTCTAAGGTTCAGGGTTGTTTCATCATCGCTGCCACTATCTGTGGCCTCTGCTGCTTATACCTATGATTTGTGCTGTTTGTTTGACCACCCCTGCTGTGGCTCCAGCACGGGGCACAATATGTCAACCGACTTTTCAATTTGCACCGAGAACAACCTCGGAGTCTTACATGGAGTCGTACGTTTGCTTGACAACATATTCTACTTGCTGACAATATTTGAGTAAGATCAATAAACTTGACCATCCGCACGAAGTCATAATTAAGCATCTTATAACAGCATTTCATTTCCTGGCATGCTTTGCTTCATCCCCTGCATTTATTAAAGGAATTTGCCCACAATGTGTTTCGTTCACCTTGTTAATAATAAGTCAGTGAGTCATGTAAAGTGCAATACATTATGGTGTTCCTAATTAGTTAAAATGACATGAGGGATGACCCTTGTGTTATAGACATCATTGATCTCTCCTGACAGCCAATTGAGAAACACAATTGAGTCGACCAAAAAAATTTCCTAATATTTCAATCTCCCCCTGACTTTCAGCAACTAACCATTCCTTGTGCACTCTTCTATTTTCAAGGTGTTCACTCACTCACTTAATTGCTCCATTTTTCACGCATTTTGGAAACCACCTCCCTGCCCTGCTATCCCCCTCCGTAGTCTGCGGTGTGTCAGTTAGATGACTTTTTTTTTCTTCTCAATTATGATTTTTTTTGTCCACTTGGTTGATGAGCCTCCTCACATGCACATGAAACACTCCTGGTGAAATTAGCCACTTCCATTTGGGTGAGTTCTAAGGTTACGCAGTCGACCATGTGGCATCTAATAGCTGTGATTATCACATCAGATCGGTCCAATGAGACACCAGTAAAGAGAGGAAGTCAGAAGTAATTTAAAGATGAAATTAACCTCAAAACCTAAGGTAGATCGCCGGGTGTTAAACGGGGGTCCATGTTGTATTGCCTGTGCTTTACTTTGGTGTGGCCACATAAAGTGGTAGGCCTGAATGTGACTGAGGACTTCTGTTGAAGCTTTTTTGAGATGTGTGTGCAATATCAATGCGAAACTGTCCCAAGCAATGGCATCTCATTTATATCATACCGGTATATAATCGGAACCAGACTCTCTAATGGTTAGTTGGAGCGTCCGCTCTAAGTCTGGGAGATCGGTGTTTCAAACTGCAGCTGAGTCATACCAAAGACTTTAAGAATGGGACACGCTGCTTCCTTGCTTGACGTTCAGAATTTAAAAGGAAAGAGTACTAACAAACAATGTTGGGAAGGCAATGGCAAACCACCCAGTATAACCCTTGCCAATAAATTGCGTCGGAAGCACCAAAGCCATGTAAAGAGTACGGTACATTAAATCAAAAATGCCAATGTGGTTCGATCGTGTGTCGTTTACCTGGGATGATCATTAAATCCCCATGGATGTGAACTCGATTCCTGATTAAAAGCACAACTTCGGTGAAAAAAAACTCCCTCCCACCTCCTGAAATCTACAAATGGAGATAACAACCAACGAAGCAAACAAAGACCACGAGTACCCTCTTTCATCATAGATTCCCAAAATATCAACAAACCCACAACATTTATCTTTCATCGAATCAATCCGTTGAAAAACAAGAAGTTATCAGCTTTTTGGGATTTTAAGGTCACGTGACCAAATAATTTGAGATCAATCCTCTAACGGATCAGAATGATTCTCGCAGCGATGGGAGCGTTTTCCGAGCATATTTTGGGTTCTTTCATCCTAATACAGTGTGTGGTCACATCATACATTTACTCCAGCAATTGCGGTGTGGCAAGTTTGTCCCATAAGTGGACGGAGATGGAAAATTGCACGACGATAAAGTGGTGGTCATATAGTCAGCAGGAATGCTTTGGTGATCTCAGAAGGACACTTTGATCATCCGCTCCACAACGATTTCCACAGGACGAAGCTTGTCGGCTTGCAAAGGAATCCAGGACACAAAGGGTTAAAAGATTGCACCATTGCTTTAAGAGGACTTGAGCAGTTGGAATGAACATAAAATCAATGAGAAATTCTTCATAGAAATAATTGTCCTAAATTATGTGCTGAGCATTGCCAGGCTGGTGTACAATGTGGGAACTAAAGGGCTTAACAAAGTACAATCTTTTTTTAGGAGCAATAACCAAAACACCAGAAATCATTTCTATCAATATTCGCAGGTAAGGTGTTTTTATATTTATTATCACATTTATAAACTTTTAACGTGCTCACCTGTGGGTTAGTAAATCCTTGTAACGACTCTCGCGGCCTATAATTTCATCGAACTGCTGCCTGGTTGGTCGATGACTTGCTGCTTTCCCTTCTTGATCCCAGATAGAGGATTCCAGAGGATGACATCACCTGGCCTGCTCGAAATGACCATGATATCGGCTAGCTGGCTTTCCGACTCTCCGAACGGATCCATCAAACAAAGTTATTCCATTACAATGGCGATTATCACTTCCCATCTGCTCATTGTTGTTTGTTTGTTTTTTAAATTCTGCATTGTTTCCGAGGCAAGCAGAGAATTGCAAACGGGCCGGTTCTAAATTTTCGCCTTTTTTATATCTTTGATCTAATTAGTGTATATGACTGTCTGTGGCCTGTTCCAATTCATAGCACAGAAGAACCATGGAGGATCACAAGATCGGGTGGCGAGGCCTTGCTGATAATGGACTGACTGCTCGCCTTAGCGCCATCTTTCACAGTGACAATTATTTTATGTTTGCATTTCCTGGCCTCATATTTCACCAGGATGCTGGTTGTTACCGTGTGATCCATTTGCTCCTGATATTTTCCAACCGGCGAATGATTTAGGCCTGCGGGTGTATGTATTTGCTGGGAAAAGTAATTTTATCATGAGGCCTTGTGTTTCTACTTCCTTTCCCTCTTATCATTTTCAGCAATAGACTGTGCACTTTTCCTTCTGGTGCCACCTGGTGCAGTGTTTTGCAGGAAGCACTGTATCATGGAGCACTATACCTGGCTGTGTCATTTGCAACAGGGTATCCTACGCAAGATGTCTGGGATGATGTACGCGGCCTAATTTTTTTTAGTTTCCTTTGTGACTCAATCTCAAATTAACCATATTCCTTCATTGGGTCCCTCCTTGTTCATAACTTCTGCAGTGATCTCATGAGGTCCAGTGAATGTTGAGCCTCCAACCGGATATAAAAACAGATCAGATATTTAACTATTATAAGACAGAGCTAATGTTTAAGAATCTTTCGAAAAAAAATGTTCTCATTTATAATAATTACTTCAGCAGTTACTGTTATGCTAAATGACCTGATGTCCTACTTAAATTATGCAGAGAACTAAAATTGGCCTCCATGTTATGGACTGGCGCTCTTAATAGAAAAAAAAAAGCAAGACAATCTCGAAATTGATGAGTCCCAAAGGACAAAACAGCTGTCCTCGAGTGGCTTTGTTAACCCAAACTACATGGAGCTACAATTCTCTGCCTCTACGCGGCGTGTGAGAGGCACTTCTCCGTCCTTGATTTATTTATAAGAGTAACAGGAGGATTTTTGGACTACACATGATGTCGTAAAAAAAAAATTATTTAGGAAAGGCAGCATCCATATTATGCAAGATATTATCTGTTTGGAGAACATGCTCATTGTAGTACTGCAGCATAGCAAACCAATTGTTCGACTTTTCATAAAAGCACCAAAATTGGTACATATGTTGACTAATGTATTCTGAACAATTCTGGATATGGAGCCACTCGAGATTTTGCCTTGTTCAGCTTTGGCGGCCATTTTTGAAAATGGCCGCCATTCTACTTTAACAACATGGGATATCTGTCATTGTTATTCTCTTTGTAGGTTTCTCAGAGGTGATAAATACTCCATGTGATTGCATTTACAAAGGAAAACAATACAAATGTCATTTTTGTTGATTTTATTATAGGTGACTGATTATATTATTATATGGATTATATTATTATATGGTAGTCACTGATGGTGAAGCAGTCATCTGCCTTCCAAGGCAGGAAGATGAAAGCTCTCTGGCTCCATGCGGTCAAGAAGAGGCGGACACTCGCATCATGCTACATGTGGCCTGCTGCAGAACATGACCACCGTCGGATTCAAGTTCGAACCGTAGACACCGACATCGTCGTCTTGGCGGTGATGGTAGCCCAGGCACTACCATGCATGGATGAACTCTGGATTGCCTTTGGTACGGGCAAGAACTACCGCTACATCCCTGCCCATGAAATAGCTGCCTCCTTCGGTCCACAGAAGGCACGTGCCCTCCCTGTCTTCCACGCCATGACCGGATGTGACACGGTATCGCATTCGGGGGCATGGGAAGAAATCTGCCTGGGCCACATGGAACTCGTGTCCAGAACTGACAGATTCTCTTGTGACCCTGACCACCAGGCCAGTCAACATCCAGGATGACACCATGCACTGCATTGAAAGGTTTGTGGTGCTCCTCTATGACCGCACCAGTCCATATACGACGTCAACGAGGCCAGAAAGAAACTCTTCGCCAAGAGGAACTTCGTCCAGCGCATCCCACCTACCTACGATGCTTTGGAACAGCATGTGAAAAGATCAGTCTTCCAGGGTGGCTATGTCTGGGGGCAGGTCTTGGTCCCTCAACCCGTGCTTCCATCACCAACAACTGGGGCTGGCGGCAAAAGAGGATGGGTCCTACGAACGCTCTGGACCACACTCCCTGAGGCTTCAAAAAGCTGCTTCAGCTGGTGTCGTGCGGCTGCAAAAAAGGCTGTAGAAACCGCTGCAAATGCAAGAAGGCTAATCTGCAATGCACTGGACTGTGTGCTTGTGAAGGAGAATGCAGTAGACAGACGCAGTAGACACAGACGAGATATCGGCCTAGCTTAGAATGTGCAAATGCAAAGTCGCATTGCTTGTAAAAGTGTTGACTTCTTGATCCAGAGCCAGTACACTTGAGCTCAGAAACTCATATTGTACTAGACTGAGTATGCGTGTACCATATGTCCTGGTAGAATGGTAGTAGACAGTAAACCGTAGCCGCTTCAAAGTGAAGTGTGCAATAATTTGACTACATTTTCTGAGTTTGTCATTATCACGATTATCAGTTCCCTTTTCAAAATAGAGTAAAGTATGTAATTATAATTTAATTTTTGTTGATTCCAAACCCATTGAATGGATGATATCATTTGACTCTTGTTCTCCAGGCAATAATGGGTACTTTTCAGCGAAAAGTTTCAGGAGAGCAGCAATTTAACAATCAAATAATGGCTTTTTTACCGAAAATACTGGCTCATAATATTTGAATACGCCTTTTCTTGTCAATTTACTGAATTTTACACTTTCCTTATATCTACCACCAATACAATAAGAAAATAAGAGCATACAGCCAATTTCGCTAAAGTAGAATGGCGGCCATTTTGGAAAATGGTCGCCGAAGCTGACCAAGGCACAATCTCGGGTGGCTCCAATCTAGAATTGTACGGAATACATTATTCTACATGTGTACCAATTTTGGCTTTTATGTAAATTTGAACAATTGATCTGAAATATCAGACGACGCTGCCAGACCATTGGTATATTTGTATTCTCACAAAGTCCTGGGAACAGTCAAACCAATCTTGATGAAAACTACTATGACTGTGGCTCAGCCCTAATTAATCCCGCCTTCTTCGTGGTGTTGGCCGAGGGGAAATCTTGCACATCTTTTTCACGAACTGTGCAATAATCAGGTCTGATGTTTGACTAGAGCTGTTTTGAGCATGACGTAGCAATTTGTTTGCAATGCAGGCGATAACTCACTTACTCTTCATGAAAAACATGGTTGGATCTTTAATGTTATTATGTAATTCCTTAACGTCAATCCGAGGGATGATGCACGCAGGCCTTGCCTGCGAAGCAACAACCCAACAGTTTATAGTTTCTTCGGGAATGAACCCCATACTAGATGGCTCGGAGGTAAGTGCACTCACTACCTCTGCACCATACTTTCAGTCAAATTGATGAAAACTGAGGGGTGATTAATCTCCTACACTAGAATGGGAAAACTATACTGACATAAGGACTATGTTGTACATCTATATACATATATAAATGCAAGTTGCACGATTGTGTCTGAACGGGGTAAACGTCATAACCGCAGCATGTACAATGCTGAATGATGCCTCATTTAAGAGCTCTTGAGTCCGGACAGTGCATGAGGAGGTCTAAAAATATCGAAATTCAGGCAAGTTTGAGTTGTGTGCATTTTTGTTGTGCACACGGGTGGTGTATAGGCTCAGAGTCGTTGGTTCGCACCCTCTACCGGAAATAAAATAAAATAAATTAGTGCGTCAATTTTGTCAATGTATCATTACCTTTCCATCGATTTACTTCACAGAGAAACCTTAGCAGGCTTAACAGTTAGTGACTACTGTATATTATGCTGCCAAAGGTCGTTCCTTGCAAACTCCATAAATATTTCACACTCCATTGGGAACAAATTATCTTGCAACAGCTCGCTGGAATCGTATTATCCGCTAGTTCAGTATAAAGAAAAGTTTTGTTCCAAAAATAAAACCAGAAAGCCAGCTGTTTTGGAAACCTTGATTTGATGCGTGAACACAAGAATAAAGCATCAAATAAATTGGAATCATTTATTTTCTAAGTGAACCAATCACCAACAAGGTTGCAGTGATTTCACATCCAATCACTATCTCCAAAGCACGCCCTCTTTGGGTACCGTACTCTGTTTAGCAATTTGCCACATCTGCATTTCCTTGTGGATGTTAAAGGTCTCGCGGCATCTTGAGAGCAATTTTAAACTGTGACATGAGTACAGTGTACAGATTTCCCTGACGAAGGCCACTCTGAAAGCCTTCAATTTGATTTATTGCCCTCATTCAGATCACGAAAGAGGAAGTAGCTTGTATCCGTTTATTTGCCTTCATTCAATCTTTCAAAATATTTTTTTCTGTCAAAATTGATGTCAGATAATTCTCTGCTTGTCTTCTTCCTTAACCATGCCAGCTCTATGATTATGTTGTTCATAAACAAATGCAGAGCGATAAAATGTTGTCTTAATGCAACCTACTTTTGTATAAATTGCTGTGCTCCAGCTGTTACAGGCCCTACTTATGCTCCAAGTATGCTCTGAGAGCGCTGATATAACAGGTCAGGATATCTTTGAAAACGAGCGTGGGTGGTCCGGCAGACAGCCTGACATCCGGCCGTTTCCATTCCATTGAAAGGAAAAAAAAAAAACCTTGTATGCTTTTTCAAGGAGCAGGTTTCTGTCAACCATCATGTCGTGGGACATCACTGTGTTAATTGCATCTCTCCCACTTCAAACACCCATTTGATTCATAATAACGGGGAGACTTAAAGGAGTGTCGGAGCCAACTTTTTTCTTGTTCCTGAAAAAGCTGAAGGTTTGGTTTGGAGCTTGGAGACAGCTCCCTTTATTTTGCCCTCATTATTTTGTCCAATTTCTTTCTTAAATCACCCACTTCATTTAAGAAAGAAATTGGACAAAAGATTTCTTTCTTCACATCAAAAAACATTTATACACATCCTTACTAATAATTCTACGACTGCAGTACTTCCTACTTCCACTAAGTAATTAGTCCCAATTCATAGGATCAGCTCAGGAACGTATTTGGCCAAAGTCTTTCGAGAACCTGCTGGTCAGGCCTGATGTTCCACTGAAGGTGCCAAATTTGGAATTTGTTCAGGATGCCATTGATAACTCGCCAACTCTTTTCAAAAAACACCGTAGAATTTTTAACATCCAAAAACTAATCTGAACAGATGAGTACTCCGGCTGAACATCAATCCTATGGATGGCAGACACATTGATGGCCCTGCATGCAAAACAGCAGGATGACAGTTTATAGGTAGGTTGAGATTTAAACCCACATTGGATAGCTCAGAGGTGAGTGTGCACACCTTGAGGCTATCCTTCCAGCCCCACTAATTATACATATGTGTGTGTATGTATATATATATATATGTATATGTATAGTATATGTATATGTATATGTATGTTTTAAACCTCTACATTTTTTGGACTATCTTGTTCATCGAACTTTCTGAATCCTTGTCTCTAAAGGGAAAAATATAAGTTCAATATGAGAAGTAGAAAGGAAAAAAGAGATGGAGATTCAAAAAGAGAAATCACATGGTTATGAAGGTTGAGAGCGTGATATAAGAAACAAAAGAAATTAAAGAGAAACTGAGATGAACAGACATGCAGACAGACACAAATGGAGATGGGGAAATTGAGAGGGTGTCCTTGTGTGACAGTGGCAGCGAGCATTGTGCAGGTGATGAAAAATTCCAGATAAAACCTTCGCATCATGATTCAAACTTTCATACAAGAGATTTCCTCTACATCACAGGAGCTTGAGGCATGCCGTTAAGGTATGAATCCCGGTGCTAACAGCCAGGATGACATTGGTGATGGAAAGAACAAATATTCCTTTCATGCTTCCTTTTTTTTTAATGCTCAGAAAATCCTCCTTGAATGTTTCACAGGCAGCACAGTGATGGGTTGGACACATGCAATTACTGCTGTGTGGAGATGGCAGAGTCTGCGCCAGATTTGCAAGGCCTATTAACGACGACTGTGGCATTCACATTTTACTCACATTGTGTTGTGAGAAAATAGAAAATGCGAATATAGGATAAAATCTTGACAGCCTCTTTGCCTCAAATATCATTATGCCTAAACAATTATGGTAAGATGAGGCAAGACACCCTCCCCCTCTTTCTCCAGGCGTATAACCTCCTCGGTCCTGACATTATGTTCAGTATCCTTAACATCCACACCAGAGGGCTCTCTGCCTAACGGTATAGCAGGAAGTTTCCAACGCACAGCCAAAATGTGGAAAGATATACGTCAAAACTTTCTTTCCCAAGAAACTCAGCTAATTTTCAAGGAATTACATGGAAATGTGAGAAATGGAAAAAGCGTAAATCAGCTCATTCATGGCCTGTGAGATGTCTCAGGAACAAGGTGGGAAAGGGCTGTTTTAATGGATTATAATGGTAATGAACTTCCACCACGGATGTTGACGACGAGAACATACACAGATGGATGCATATTTTGTTGCCAGTTAGAGTAACAATTCATATCGTGAGAGAGCTGCATGTTGAATCGTAATCTGGAAAGATGTTAGCAAGAGGAAGCGTGAGTGTATGACTGTAGCGATGAATCTTTCCTTGAGAAGGACATTGTGAGACAATCGGGAGTATGTGGACCAGGTGGGCAACCATTATACCACAGATTTTAGTGCCGAGTGTGAGCAGAATGCATGAATAGTGGGCTGCAAGAACGTAGATATACATTAGAGGATGTGTAAGAAGGGTTTTTGAGGTCATGATGGAGATGGTTTCATGTTAGAACAAGAACAGCACTTGGTAGAGTGCATACCTCCGCCAGGCTGAACATTTTACTTTTTGTATCACACTGATGAGCCACATCTGAAACTGGCCCTTAACCAAAATCGAATGGGTTTGTTCTTGTCACACACCTAACATATTCACCAAATTTTGTCATAATCCGTGCATAACTATTTGAAATATAATGCTATGTATCCTTTTGGCCCGATCTCTCAATGGTGAAGAATCACTTAAAAAATTCCAGTGTTCTAGTATCCGGATCTTCGCCAAAATCTAATCAGTTGATCCTTGTCTCCACACACACACACACACACACACCTCCACCAAATTTAGTCCGAATCCATCCATACCGTTTTGAGATATCCTCCTCACAGACAGACAGACAGACAGACAGACAAACAAGCAGGCAGACAGACAGACTATAAATTACTCATAGAGCGACACTTGGAAAAACAGAACGAATCAAACACTGTTGTGGTGTTCCCTCCATTGTCACGGCTGGGAAATAAGAGGCAATGAGGGACTCAGTTTACCAGTGGATTTCCTGTTGAACAAAGTCAAATGAATGAAAAATATATTGCTGTGAAAAACATATATTGTATTTGATATGTATATATGTATGTATGTTTTATTTTATTTTGAATCTGTTTACATGTTTATTATGATGATCATCTGTTTCTGAGAAATTGTCAAAAGTATGAACTTGTGCCGCATCTCCCAGTGTTAAAGGATCATCAAAAAGATTCCAGGATCAGCATCCCTCAGACAAATTTATGATTTAATCCTCAGTTTTGCGAAGAAGGTTATTTTCATTTTGTATCTCCAATCCAATTTTCTGTTGAGGAGAAGGAAATAATTAAATAAATAACAAAATAATTAAGCAACTAAATAATTAATTGATGCAACAAATAAATAATTATGTCATTAAATAAATAATTAATTAAACAAAGAATTTGATCATTACTTCATTAATTAAATAAATAAACAAATAAGAAATTTGTACGTTGGGTAGAACTTAAAATTCATCAATTCTAAGTCATTCATTTCTTCCAATGTTAAAGGATCATTAAAAAAATTCCCGGATCAGGATGCTGACCAAAAATGCGCGTTTCTGTCCTCAGCCGGTCACCTATATGCACAAAAACATTTTTCAGAACAATTGCTTCAAAACTGTGGACAAAAATCGTGTGAACAACAGGACAAACAAACAGATATACAGACCAACATACTGTACTTGGCAAAATACTTTCACCAAGTAATAAACAGACAGACAAGCTGGTAGGCGGCGATGGGTCGCCGAGCATGGAAACTATAAGATATAGAGCAAAATGGATGTCATATAGCAGATAGGGAATCACCTTTAGAATTATGCACATCAAATCTCATCCAGTTCCATCCCTGATAACTACTCGGTATCCATTTGAATGAAAAGTACCGAAAATGCGGTTTGAAAGCGGAAATCCCCAAAGTTTGAGGGGTTCTGTGGGTGAACAAAGATCTAAATCGAAAATCCGGCTCGATCGTTTGTGCACAATGTATTCCAGACATTAGTGTGAATTTTCATGACCATCCGACCATAACCCTAGGAGGAGTAGCATTTGGCACCTCCAGCTCTCGCATATTATCGATTTTTGCACTAATTGACCTTTGACCACTGACCTAAGCGAAATCGGTCAATATGTCCTGAGGCAAAGTTGTATACTCATTGAGTACCCTGAACCTGCAAAGTTTAATTCGTATCGATGCACTCACCTGGTCGCTAGGGCCTTCAATTTTCGCCAATTTTCGCGCATACCATAATTGTAGAGGGCGCTGCGGTAAAGTATTCCATATATCACAAAAAACCGGAATATATTTGATAGAGCATCACCTGTAGATCATTCGTGCCAAATTTCATAACCCTACGTGGGATAATGGCTTTCGGAATTGATTTCGCGTGAACGGTACTGATTTTGAAGGTTTTTCGGTTGTTGCTAGGGAACCAAAGCGTCCTTAGCAACCATCACAATTTCCAAAGCACTAGGTCATAAGATGTACCTACCACCCGAGTTTGGTCAAAATCCACCCGCGTTTACTACCAATTATGCTTGATGACAATACGAACAAACATCCAAACAAACAGACAGAATTACTGACAATAAGGGTCACCTATTTCGGCGACCCAACAGAGGAGAGAATATATCTTCAGTGGCAGAGGTAAATAAAGTGGAAGTCGCTGACTTTGCATGGAAATTAAGTCAGAAAGTTAATTTTAGATCCAAATTGTGTCACATTGTGCATAGGTTTGCTCGAGAGAGTTTTTGATTTGATCAAATAGCTGATAATGAGAATGTTGAACATTTGGCAGTTGATGGATTGTGAAGCTTCTTTAGGAAGTGTTTCAACGAGCCTCAGTTAAAACACCTGGTGTAATGGTTGTAGCGTCTGCACTGATTTGGGAGGTTGGTGGTTTGAACCCCAACTGAGACATACCAAAGACTTTATAAATGGTATGTGCTGCTTCCTTGCTTGATGCTCAGCATTTAAAAAAGACTAGAACACGGTCGAACAATTACAAGTCTGAAATTATAGTGCAGGCTTTGATGGGCCAAATCACCTCCTCTTGCGTCAAAGTTCCTTTTAAGAGAACTCATATTAATAAGTGAAAAAAACCAGGGACGAGGCTATATCGTTCAGGTTTTAATTTGTATTGCGGGGATAGAGAAAGCAATATTATTGTGCTGGAAAAGGAATGGAGGAATTTTTTTTTTTTTGAAAATGCAAAATATCAATAACGGAGAATAATAGTGCACGGGTCAATTTCGTGTGAAGCAAAACAAATGAGGTGATAAAAATTTATTACAAAAAGGAAGGACGAAACTTTATGGTATTGGTTTGAAGTGTTGGCCGATCTACGATGGGTATGGCTTCCGATTATGTCCCGGAACGATACCCCCAGACTACAAAAACAGCCAAACAATGGTTCTGTCGTCCAGGAGCCAAAAGGTCATTGCTCTCCTGGAAGTAAAAGTTTATCCACACAAAGGTATAATGTTGGAGCCTCCATATGTTGGTGTACATAAGGGTGGGAAGACTTTCTGGGTTGTCTGGATTACCCGAAGCAGTTGCACTTGTGGGCTTTTATTCAGCCTTTTGCAGAGTAATCGATTCGTTTGCCTGAGTTGCTGCAGGTTTGAAGCATCTGATGATAAGGTCTCTTGAGGGAGTCTTCAATGGGACCTGCATGCGTCTGCTCAGCTTCCAGCTCAACCCATAGGGTACTGCACCTGGGGTCTAGAAGAATCACCCATAGATGTGCTATCATTTAAAAAAAAAATGGATCAAATTGAGAGTTTCATGAGAGATGGGCAGGGAAGTAGGGTGGTAAATGTTGTTTACCTGAAGAAAATGACACTAGCCCCTACCTTTAAAAAATACACTCATCATTAACTAATGTAGATACCCTTAAAAAAACAAAACAAGGTGAGGGCCAGAAACCAAGTTTGAGAGAGACTTCACATTACATTGTCGTGAGGCTTGTTGATACAGTGAAAGCCTGTATTATCTTGTCATTGTTAGACGTTAGCATGGCCATAACTCTGGGTCGGCCTGGGAAGGCTCCCCAAAGTTTCAAAGACGATGAATACATTTTGATTTATTGCTTTGTGTTACCAATAAAGGCTATTCTAGTGTTATTATATTCTAAACAAACGAGGGATATTTATTGAGAAACATATTTTGAGTATTCTTGGATTTTTCAATCCTTTTAAAGTATCTCATTGGACGACGCATAAAGCTTTGAAACCTACCCCAAAATAATCTACCTTCAGTTACGGTTCTGGATGTCAGGAGCTCAAAATATGTGTCCACATTGCATAGGTAATCACATGGTTGAGTGCATATATTATAAGCATTGCACAATCAATCATTAGTTCTTTGTGCTGGAAAAGTCCCACAACTATAGGAGAAGGTACAAGTCGATTTCTTAATGATGTATCAGATGTGATCTTAATGCTGTATATAAGATGTGTAATACCATCTACTAGTTTTGGCAAGTCAAGACAATTACTTGTACAAAAGGCTGAATTTTGAATCATTCATCCATGATAAACTCATCGTGTTTTATAAAACGTAGCTGTGGACAGGATATGATGAGTTGTTTTGAAACACAAGGTCAAGATACAGTGATTGGAGAGGGAAGAGGTGTGAAATAACTTTCTGATCCTGTCTAGCAATTCTATGCAATGTATCATTCTGGCCTATGCTATCTCTATCCAGACGGAAGAACAAGATAAATTACCTGTTCTGCAACGATGCTCAGACATGTATGATGTCACAGAGCCTTGCAGTGTTATGAAAGTAGCAGATTAAAATCTTCAGACAATAACATCACCGGAAATCAACCTGGATCATTTGGTGATCAGAGCAATACTCAAAGTTCAAGTATGAAGTCTAGTAGCAAAAGTAAATCCTCCAATGCATATTCAAAAAGTCATTGTGAGTAAATAAAGGACATATGACTAAGAATTTGAGTTTAAGTTTACTTATTTTGAAACAAGTTTTTGTTAGTACAGGACTCGTTACCTCCACCACCGAAGGTAGACAGAGGTTATGTTTTCACCCCCATCTGTCTGTCTGTCTGTCTGTGTTTGTTTGGCTGTTTGTTACTTGGCAAAATTAATTACAGCCCAAACCGCTCAGCTGATCGTTCTGAAACTTTCACAGATTGTAGGCACTGTCCATGCGATGATCCACAACACAGTTTCGTAAAAATCAATCGAAAGGCCAAAAGGTCAACATTGGCTAAATTTCTGAAATTGTCAATTTTCATCTTATTGACTTGAAATTTGAACAGGATTTGCATATTTGTTTGTCATTGAATTCAACCACCATTAATTTTAAAGGTAGAAATTGTTTTTGGGATTTTGCAAGTATCATACTCTGCCCAATGTCTTTCTTGTTTGTTTTTCTGTGAGGAGGATATCTCAAAAAGTTGTGAATGGATTCAGATGAAGTTTGTGGGACAGATTGAGTGTGTGACAATGACGAATTGATTCGATTTTGTTAAAGATCTGAACCCGGCTACTAGAATTTTAAAAGTAATTCTTCATTATTGAGAGATAGGGCTAAAAACGATGCCTAGCACGAGATCTCAAACAGTTATGGACGGATTCGGAGGAAACCTTGGTGGACAGGTTGGGCATGTGACAAGGACGAATTGATTCGATTTTTTTGGTGAAGATCTGAATTCAGATCCAGATATGAGAATTTCTTAATTTTTAAAGTGATTCTTCACCATCGAGAGATGAGGCCAAAAACGATATGTATTAGAATAAAAAAAAAGAGGCTTGGTTCTACAAAACTTCAATATATACATAAACAGAGACATTTTGAAAGACATTACCATAAAACAGACTAAAAAGAAAACCACAAAGCTTTTCTTTGTGCTCTCATCAGGGGAAATTCACACAAAGTGAATGAGGTAAGGAAGAACAGTCTATAGACACCTATCACCAAAGTCAATTTCGATTGGATGTTCTTTACTGATGCGTCATCACCTCCCAATGGTCCAGGTGAGAGGAGCCTGTTCAGTGTTCAGTTCTCCGATTGGAGGTTGCAGAGTCTGGGTAGTTCTGCTGGGTAGTCTGGGTAGTTACGTTTCTTGTGAAACATTCTAGATGAAACGACATAATGGGTTTTTGTTTTTTCTGAAATGACAAGATTCATGGAAAGTTTGTGAAATTCTATTTTATGACACCATCTACACCTTATGTAGAATAAAAAGGTGGAATTTCTGCCCCTTTCCCATATTTTTCACCTCATTTATCTCCTTAAAACTTCATTGCTTTCTTTTTCTGCCTCCTTCCTAAATCCCTTACCCTCCATCTCCCTTTAATCCACACCCATGTTTCATTATTTTATCTTTCCTGATTTAATCCCCACCAACCCCTTCCTCCATTCATTTATTGTGCACGCTACGTGCAGCTAGCCACTGAAAGCTTACTGGATGAGCATATCTCAGGAAAGTGTGCAGAAAGTCTTTTGAAGTTTTCATAAGTCTCCGTGCAGAGTATAGTGTCGAGTCTGCATTGGCAGACAAGTCAAATAAAGCATTTTATCAAGTGAAAACCCATAAGAGGATGTTAACTACCCTGCAGAAGTGAGGTGGGGCTGAAGTTTTGAGCGTTAGCACTTTTTCAGAGCAAAAGAGCTTTTTTAGGTTTGTACAAGTCTCATTTGAACCTGCACTGACCTTGTGCCTCGATTGTTTTGTAGGGCATTCACTTTGCTATTGGAATGAGATGCTCACAATAATCCAAGAAACGTTTACTTTTGTATTGGACTATCGTGTGAGTATCTAATTCCAATAACTTTTTGAATGGCTCTCATACTTTTTTTTTTAATACATGGGCCTAGGCTCACAGAGGAGCTAAACGGCAAAGGGCAGCAGGCTTACAAACCACCAAAGGGTATGTGGGCAAGGGATGGGGTGAGGGGGCTGGGGTTACACAAGAAGCTAGAGAAGAAGGGGTAACACAAAAATGAATAACAATGGCCTGAACATGAACATAATGGGAAAGAATCGGCATGAGGAGAAGAGATTGTGGGTGTGCATAAGTGAATGCATGACGTAGTGATAGGTCTTTGGACTTTGAGAGGGTGAGCAGGTTCAGGTTTCTTGAGGAACACATGTGACTCGGGGTGGCTTGAGGGGGATAAGGTGCAGGAAAGGGCAACAGGAGCAAGTCCAGATGTAAGTTTGCATTAAATCGAGAGCTCATCAACGTATTGCTGGTTTTAGAGTGACCGCTGAAAGGAATCCACTTCTTGTCTTGAGTTTCCAATGGTGCAAACTGCACCTAAATTCTGTGTTGCACTTGACATGCTTTGCCTTCACGATATTCTTGTGCAGCAGAGAATGCTCCTCGTGTCCAAAACCTGCAGATCTCCATGTTGGATCTCAGGAGTTCAAATAGTGAATGTACTTTTCCTCGGCAAGCCAGTGTACAACATCTTCTCAACTTTCCATCTATGGCATTAGCAGTGGAGTAATCCAAACCCTGAGGTCCATCACTCAGAGGTTTGCAAATTTTTTAAAAAAACATCATAAACACAGCACAAAGGTTCCTCATGGAGCTCTTTATTTGGATGTCCTATTGGAGGACAGTGTTTTGTAAAATGATTTGGGAGTTTGAGTGTTAATATAAATGAAATAGTAATTTTCACTCGAGCATTGTAGCACTGGGATATCCAAATCCAAAATCCGTTGGGACCATACTCTGTACAGAGCATCGGTGCTGCCAAAGCGGTCTCCTGGGCTATTGGGCATAATCCTGGACAGGTCACCACTCCAACACAGGATACTCGAATGGTTCAATCATCCCAGCAAGCTGGTACTCATTTTGCCAACCTGGTATTAATTCAACAGCCAAGCAGGATTTAGAACTCAGGATCCTAGGATCCCAAAACCACCACTCTAACCATTAAGCCAACACCAAGCATACTGGAATATGGGAGATGGGAAAAGCAGCTCAAGCTTCTTGAGCACAGCATTCATGATGAGCACAGCACTTATTGAGCACAGCAAAATGTCAGTTCCCTTCCTTCGAAGCCATGAAGCTGGTTTTCTCACTTGCTTTCAATCGCAGGCAAACCCTGTGGCATTTTCAGGCAAATAAAGTTTTGTGTGCCATGACTTGCATATAAAACTTGTGAAATTTCGAATTGCCCCTCTCTTTGTAATAAAACTGCTGTATGACATGCCTTTTGCTTGTCCTGAACTGAAACGATTTTTTTTTTTCTGAACTGAAACGATTCTTATTTTTCTCATGATGGTAAATAATTTCACGAGAATCCCAGGCCTGAATGCTAGGGACTTACACGATATGGTTCAAGGAATGTGCCATCACTTTTAAGCTGTCCAGAGTGGGTTTGAATCCTGACAAGGTTATACACCGGCACCCTAGTGTTTCATATGCAGGGTGATGGATGCATCAACGCGTGTGCCATCCATTGCAATGCGGTTAATTTGGTGGACCCGTCTCCCAGCACTGGAGGGAGGTGGGCGTTAAAGATCTCACGGTGTCTTTTGCGAAAAGTAGGCAAATTATCTCTCGGCAGACTGCACAAATTACAAATTGCTGCCACTTTCGGTTGAACCTTGGGTATGGCCAGCCATTTTATGAAAGGTCAGCTGCCAGGCTGACCCCACGAGGTGGGAATAATTGAAGTAGGAGTAGATTCCCCAAACTGAAAGCTCATGTTAAGCTTCAAGTCAATCTGAGGCCTCTGTGATTATCCTTCCATGAGGGAGAAAGAGAAAAAAAACATTGATTAAAAAGGTCACGTTGCAATAACATGCTCCTGCGCCAACTCCATTCCGAATGGTGGCCATTTTCAAAGGGCCTGTACCACCCCACTTATACCAAGAAATACAAGGAACTTCAATGCAACAGGAGGCCATTACACTCATCAAGCCTGCCCAATCCTGCCAATATCCATGTACCCCTCTATCCTCACTCTCTTCTATAGATACCTATCCAATTCTAGTTGAAACCCAAGATCATTTATTTTTTGAAATTTCGAAATAAAAACAGGAAATTTTCTGTCACCATAATGACTCAATTGCCACAAAACAATTTTAGTGGAGTGATTGTGGATTATAATAAGTTGTATTATTATTATTATTATTATTATTATTTTGGCTTCGGAGAGAGGCCAATGGACAAATAATGCAATTTTTGTACAAAAGCACACAGGATAACCTACTTAACATCAACAATTCTACATTTAAATTAAAAAGTTGCCAACTCTGCTGTTAGTGTCCCACTGCCCCCCCCCCCCCCCCCCCACCAACTCCTCCCTCTGCTGTTTCTTTTGTCCAGTTGCATCCTCACCCATTCTGTGTACTCGTAAGAGCCAACAACCTAATCTCTGATCACCAATTTGGTTTCAGACCAGGCCACTCCACCCTGGACGTGCTGCTTCTACTCAGCCAACAATGGATGGACAACCTCAATGTCTGACATGAGATCACAGCCATCTCTCTGGACATATCTCGTGCTTTTGATACAGTATAGCATCCTGCCACACTCTCCAAACTGTCTACCTATGGCATCCAAGGCCAACTCCACACATGACTTCCTGACTTCCTCTCCTCTCGTAGCCAACATGTGGCTCTCAGCAGAATCCTTTCATCTCCAATCCCTGGCAAAGCTCGAGTGTCCCAATCCGATTCCTGATTCTCATAAATTATCTCTTTAGCATTCTGGAAAATCCCCTTTGTCTATTTGCTGATGACTCCACACTCTGCTGTGACACCCTTCATCCTTCAGACAGGCAGGCTGCAGCCTCTTGCCTTTCTTCAGACCTTGAAAAAAATCACAACATGGTCAAACACGTGGAATATGTCTTTGAATCCTGATAAATCTCACACTGTCACTATCTATCTCTGAAAGGACTGTCTGGAAAACCCTCCAATCTACTTTCTTAACAATAAACTTGAGGAAGTTCAATCATTCAAACTACTGGGTCTCACTATCAGCAATGATCTTTCTTGGGCAAACATTTCAAAGCCAGCCACCAACTGGGTATCCTCCATCATACAAAGTCTTTCCTTGGCACACCTGAACTCCCATCCACCGACAAGGCCTTCATCCATAGCTTGATGGAGTACTGCTCTCCCCTCTGGGCTGGCTCCCCTGCCTCACATCTTGCTCAACTTAACACCATGGAAACCGATACTTTCAATATCATTGGAATCTCCTGCAATGAAGCTGAGTATATGGGCTAATCACTTCGCCATCATAGACAGGTCGGTGGTCTCTCTGTCTTCTATCGCCTACTCTCTGGTCTTGCAACATCTGCTCTTTCCATGCTTTGTCTCCCCCACTCCTCCCCCTCAGGTTTCTGCAGGGCACATACGGTCGACCAGCTGTTCACCATCATCTCAGATTGCCCCCAATCCAAAACCATGATCGTTTCTAACCCTCGTTACCCCTCCCTCACCCCGCCCCAATCCCTCCTCCTGCCAAATTTCCAGTTTTCCCTCCTGAGATTTCCTTCTGTTTCCATCTCTCCACTCCTTGCGTCCTCTCCTGCCCCCTATTCTTCCAACCCCCATTGTTTCTCCAAGTCTGCCCCCATCTTGGCCTACAACTCTGCTGTTGGTGTTTCCCCCCCTCTCTCTACTGTTCCCTTTGTCCTGTGCAGCCTGATGTGTTCCATGTACTGGTATCAGTTGTTCCAGGAGCCTCGACAGTGTATACAAAATAAAAATAAATAAATAAAACCTTTACAGATTCACACAGCATGAGTAATGTATGTTGTATTTTCATTTTTGTGACCCATTTTTCAGTGTTCCTAAGATCGCAACTCACAAGTACCAATAGAGTAAGCTGATGCAAAATACCAGACCTTAGAAGTACCAATAATGTAAGCTGGTGCAAAATACCCCCAGCTTACCCCCCCCCCCTCCCACTCTACCCTGCGTATATATAACCTCATCCTTCATGGTTACATGTTCAGTATGCGAAACATCTTTTCCAAAGAAGGCTCACTGGGTGATATCACAGTGGCCAATTTCAAATAGGACCGAGGAGGATGTGTGTGTGTGTGTGTGTGTGTGTGTGTGTGTGTGTGTGTGTGTGTGTACACACATGCACTTGGAGGTGGGGAGAAGGGTTTCTTGTCTCATATGCTGCATGGCCAGGTCTGCATATGCCAGTCGAGTACACAATGTTCGACTCTTGCAAAAGAAATGGTGAGATATTTCATGGCCGTTCTCTAATGCAAGTAGACAGAATCCTGGCAGTGCACTTATTAATGCAAAGCCCTGGCTGCAGAACACCAGGATGACAGCTCATAGTCTTGCTGGGAATTGAACCCAGACTACACAACTCAAAGACTTCTCAACAGGAGTCTGGGCTCCTACTGAGCTATCCTTGTAAGCATCACGTTAAAAGGTCATCAAATATTCTTCCCCGAGATCTTGGATTCCACACAATTGGAGCTATCCTAGAAAAAAAACACAAGTCAGGAAAAATCAAATGAATCATAATAAAATCTGCTCAACAAACTGACCTTTATTTATATAATTCCCTCTGAGATTATTGCATCACCGAAGACAACTTTCATTGGTTGTCGTGTTTCCCATGATGTACAAAAAGCCTGGTGTCGCACATAGGCCTTGTGATAAATTAAATGTTTTTACATTTTGATTAGCATTATTAACAGACAATGACTCGTGAATTTTAAACGATATAAATTGTGTTGGATACCTGATGTTGTCTCTCACTGGAATGTAGGTGGCGGTTGGAGGTTGAGGAGGAAAGTGATGATGGTAAGATGACCCAATTTGGATGTATTGAGGTAAAATGGCCAAACAAAATTTGCAAACCATGCATATGTGTCATGCTATGAAGGCTTCACTATTTGCAATGGAATTTATACATATTTATTGCAATAATGTTTCCATTCCCTTCCTTCAACGCAGACCAGTGCTGCTGCGGTTGTATGTCGGGGGGTTGCTTCTTGGCTCTTCCGATACAGGCGAATAGGAAGTTTCATAATATTCAGGGGAAAAGAATTTTTTTTAGCCTGTTGTGCAAATGTAATGTTAAGGTTTTGAGATCATGATGCGAAGTGGTGGGTTGGTTTTCATTGGGGGCTTGGCTGTGACTTAATGCATCATTTATGATTCTGAACTCACAGAATTTATGTGTAGTGTTATGGTGGCCAATCACTGCTCTTTCCTTGATGGCACTCTCTCGTATTGTGCGGAATCATCCCTGAGATTGTTTAAACGAGAGAAACTCAACTGTAAAGACTGAGATAGACTGCTCCTGTTCTGCTACGAGTGCCACTGCGGCTGTTATTCCTCACTGGTCTGTGATCAGAATGTGGATCTGCTGCTGAACCTTTGATGTAACTCACTCGATCAATTTAATTAATGTACAAGCCGGGAGGTGACGATGGTTCGCGGCCATTATTGAACAATGCCACGATAGGTACAATTGAGTTAGTGGTTCAAGCTTTTGAGGAAGCCCCACCATAAAAACCTATCTCTTCCGTCAAAATTGACCAAATCAAACCGGATTTTTTATATGTTGTACTTATGGACATTATGCACAACTTCTAGGAAATGAAATTGCGAGAAAAAATCGAGAAAAAAAGTTCAAGTGGTGTGGCTCGCCCACAAGGGGCGTGGGACGCCCCTCATACAATAAGACACAACTAGACCATGATATCTAGCTTGTGTCTAAGTTTCATCAAGATCACATCAAACGTCACGGAGCTATGCTCTGGAGAGGGTCACAAACAGACAGACAGACAGACCAATGAAAATAGTGGTC
Source organism: Eptatretus atami (assembly GCA_035128595.1). Classification (NCBI taxonomy): domain Eukaryota; kingdom Metazoa; phylum Chordata; class Myxini; order Myxiniformes; family Myxinidae; genus Eptatretus; species Eptatretus atami. The sequence goes on along the minus strand of CM068957.1, from coordinate 71,871,718 downwards.
ACTGCTGGTGCCCGCGAACCAATATTAATATTTGACATACAAAATCAACATGCACTTACAAAACATAGCATGCAAGTCTCATTTTACTTAACACCCCACAATCACACATAATTTAGGGGTAGTGTGCAGCGGCGATGTTAAATAAAATGAATAAAATCGTAACTCGACATTATAGTAATCACATGTAGCCTGGTGTTGGTTTAGCGGGTAGGGGTGGTGGCTTGGGATCCTAGGGTCCTGAGTTCGAGCCCCGTTGGCCACTGAATTGACACCAGGGGGCTGACTCAGCCTGTTATCCTTCCGAGGTTGGCGGAATGAGCACCTAGTCAAAGGGGCACTGCATCCGTGGCATCGCCGTGCCCCTAACCAATGATGCAACCACCAGCCAAAAAGGCAGCACACGATGGGAACAGTAGTCACAGATATGAAAGAATTGTTTGTGTGTAAAACAATCGCACAATCCTCCAGTTTCAATACTTAAACCAAGTGCTCAATAGAACCATCACTTTGTTCATTACATTTTGTTACATGCTTATACAGCATCACTTTCTGAAAGGCATCTTGCATAACTCCCAAGATATAATGTGAATAACTCAATCTTTCAAATCAGCAATTGTGGTTGGCTTCAACTGAAACACTCTTCCTTTGATTAGTCTCCATAATAAATAATTAAGTAGTGACAAGTCAGATGATCTGGGGGGCAGGGGGGGGCACGGAAATTCAGTTCCGTGACCGGTAAAGAGATTCGGAAATTTCCCCCCAGCCAAGCGAGACATTCATTCGAGGTGTGGGATGTGGTTCCATCTTGTTGAAACCACAGATTTGCATTATTTCTCACCCAGTTTCATCGGTAAGACTTCAGCATGTGAACATAACGATCTGATGACACAGTCACTGCCATTTCGGTGTTAGAACCTTCAAAATATAGGGACCGTAGATTCGTGACAAACTCAATCCACACCAGACAGTGATTTTTCAGAAAGAAGTGATGCTTTTCATGTTCTCGTGGCTTTTCCAATCCCAAATTCCATTTCTTCATCATCCCATTCATGTAAATATGGTATTCAGTAGACAAAATGAGATCATCAATACCGAGGTCTTCATTTTCCGGTGCTTCAGGAAAACGGTTCCAAAATCCGTATCGTATTCTGTGATCTTTTTCATTAAGTGCCAGGAAAAGCTGAATTTTGTAAGGAAAAATCCCAATGTCTTCCTTCGGTATTCATCGCACTGATATGTGACCGATTCGTGTTTCAGCCGAGAGTAGTCTTGTTGATTTGCAGGGGCTTCTCTCCATGCGGTGCCCGACAGCTTCAATAGTCTCCGGGACACGAACACTAACACACCATCCTGAACAACCCTTATTTGCGTTTTGTAGTGAGCCAGTAGCTTTCACTCTTTCACACTAATGCCTTTATTATTTTGTAAGTAAGAGATGCTGGAAATCCTTTCTGAGATTAATGCTCTCTGTACTCTCTTCGGTGACTTTGTTTCGATGTACGTGTCATACATAAAGATGTGTTGCCCGATTTTTAAATTGGCTCATTGTTTTTATTACCTGTTAAAAAAAAATACAACCTGTGTCACAGGCAATGTAAGGAAATTTGAAATGTCTTCACAACCACGTTGCTAACAAAATCTTGGAATGTTGCTCTTTTTTATGGTCCGCCATGCATAAAGATTTGCAGGTGAAACCACTCCCTCAATGACCTCTCCAAAAGGACGTAAGCGAAAATAGCATCCATTGTTAACTGTTATTTTTATCATTCTGAATTTCCACATAATATTATCCAACATAATTCAGACCCTCTTAATACCTATGTTTAGAGAATACTAGGCATGCCTACTTGTCACTTCGCTGACGGATTTAATCAAAAATCAGCATGTTGCACTTCACAACCATATTGCATGTCTATCTGTGAATCTCAATGAGGATGTAAAATTAAGTGAAACATGCGTAAAATGGATCTTTTATAACACGTAGCTCTTGTTGCTGCTATCGTAGTTGCTGCAGTTGTTGTTTGTGCTCCTTCCGAGTACTATTATATACTTTTATTGCTTTGAGAAATATTACTATAAATAATTGTGTGTGCTCCTTTTATGTCCTTTTAAATGGTTCCTGCTGTTGTACGATTAAAAATGCTACTGTTGCAACCGCTGCATGAATTTTCCATTCTTCCTTCTCCTTCTCCTTCTTCTCCTCCTTCTCCTTCTTCTCCTTCTCCTTCAATCAATAAAGGGCTTTTGAAACAGGCAGCATTAAGTTTAAACGAACACAAGTGTTTGTACCATGTAAATAAATTATGAGGATTCCAACCAAGTGAATCGACCATTAGCATTCCAATGGTACCAGGCACCATTTGTATTATTCTACAACATCGGGAATCCTTTTGAATGAAGCATGACACGTGGATGGACGGATGCTTCTCATGTTAGTAATAGACAAAGCGTGCCTCCGGTCGCTTCGCTGATGGATTTAATTAAAAGACAGCACGTTGTACTTCACAAACCTATTGCACGTCTGTCTGTCTGTGAGTGTCGATGAAGATGTAAAATGAAGTAAAACGCGTGAAAAAGGATCTTTTATAACACATAGTTGTTGTTGTGGCTGTGGTTGTTGTTGTTTGTGTTTTCCTTCCATGTACATTTACATATTTTTCTATCATTATGAGAAATATTATTTTAATAGCAGGGACCTGCGGAATTTCCGCAGTAAAAGCCCTTGCTCGAGAGAATCCCACATAGTTATTTAGGCAGTGTATCAGCAACAGACCGCTGCCTTGATCACTCCTGAAAATAAAACAAAATAACTTGGGTTTGAAGCAAAACCCTGCATACTGCGTATGTGCGTGTATAATACATCATTGCTATAGAGCTCGGATAGATTCCAATTGCACTGGCCCATTTAGGCTGACACCAGAGGTCTGAATCCTGAGGCCTATATGTGCTGTGGCCTTCACAAGGACTGTGACCTCAATCGGCTCCAACATTTCGATATTTGATGATTCTAATATGGAATAGGCAAAGCCTAGAAGCGAACGTAGAATTATTCTTACATTCGATGCTGCAATTTCCGGTTTTATACTTCAGCCTGGATTCGGGATCAGTGATCAAATAATGTAAATCACGATTAAAAATTATGTTTTGATGATGTGGGAGATATCTTTAATATGGAATAGGCAAAGCCTAGAAGCGAACGTAGAATTCTTCTTACATTCGCTTCTGACTTTACCTATTACCTCAACATTACCTTCACAACAACAACTACACCGCCTAGAACAGGAGCTCATCTGAAAAAAAAAATCCTCAACATTACCTCACAACGACAACTACACCGCCTAGAACAGGATCTCATCTAAAAAATTAATATTACCTCAACATTACCTTCACAACAACAACTACACCGCCTAGAACAGGATCTCATCTGGAAAAAAAAAATCCTCAACATTACCTTCACAACGACAACTACACCGCCTAGAACAGGATCTCATCTGAAAAAAAAAATCCTCAACATTACCTTCACAACAACAACTGCACCGCCTAGAACAGGATCTCATCTGAAAAAAAATAAATCCTCAACATTACCTTCACAACAACAACTACACCGCCGAGAACAGGATCTCATCTAAAAAAAAATATTACCTCAACATTACCTTCACAACAACTACACCGCCTAGACCAGGATCTCATCTGAAAAAATTAATATTACCTCAACATTACCTTCACAACAACAACTACACCGCCTAGAACAGGATCTCATCTGAAAAAAATAAAATATTACCTCAACATTACCTTCACAACGACAACTACACCGCCTAGAACAGGATCTCATCTGAAAAAAAAAATCCTCAACGTTACCTTCACAACGACAACTACACCGCCTAGAACAGGATCTCATCTGGAAAAAAAAAATCCTCAACATTACCTTCACAACAACAACTACACCACCTAGAACAGGATCTCATCTTAAAAAAATTAATATTACCTCAACATTACCTTCACAACAACAACTACACCCGAGAACAGGATCTCATCTGAAAAATTAATATTACCTCAACATTACCTTCACAACACTACACCGCCGAGAACAGGATCTCATCTAAAAAATAAATACTAGATTGAACTAGAATTCTTCTTACATTCTCTTCTGACTTTACCTATAACTTGTTCACAACTGTATACGCAATTTCCGGTTACTTCGGTCTGGATTCGGATCAGCGATCAAATAATGTAAATCACGATTAAAAATTATTTTTTGATGATGCGGGAGATATCTTTATTAAAATCAGTGGAGGAAATATACACCATGTCTGATATTATTTGGGTCTTTCATTTCTCCGACGATGTCTTATCTCCCGGCATGCATCATCCCCATGACAAAAACCGGAAACAAAAAAAAAACAGAATCAAAAAAAAACTGGAAGCAAAAGGGTCATAGCCAGCGACACGGATTCCAAATTTCCAGGGTATTGTGTTGTTGTTGTTGTTGTTTCCTATTCTCTCATGTGCACGCGTTAAGTAATATTCACAAGATAGAAATAAAACCCAATCGTGTTTATACACCGCACAGCATTTAAAAACAACCGAAGCAAAAGGGTCATAGCCAACGACACGGATTCCAAATTGCCAGGGGGCATTGTGTTGTTGTTGTTGTTGTTGTTTCCTATTCTCTCATGTGCACGCGTTAAGTATGAAGCTCACTGCGTTTCACTATTAACAGTCGCTTAGGTTGTTTTACACTGAATGGAAAACTTAGAGGGAGGGCATGGCTATTGTGATTATGACAACTCTGAAGATGTCTTTGGCTTCGCATAGCACCAAAATGGTGGCCGTATTATTTCCAGGTTACAATTGTGGGTGGAGTCAGGCCAGCTGACCAACCAATGGGTGGAAAGGAGTGTTTCACACAAATGGACAGAAAAACAAGTGTATTATTATTATTGACTAGCCGAAACCCCGTCACAGACGGATTCCGTTCCATGAGCCCAATATGACAACCAGTGGCGGCTCTTGTAACAGAGCCGGATCCCAGTCGATGTACTCCATGGCCCTACCTAATGAGGCCTACAAAACGTCCTTGTCACGACATTTGTACACTACTCCTTGTGAAGAAGTCCCCTGATTTGTGCACGTGTCTATTTTGACGTACACCGTATCAAAACTTCTCAGGTCATAGAACCGAGAAAAACGTGACGCGACCGCTAGGAGGAGCACAAAATTGGTCCTTCAGTATTAATATATAGAGCTTCAGAGTTGAAGGTTGACTATTGCCATGATGTGCGATGCACTCTTTCAGGTACGAAGTTTTTTCAGCCAGGTCACAGTACCGAGAAAAACGTGACGCGACCGCGAGGAGGAGCACAAAATTGGTCCTTCAGTATTAATATATAGATATAATTTTTGTGTGCTCCTTCTTTGTCCTTCTAAAGTCTAAACTAAAGGGTTCCTGCTGTTGTAGAATAATAAATATTACTATTTGGAAACGCCTCTTAAAACTAGAGGTTCCACTTCTTCTTCCACACATGTTTTTAAAACAGGCATCTTTATGATTAGCTGACATGAATTTTTATTTCAAGTAAATCGATTGTTAGTGTTGCAAGAAAATCGATTTTTACCTTTCTATCAGTTGCATTTTTATTATTCAATAACAGCAGAAACCCTTTAGAATGAAGCATCACACGAACACACACACGTCTCCATTTTTGTAGTAGATGTTTTCAAATCATCGACAAATAATTGCTTGCATCCACTATACTACTCTGATGATGAACACCGTTCTATAGACCAGCATTTATCCTTTCATAAGGTAACCGGAACTGAAAAAAAAACCCCGGTAATGAGGGCCATTCGAATTTAACTTCCATTTCTTTTTGTTCGAAATAATTGTAAGAGGATGACAGATTGCTTAAAGCTTCTGGAGTGAGAGCGGAAACATCTGGCACCTCCTGTATGAAGTGACATCACAGACGTGCAAAGCATTATGGGTACTTCTTAAACAGTGGTTAACATTGTGCATTTTCGTGTAATGGACGAGGTCATAGTGTTGGCTAACGAGGTGTCTGGTGAATGAAAAAAAATCTGAAACCGTTGAAATTTACGCGGGCTTAGCATATGCAGTTCAGCGATATGTGTCTCGAAAGCAGAAGTGTCATATCATCACAAAATGTCCACGCTGATCTTGAGCCATTCTCCGACAATTGACAAAACCTTCATCTAACGTCAACAATGCATCCTTCGACTGCGGTAATGGTACGAGAGTGCAAGGTTACAACTTGTTTTACAGTCTCTTCTTCAACCACATTACACTCCTCTCCGCACCCTCTCCACACACACATTTCCTCCCCTCATCTCTGATCAAACTGCACTTGAGTTGTTCCATTAAATGCAAAAATAATTTATATTCTGTTATTTTCATAATAATAATAATATAAATATAGTGTATCACAGCATGGTCCTGTGCTTTCATTATAACAACGGTTAAAGCTTGAATCCTAAAAATCCAATTTTCCATGTCTGAAGATTAGGTCTGAATTAATTGCTTTAAGCAATTACTTCTAAATCTTCTTCTTACATACAATGTACTAAACAAGAAAACGTTTTCCAAAAACGATATTATGTTCTTGTTAATACAACAAGATTCTAAATACTACATATTACAGATCGTTGAAATGTATTTGATGATTCCTTGACCAATGTGAATGTACTGTATTTACTTTGTGATGTGTGCGTTGTTCGCATGTCCCTGTAATATCGGTTCGTTTAGTTAATGAAATAATAAAATAGATTTATAACTGTTATAAGAAAGGGAAACGACCAAATGTGAAAGCTTAGGGATAAAGAAGACGTGAAAATCAAATGTAAAAACCCATCAATAATAATAATAATAATAATAATAATAATAATAATGATGATGATGTAAAGACAAACCTGGTTGAATACAAACCGAGAAATGGTTCGCAATGGAATCCCAAGCACCCTGTGTGAATTTTCCGAGATGGAGCCGGCCTCCTGCACCTACCGAGGTTGTTCAGCATCTTCACCGCCAACAACCTACGACAGGACAGGACAGCTCACAGGTGTCCGAGTGCACCCGATGAGTGTGGAAACTTTCGGTGGTGTTGGCAGTGCACTGGACTAAGGTAAATGGAATGCAGTTTACAGAAGTTTCAGTTATAATATTGAAACAGAAATTAAACCAACGCAACTCAAAGTTAGTCTCCAGGGTAGCTGAGGGTTCAAAATATGTGGTTTACAAAAGGTAGAGCAGCTGACACATCCATAAGCGAAGGAAAGGTAGGTGAGTTTGGGAAGACGTAAATAGGTTTGAGAAATAGATTTTGGGTTTGGAAGGGAAAGCCCGGGAAAAGGTATGTATGGGAGTGGAATGAGGAACTCGATGGTTAGACTGTTGTCTATCGCCTTAGGGTTAGACTGCTGATAGGTCCTGCTACGAGGCCACATGAGGGAGGCAACGAGTATTTATGTAGGGCATTAATAAATTCCTTTTGCATAGATAGATTAACCGATAACTAACGTCAACTTCACCAGTCAAATTCGTTAAATTCTCACACAATCGTTTGCACCAACTGTTAATTTAGCCCCAGGGTAAGATCAATGACTCCCCAGGTGAAGATCACGTGACACCCAAGGCATGCATGTGCTGTGTAAGCGAAGGCAGTAAAACATCTAGTACTGGAATCGTAGTTAGACACAAGGAAATACACGAATAATTAATAGAACATACAGGTTCTTGTCGATGTAATAGGTCTTTCAGCTCTTCGGCATGATCGAAGCAAATTGTGCATTTTGTCTTAAATTTTTCAACTACTGAATCATCTCAAACGACTGATACCTCTGATTACACTTCATTTACTCGAAACTGGAATGGGTTGTTAGTTTTTCAAACTCAACACACACACACACACACTTCCCTACAACAATTGATTGTAGATACACCCGGCAAAATGAGCAGTATAGCAGCACACATGGCTTCTCCTGTGAAAGGTATGACGAGGTATTTACTGTCCACAGGTGAATGCAGATGCAACAGTTGCATTGATTTCCCTCTGAAGAACGGCAAACTGTGACATGTAGCACAAATGGATGCCCTTTGGAAGGTAGTATGTTAACCACAATCCAATTTTCCGTGTAACACACATTTTAATTGGGCCTTCGATAGTGGACGTGCAGAAGCACGTTGTTCTTGAGCATCGCGAGGAGGTAAAGGGAAATCGTGTGTCGGAGCTGTGTTTAAAGGGCCACCAGATTCGAGTGATGGCATCCAGTAAACGAGTCGATGCTCGTCCTCTGAATTGTCTGCTCATGGTCTCGCTCAGGATGTGGCCTGTTGGACGTTTTTAACCTCCACTCGCAAAGCAAAAAATAAATACATAGCCAGGGTAAGAAGATTCCATGAAAAGGGTGACGGAGTTCAGCATTCTGGAGTCAACGGACAAATCAGCAGGATGAATCGGATAGCCTAGAGGTACGCACAAGAAACGCTCACCTGTAAGCTGTCAATTGGGTTGGAATCCCGACGCAGCTATAAACTGTCATCCCGGTGTTTCACAGGCAGGGTGATTCATCAATGTGTGTGCCGTCCCTCGGATGAACGTTCAGCTGGGCGTTCCTTCTGCTGACATTAGTTGGTGGATGTTAAAGATCCCATTATATCCTTTGTGAAGTGTAGGTGAGCGATTCACCGGCACTGAACAAATTACAAATTCCTGCTCCAACTTATGGGGGGTACTACATCAGCGGCACAGTTGTGCCCCCAGCAAATGATGCTATCCACAAGCGTGTGCTGCACACAAAAGAAGCCTAAATCAACTTAAAATGCATTAAAACCCCAATAGAATACCAAATTAATTACCATCTTTTGCTCCTTCAACAAAATCACAACCGATCAGAACCTGTCAGGTCAGATTAGATCTGTGACTTGCTACAGGTATCATGTAAACCTGTACTAACCTGTTCCATGGTCGGGTTGTCGGCGACTAAATCGTCTCCCCCACCTGGTTTTTTTGGTGAGGAGGGTGTTTGGATATGGAACAGCAGGATTAAAAACAACCTGTCAAAGGGTGAGGAGCTCCTTGTGAGCCAACGCTCATCCTATCTAGTGCCCACTGTGTTCTGCGGACGTCCTCCTGCAGTTGGGTTACTTTTTTTTCAGAGGTTCTGGGCAGGATTTCACTCCGGCCACAGTAACCCTTCATTCTGCAAAACACAAAAACGCAAAGAAATCTGAAAACCACTCCGTGGGAGTACCTCCTGTGCAGCTTCCCTTCGAAGGGCAGCTCACCGGATGACGGGATTTGCGGCAAACCTTCGGGACCCCCAATCTTTGATGATAGGAGGGAAACCACAGGGAACTCCCGGGTCAGATTGCGGGAGAGTGTGTCGGAGTGGTGCTGAGGTGTCGTCCACCAGACGGCGGTCTCCTTGGGTTAACCTGAGGCGGTCCCTTCGGGTGGGTGCCTGAAATGTCCTATCACTAAGAGAGGATGATCACCTGTCTCTGTTATCATCTGAGCTCAAGCGTTTGGACATCGGTATTGCAGCACTCTCTGAGGTTCGGAGACGCGATTGCGGCGAGATAATGGTGGTGTGGTTACACCTACTATTGGTCTGGTCACTCTGATGGTTACCATACTCAAGGAGTTGCTGTAGCTGTGTCCAATAGCTGACTCCAATGATATTATTTAGGTAACACGTCAAGGAGTGTATTATGAGACTAAGGATTCGTCGCTCCTGAGGTGTCATTTCCTGGTCTCTGTCTATGCTCCGACTGAGCGAGTGATTCACCAGAGAGGATAGCACATTCTACGCCATGCTCGAGTCTGTGGTTGATCAGTGCCCCAGACGAGACACACTTCTTGTCTTGGGGGATTTCAATGCATCGACTGGAACTGATAGGGATGGTTTTGAGACATGTGTTGGTCCCCATG
>CM068957.1:71846576-71858100 GCA_035128595.1 Eptatretus atami | reverse complement strand
AGATTCTCTCAGTGAGGGAGTCTCGTGAGTGGAGGAGGCCAGTGGGCCGACCACGTGCCTCGTGGTTGCAACAGGTTAATCGGCATCTCAAGGAGATTGGGATGGACCTGGCATCTGTATGGGGGATGGCCAGACGGAGGCCCCTGGAGTACCGGCGGAAAGTGGACACAGCAACGCGCTGCTCTGGCGCATGCTCCCATACCTGACCTGACCTGTCTATCAGAACTACAATGGGAACTTGGTAGAATGCATACATCTGCTAGGCTGAACGGTTTACGTTGTGCATCCCACCGATAAGCCGAATATGGATCTGGGACCTGAACCAAAATCGAATCAGCTTGTTCTTGTCACATAAACAACTTATCCACCAAGTTTTGTCATAACTTGTCCATAACTTTTTGAAATATCATCTTCTATATCGTTTTTGGCTCCATTTCTCAATTGAGAAGAATCAATTAATGAATTTTAAAACCTGGATCTTCATCCATATACGTACATATACATATATATGTATATATTTATACGTATATATACATTATACATATGTATGTATATATATATATATATATATATATATGTATATAGTCTTTGGCCCTATCTCTCAATGAGGAAGATTCGTTTTAAAAATTCTAGTATCCGTATCCATGACAAAATCTTCACCAAAACCTAAGCATTTCGTCCTCGTCACTCATCCAACATGTACACCAAATTTCGTCAGAATCTGTCCACAATGTTTTGAGATGTCCTGCTCAGAGACAAGCAGACAAACAGACAGTAGTGCAAACATAACCTCCATTGATGATGTCATCGGTCACGTGATTCAGCAGCCATATTGTTCAAAAAAAATCCTTCAAAAATCTTCTTCTCTGAAGTGGCTAAACAAATCGAAGTGAAACTCATGGACATCCACGAATGTGGATGGTGGAGAGAATAAAGGAACAAAAATAATAAATGAGAATTTGGGTGAAAACTATATGTTACAAAGTACTTACAGTTTACTACTACTACTACTACTACTACTACTACTACTACTACTACTACGACTACTCCTACCTTCTTTACGTATGACGGTTGGCCTTGTAGATCCCGACGACGAAATGTGTGAGTCTGCCAACGACGGACGAACATTGTCGACATGATGGACCAACGTTTGACCGATAATCAAATCGATGTTGGCCCAATAGAATGGCCGCTGTTGGGCGATCATTTCTCCAACACAGCTGTGCCAGCTGGGTAGTTATAGTTACTACCGACGAACAGTTGGGTGTGAGTTGGCTGTAACTACCAACGTCGGTCCAACATTGGCTCTGCATTTTGTCCCAACGTTACTATGCCAGTTGGGTGGCAGAATCTCATTTTTGCCTTTTGGAAAATATCTCTCTGTTAACCATGTTCTCGGAATGTGATAATCATGGTAGTCCATCTAGAAACTACTGTATATATTTTTTCCAACAATATAATCGATATGATTAGTAAGAAAATGTATAAATGTATGTTTTATTTAAATATACATCTCGTGCTCTTTTGGCATGTCTTGTACTACAGAGAGTATCTCGTTTGGAGAATTTTGTGAACCCCCTTGCCCCCCCCTCACTCCTCCTCCCCCCACACTCCCACATATAAATCGAGTGAGTGATGAAGTCATCTTGCTTTTCTTATCCTATTGCTCACTTAATAGCATTGTATTGCATCCATTGCAGTCTTGAAATAACTTGTAACTTGGCTGGAATTTCTCTGATGACCCTTCACATCCATGCCATATATAAATCACCTAAAAAATAAGGAGGCTAAATCACAATCTACAGGCTTCCTTAAAAACACTTATTGTTCAACATCGAGCACGAACTTGCAGAAAATGTGGATTAACAACTTAATAATTGTAACACAGTAAATGGAAGTTAACTTTGGAAAAAAAACCAAGTACGGTACATTGTAAAAGTGAACAATTTTATTTTACCAATAAATATAACATATTGGGCAAGTGGAGGTGGATCAAACCGGAGAAGTCAGTATAGTTTGAACTCATGAATTTCAGAAAGTACAGAAGTCACAAAATTGTAAATATACAGTATCCACCTTCCACTGCTCTCTCTTCTTTCCTATATTTCCTGGCTACCCCCCCCCCCCATTCAACCACCTCTATTTCCAAACTACAACTATACCTTCCCATCCCTCAAGAACTTTGGTTGAAACATCAGACCTCTGAGCCATTGTTCTCAGGCTTGGTTGTACCTCTGTACTTTCAACCATTTTGTAGTCTGCACATTTTCAATGACAAGTCAATCGATAAAGCTGTGGCCTGACATAAAAAGTCAGTGATGTTTCCGCTCAGTCCTTTATAGAACAATTGTAATCTTTCAGCTTAATAATCACCATTGTTTTATTTCAAGCCTTTATGTTAGAACACGAGTTTACTTATACGTCATTGGTTGGCTAACGGTGCATGCTACAGGCTGTCATTAACCAGACACACACACACACACACACACACACACACACACAATCAGAATTCAGACATGAAATTTCTTCCCCAACTGCTGCTTCAACAGCCATGGCAGAGAAATTGCTTCATCACAACATAGCGAATCGCTCTGTGTGCTCCGGTGAAAAGCTTATCTTCTCCTTGTTTAGCTCTCCTGGGGGAGAAGGGCAATTTTCAAACAAACACCATGTTGGAATTTTCTTTCCAGGCAAGGTTTTCACTTCCCCCGACTGTCCGGTGGGGAATCGGCACTTGGGACGCACAAAGCAAAATTGATGTTGGATTAAATGCTTTCCACTCCAATCAAAGAGAGACCGTCAGACGCACACATTTTCTCTCCTCTAATACATTGGCACTTAATTAGAATTTTATTATTAAAGTGGGATTAATTACTCCCAATTACTTTAATCAAATTCACAGTATCAAACTACTCTGCCTTTATTTATGTAAGTTTAGTTACCCCGTGGTCAACCATTTAGACGAGTCAACCATTTAGACGAATTGAACTTTTTAATAAATAGATTTGACATTTCTGAATGAATCTAATTCGGTTTCATGTCAATCACACGAAATAAAGGACAAATGTACATTGTACTGTGCCATGTGTTGGTGGTTCAATTTAATTGTCATTTTATAAAAAAGTAGGACATTGTGTACCAGCACCTGAGATGAAATCCAAAAATCCTGTCCTATAATACTTTATGGGGACACCACATCAGTAAAAAGAAAAAGAGCAATCAGAGATTGCAGACCCTCGCCAGGACTTCTTTGGAGTGGTGTATTTTTTTCATAGGTTTGAGGGTAAATCCAATTTATGGCTGCCAAACCCTGTGCCCTATGATATCATATGTGTGAACCTTTTGTTCCTCATGGACAGGCGGACATACGTGAAAAGCTTCACCTCGATTTGTTTAGCCACTTCAGAGAAGAAGATTTTTGAAGGTTTAAAAAAAAAAAAAAAAAAACAATGTGGCTGCTGAATCACTTAACTGATGACATCATCAATTTTTTTTCTATGGACCATTTTATCCCTCGAATTTTCATACTGATCAGATGGGTTTTTTTGTATACATTGTCGAGGCTCGTATGAGAGCTAAGTGGTGTTCTACACATGCAATTATGACGTCATAACAAGGGCCCCTATGATGTCATTAAAAAAAATCACACTCATTCCCCATGTGGAGTACTTGCTACATGCCAAGTTTCATTTTTTTTTCCTTGGTGCGCGGTTTCAGAGATACAGAGGTCCAAATTTTTCTGTTTGTCCAATATGACTGCCACACCACGTGATCTATGACGTCATAATTATCATTAAAACATTATACATGAGTAGTCGCACCAATAGTGAAAATTTCGTCTCAATCCGACAAGCGGTTGCAGAGAAAAACATGAAAGTTCTGTGCAGACAAACAGACAGACAAACAAACAGACCCAACTGCAATACCTTCTCCTTTGGCGAGGGTAACAAGGACATAATATCATTAAGAGTACAAACCAGGTAAACCAGATGAGAATTGAATACCGGTCAAATAAGAAGACAAACCAGTGCATTTCGTCTTGAAAACTTGTTACACAAGGCACGCGTTGCATCAATGAGCATGTCATCCTTCAGAGGGACGTTAGGTCAAGTGTCCTGTCTGCTGCCATTCACCAGTGAATGTTAAAGATCCCATGGTGCCTTTCGAAAATAGTAGGCCATTGTATTCCAGTACCCTTATCAAATTACAAATTTATACCCAAAATTATATCACACTATTTACAACAGAATGCCTTTTTGAGCATCTATACATTACCTGCCTGGCCATTCAAGCTTTCCATCCAGCTCGCCAAGAGGCACAGGGTTGACTCCCTGACTGAGGTTGCAAAAGAATATGTCAACAACACATTCCCAAATTTCATCACACATTGCCACCAGGCATGTTTTTGTGATCATGAAGCCGTGAAATGGCAGAAATGCCTTGAAATGTGTTGATGAAACATTGTTTTAAAAAAATGCCATTTCCTTTTGACTCACCATTTTCCATGTCAAACGCTTTATGCACAATACAGAATCCTTTCTCTTCTACTCGCTCAATGCTCATGACAGCACGATGATCTCGCAAGGTTACAGTGACACTCAATGAATGTGTGACGTAATTCCTAGAAACAAGCTCGTATGACGCTTAATGTATGAACGATTTGCTCCTGTTTCGGATGGTCGTGTTTACCACCATCCTGGCTCTCAGCTTGGATACTAAAGCTGGACCAGAAACGGGCCTCGAGTAATGAGTGGTTCGTTCTTAGCTCCAGGGTTGGTTCTTAGCCATGGTATTGGTGACTGATTCAGCAGACTTGATACTTGGGAATCAGCGTATGGTCGCGGATGATGATTATGATGCAGGATGGACAATCATCCCGTTATTCCCTGATACTGCTTTGCTAAGTCAGGCAGGATAAACTTACCTTTGAGCTTTCCAATCTGGATTCCATGACCGACTCGACGATAAACTTTCGGGTTGGTGCGTTTTACGCAGGCCAAAGTGTGCCCTCTGATGAACTGGAGTTAACAGCTCGGAAGAGCGATAAGCTGGACACTTGGCTTTTAACCTGAGCTAAAATATAAAATATCTTGACAAAGAGCAAGCAAGGTATCGCCGGTATGCTGAACTAATACCAGATTCCTAAGATAATCTACAACCCTCGTCCTTAGAAAATGCTGTGCACCTGCCATCACTCACCTGGATTTATTTTTTTCATTTATTTATATTTTCATTTACGAACGCATTCCATAGGTTCTGTGAATTTTTTTTTTCCAGTGGATAGGCTTCGATGTCAACCGGCACACAAAATTACCGTGCTTCCCCGTTATCTCGGGTCGCTCACCTACATTTATTTTTCTTTTTTTTTTCATTTATTTATATTTTCATTTACGGACACTTTCCAACAGTTCTGTGATTTTTCCGGTGTA
This sequence comes from Eptatretus atami, assembly GCA_035128595.1. Taxonomy (NCBI): domain Eukaryota; kingdom Metazoa; phylum Chordata; class Myxini; order Myxiniformes; family Myxinidae; genus Eptatretus; species Eptatretus atami. The sequence continues at coordinate 71,852,671 of CM068957.1, read as the reverse complement.
GCAGCTGCAATGTCCGTCGGTATGCAAAATTTCAGCTTTCTACATCACCAGGAAGGCAACAAACTGTAATATCAGTCAGTCAGTCATTGAGTGAGTCGGTGAGTGTCAGTGAGGCAGTCAATGAGTGTTTAAAATGAGCTTTATATATAAGATATTAGCAGAGGTACCCGCACATTGTGCGGATGGGCAAGAGGATTCCAACGGTATGCAATATGATGAGGTTACTACCTGTGGTGCGGATTCTATTGATGGTAAGACGGACAGAGAGACAGAAAATACAACTTCCAGCAAATACAACCAGTCGCTTCGCTGACAGGAATATTAAGACGGGGAGGGTAGTGAAGAGGGGTGGGGGAGTGAATAAGGGTGGGGGAGTGAGTAAGGATGGGAGAGCAAGGAAGGAGCAAGAGTGAGGCCTCACCACCCGTCGCTATACACTCCAGGAGGGGGAGGGAATGAGGAGGATAGGGTAAAGGAGGGGTAGTGGGGAGAGGAAGGGAGTGTTCTGGACATGCATTTGATGGGATGACTTAGGAAAGTGAGGTGGGGGGGGGGAAGGGGAGGAAGAGGGGTAGGGCAGGAGAGGAGAGAATGGTCCCCTTACCGCGCATTAGTGCAAGATTGAACAAAATTTGGTACGTTAAAGCAGCACGTTCCAAGGGTCATACTAAACAATGCCCAGGCAACTGCCCAGAGACGTCCATGGGGGGTGAAGGGGCTTTGAGAGGACGTAAGCATGAGCGAAGGGGAAGGGAAAGATTGAATTTTCCTTCAATCGTCAAAAAAAAGCCGCCCAGTGTTCATGCGTTTATTTAATTTCCACACATATGATAAGCTTGAGAATCTCTTAACAGAGAAAAAATTGCGGAATTGATCAGAGCAGCAGTTCTGACTGCCTAAAGAAAATAGCTTCATTTGTCCAATTCGCAAATTTTTTGACATCACTTCCTCTCCGCGACTCCGAGGAGTTGTAATGTGGTGGAGGGGGCTTGGGAGGAAGATAGTGTGGAGTGGAGGAATGGGAAGGCAGTGAGAGGGGAGGAGTAGGCAGCATAAGGGGAGGGTAAGGCGCATAAGAGAGGGGTAGGTAGCATAAGGGAAGGGGAAGCAGTGTAAGGGGAAGGGGTAGGTAGCATAAGGGGCAGGGAAGGCAGTGTAAGGGGAGGGTAGGTAGCATAAGGGAGGGGAAGCAGTGTAGGGAGGGGTAGGTAGCATAAGGGGCAGGGAAGGCCAGTGTAAGGGGAGGGGTAAGGTAGCATGAAGGGAGGGAAGCAGTGAAAAGGGAGGGGTAGGTAGCATAAGGGGAGGGGAACATGTAAGGGAGGGTAGGAAGCATAAGGGGAGGGGAAGGCAGTGTAAGGGCAAGCGAAGGAAGCATGAGAGCAGGGGTAGGGAAGGCAGCATAAGGGAAATGAGGCAGCATAGGGCAGGAGAAGGAACACGAGGGATGTAGCAGCATTCCTGGCATTACCGGGGTGATAAAATGTGTCCAAACAGCAACGTTTTCTTTTTAACTGCTGTGCTTTCTGTAAAACCGGGTGGAAAATCTCTTCTTCCATCTTCTTCTTCTTCACTATTATAATGTCAGTCCATTCAATCCCGTTTCTCATATTGATGGGATTCAGAAAAATGCTGCTTATAAACCGCCTTTAAAGCATCACAAAGCAGGTCTCTCTACTTGCAACACAGGTAAGAGAACGATACGAAAAAGCAGATGAAATTTCAATAATGTATTCAAAAAGATTTTGAAATGGTGAAAGTTAATTTTTTATTCCTTTTTTTTTTAATACCAATTACGCAAAGATTGTTATTTCCATGAGCAAAGCAATGGGTTTGACTTCTGGTGGGTTTGAAACAACAATCAAACAGCTTTGTGAGTGCTTGCAAGTGGCTTAAGTAGTCTACAAAGCACTCCAATGGAATATGTTGGCAAATGGAATTGGACAATGTTGGCTTCGCAAACAATTATCGATTGGTCATATAAACCCATGCTCCGGAAAACACCAAAGCAATGTCTGAATTGGACAAATGAACACTTTTTAGCAGTCGGAACTGCTGCTAAGTACAATTCTGGGCTTAAATTTTGAATTGGCTGAGTTTAAGGAGATTCTAGAGCTTATGGCATGTTATCTAGGGAACTTATCTAGGGAAATCTTTATCTAAGAGCTTATCTAGGGAAATTAAATAAAGCCATGAATGCTGGTGTCTCCGGGCGTTTTATAAGCATTGCAATGTATCAGCATTCGTAGGAATGATCAGACATTCGATGATATAAGTGAGGAAAGTGAAAAAAAAAAAAAACTTTATCGTTAATAAATTGTTGCAGCCTGTTCCAAGCCAAGGCATTGTTGAGCAGGCCAAAAAAACACAATGGTGGCTTAAGACTCTTGCGAGCTGACGAAGGGCTGACTAAGATGGCGCACCGCCATCTTGTAAGGCTTATTTTGGTTGTTTTTTGTGATGGGCACCCCCTAAATTATCTCCAAAAAGTGTGTTTAAATTAATCCAAACACCCAATTTTCATTCACATACCACCTTGGAGTTTCCTTAGTATGCTTGCAAAGTTTGGGGCTGTGAGCTTTCATGGTTTTGGAGTTATGGAGGAGATGGACGGACAAACTGGATGGACATTTATTATTATAGAGATATATATATATATCAGGCCGTAGTGGCGTGCGCCTGTAATCCGGCTACTCGGAGGCTTGGTTGGAGGATCGCTTGAGGACGGTGCTCTGCGCTGGGCCGCGCTATGAGAGGGTGTAGGGCAGCCTGGAATATGGTGAACCCAATCCTATATTCCCGTGTCGTAAGAGGCGACCAGGGTTGCGGCAGGAAGGCATCCGGCGTAAAAACCTGTGCCAAATCAGTATGCGGATCATAAACGGTGATCCGCTGTGGCGACCCTAACGGAGCAGCCGAAAGAAGAACAACACATATATATATATATAATTATATAATATATATATATATATATATATATATAATACTAGCGGGGTATGCTTACACATGTAAGCAATAACGAACTGTGCTTCCCTATTGTCTCAGGTCCTCACCTGCATTTATTTTTCATATATTTAATTATTTTCATTTATTTCTATTTTCATTGACGGATGCTTTTCAATAGTTCTGTGATTTTTCCCTGGTGTATGGGCTTCGATGTCCGTTGGCACGTGAAATTACCTGCTCCCCATTGTTCTCAGGTGCTCACCTGCTTTATACACATTTTGTCAGCCCTTATGCTGCTGGCCCATTCATTAAGCAACCAACTATCAGAGTGAACTATAGACTGAGACTCCACCGGTTCCCTTTAAAACTGACTGGCCATTATTGTCACCTACCCCTGATGTAGACTTGTCCAGGGTCAAGTTCAAAATCATTTGTTTTCTCTCATGAAATAGTTAGTACTCCCTTTGTACAATAATCTGTCCATTGTTTACATATTTATACAAAAACAATGGTGGGAAGAGAGAACTGCTGTTATTGACCTTCTAAACTTGTACAGGTAGTTGTAATGTCTACCACTTCACTGACAACAAATCACATACAAACATTTTTATGTTCTATCCTCGCAAAATAGGTTGTCGAATTTTCTTCTTGTGTGCCTCCTTGCATTGTCTTTCCTTTGGCTCGCAGGGTTCCAAACGAAGACAGCCTGGACAAGGCATGCTGCCCAAGAAATGTAATTACTTTCAAAGTCTTTATACATTCCCTCAGCGTGACAACATATTTTAATGTCTTACTGGTGTCCAGCTGTCCGAATCTGCCATCAAATGCTGGCAGCTTGGTTACAAAATTCTGCCGTGGAACCTTGCCGGTTTCTACAAATGCTTTCAATGCATTTCATCCGTTAAAACCTCAGCGACTATTCTGGTAACAATGTGGCTTTTCCATTACTGGAGAACCATTAAGCAATGAACCTCTTTGTCATTGTCAAATAGAGTTTATAATTACACATGCTATTAAAACATTTCTCCTGCATGCTTTCTGGAGTAAGATATGAGCAAGATATCATAGTTGGAAAAGGTAGGGCAGGATGACATATATAAATAGCTAGAAATACATATTTCTAAATACATGTATTTACATATATATATATAATATTTAATTGTTAATACATTGTATTTACATATATATATAATATATATATATATATTATCTATATATACATATATATATTCTAAATACATGTATTACATATAATATAATATATATACATATATATTTATAAATACATGTATTAATTATATATAATATATATATATATTACATATATAATATATATTATTCTAAATACATGTATTTACATATATATATAATTATATACAATAATTTATAAATACATGTATTTCATATATATATATATATAATATATATACATATAATATTTCTAAATAACACTGTATTTACATATATATTATAATATATACATATATATTCTAAATACTGTATTTACTATTATATATAAATATATATATATAAATATATATTCTAAATAATGTATGTCATATATATATAATATTATATATATTAATATATACTATATCTAAATACATGTATTTACATATTATTATATATATACATATGATTAATATTCTAAATACATTTGTATTTACAATAATTTATATATTATTAAAATATTATCATAAGTATATATACACATATATTTCTATATATATATATACACTATTTAGTATATGTATATATATATATATATATATATATATATATATATATATATATATACACACACACACTGGTTGCATGCTCATCATTGACATTATATATATATATATATATACATATACATCACACCCACATATATGTATATATTGTGTATATGTATGTATATATATGTGTGTGTATATATACAGTATTTTGTTGTGTTATATATATATATATATATATTATTATATATATATATATATTATATATATATATATATATATAGGAATATATGTCTTATATAATAGTCATATTCAAACATTTATACAGTATGTATGTATGTATAGATGTAATTATATATATATGTATATATAATAATAATGTGTGTGTATCGTGATGTATGTGTATGTGTATGTGTATGTGTATGTGTATGTGTATGTGTGGTGTTGTGTGTGTGTGTGTGTGTGTGTGGTGTGTGTGTGTGTGTGTGTGTGTGTATGTTGGCGTGTATCGTATGCGTATATGTATGTGTATATGTATATGATAATGGTACCCTCTCGCTGCAATGGTGAGCAACAGCTGCAGATTATGTCTCACACAGTAAAAACGTAAAATCTCCAGAGAACAAAAGCCTGTCTGCCACCCAGACAATTGTTCCTACCAATACAAACCAAAAAAACAGAAGGCAAGTGTCATTGGGGTGAGATGTAAGTGAAAATGTGTGGAGCATGCCGAAACACTCCCACCCGATCTCAAACGGACATGAGTCCCGTTCATGTGCCAACCAAAGTGTCGCCTCCAACTCGAAGGACTCAGCCCAGCCACTCATTTCAAAAAGATGGAGATTGAAGGTCATCATTGGATAAACATCAAACGGAGCCACCTATCCGGATTTCAGGCTTATTTTCCCTCATCAGGATGGCACACCATATAAATGTCCAACCAATGACGACCAGAGTCATTGTTTATATGCTATTAGCACCCTCTGGCTGTAATGATGAGCATCAGCCACAGATTATGTCCTCTTTGTCATTGTATACATTTGAATGGGCAGCCATTTTTCTCCCATATCATCCATCAATATGGAGTACTACAATGGCCACCTATTCAAATGTGTACACTGATAGGCTCATAAGCTCCTATAGAGTGAAGTCATAAGCATTTAAAAGCTATACCTTTTATTCTCGAGCATTTTCTGAACTACCAGGACACCAGAATGCATCGCTAAAGTACCACATCGGGAGATCACTAAAACGTCAATTTGTACTTCTTCTTCCCCTCTAAAACTAATGTTAAACTGTAGCCCGACCGACCTCAAAAACTGCTGAAGCCATGATGGTGATTCCAATGTGAGGAAGTTACTTTGTCTCTTGGCTAGTGCATGTGGAGGCAACCCGAATTAATATTAGGCATTTAATTCGTTTTATATTTCG
>CM068957.1:71797575-71826423 GCA_035128595.1 Eptatretus atami | reverse complement strand
TTATGGGTATTGATAATGGCATCAATTTCAAAGAAAAGGTTATATGAGTAAAAGATGGATGAAGAATGGCACAAACTCATGGGCATACCTGGGGCACATTGTTGGTCAGATATAAACTTTGTCGCTGCCAGTATGAAGATGTGCATCCAACATGTCACCGCTACATTCTCCAGCAAGGCTAAAGTTGGAAGAGCTCAGAGGCAACAACATGAGCAGAAACTGCAGTGTGGCAGTCCAAAACTGCTCCTGTACCATAACCTGCTAGTTTAGGAAGATATAACACCAGGAGAGATCTGGATATACATCAGTATTGTACACTCATGGACAGCGCTTTTCTTGTGATAGGCATAGCGGAGAGAAAAAGCACGCAAGCCTTACATTTTGAAGCTTTTGGGCAAGTACCTCAAGAGATTCAGAGCAGAATCAGAAGAATATCAGCGAAGATATAGAGAAATGTCCAACGAAAAGCAGGATCCGTGAAGAAGGCCTGGCTAGAACAGCAGTATTTAGAATCAGAAGCAAGACTCCAGAACCACAACTCGAAGTAGCTTTCAAGATAAGCAGGTTACGGAGGAAATTCCAACCGAGTTGACAGAACATTAAAGACTAGAATGGCAGAGTGTTTATCAATATCAATGAATACTGTGCAGATGATGTGAGTACTATAAACAACTTGTTGGTGAGTGCCATTCAGAGACCAACTCTTGATAGAAAATGAAGAGCAATTCATGGTTTGTCAGAGGAAAATGAAGGCAGTCATCAATGTGCTGCCCAATGCGGTAAAGCTGTTGAGTTGATCTTAGCGATGACAAAACTGTGCAAGAGAATCCTCACAACTGGAACCTAGCAGAGTGATTTGGTACACTTGGAATCTGTACCTCAACCGAGGAAGCAAGTTATAGCCAAGCGTGCGAGGGCATCATCGCGTTGTCAGCCATTCGAGCAAGGCCCGTGCGAGACTACCTCTTCAGAGAAAAACCCATTCGGTCGATAAATCTCAATCTTTCTCGTTCAGCAGCTGGGGTACGGTATGGCATCTCAAGTCATTACAAGTTGGCATCAGCATGAGGGTATGGAAATGTGTAGTACGTTTAAATAAAATTCAATATCAATTTCAAGGAGATAAAACTGTTCTTCTTTCAGAAAATCAAATGTTTTCAAATAGCTGAAATAAACAGACAGGTGTTTGAGTTTATGAGTTTCCTTACAAGGAACTTCAATGCATGTGGAGGTCATTAGGACCATCAGAGCCCGCACAATAGTTACCAACTTATGGTTGTTTGTCCGTGCTCTATCCTTTTTAAATACTAAGTGTCAATCAAGCAAGGAAGAAGCACGAACCATTTTTTAAAATCTTTGATATGACTCAGTCAGGATTCTAATCGCCGACCTCTCAGACTCAGAGCGAACGCTCTAACCATTATATCACAGAGTTTCACCCCAGAAGAGCTTTTCATCCCAATATCCTGTAAGGTTCTTCTGCACATGTTCTACAAAGTGTCAACCAATTACAAATTAATCTGCTGAGAGCGATCGGATCAGACAAAGATAACAACCTTGTAATTGGATGTTCAATGTTCATGTTTGCTAATGCCTCAGGTAATTAAATATTGGTGAGGAACTCAGCGCTTGTCTTTTTGTCTGTAGAATTCTAAATTGACCTCGATGTCTTTGTGAGAGAGATCTACTCGTGGCAGATGGATTGTCAAACTGTCCAATTGTTATCAAAAGAGAGATGGAGTGAGTTGTCTAAGACCTGTAAGCCTGTCTTTCTCCCCAATTGACAGTTTGGAATTGAACCCAACTTGATAGGTAAAGTTGAGGTGCTTCAACAGAAGAGAGAGAGAGAGGAGAGAGAGAGAGGAGGAGGGGGGGGGGAGTTTGAGTGGGGTGAGAGGGGAGAAAGAAGGTTACACCAATAACTTGGTCAAGCAAAGTAAATTAGCAAGTGGATCACTTTTGAGGAAGCTCACTTGCCTATACCTCATCCTTACTCCTCCAGGCTTAACACCTCTGGTAGGAAGAATGACAATGAGATATGGAGATGGAGGGAGCAATTCAAACGCACAGCAGGCTCATGCCCAGCCGTGCAGACAGCCAAATCCGTCACAGCATCAGCCTGGCAAGGACAAACCTTGGTAACCTGGCATTGCCTCTTCTCAGAACCAAACGCCTTTGCCTGCATTTATCTTCTGTTCCACCAAACCCTCAGGTCACTAAAAAAAATCTCCACCCTGCTCTTCTCCCTTTCATCACACAGCGGTCACTCTCCAGGGGTGTGGCTTATTTCAAGTGCTATTGTGGAAAGCAGGCTGGGATCTCTCTGTAATGACGATGTTTTTTTTAAGGAATTGGTGTTCAGGAGTGAAAGTAAGCATCATGTTAAGTCTATTCCATCACAATGAGAGACCCCGGCACTAACATATTTGTATCCCTTGTGGTTATCGGCTTTGTTTGTCACACATTGCTATAATTTTGCTGAAAATGGATTATTCTGCCTATGTTAGGTCTCTTGATACAATAAAGGCCTCGCATGCCGTTTGTTCCACTGCAGATACTCCATACTCATTTTCCCCAGCCATGGGGGATTCGAGGTTGAAAGACCCTCTAACTTACACTTCCCAAGAACTGAGACCTCAGATAAGTGCACCTGCACTCTCTTCCATCTCTTTGAAACTTTCTCAGCAAGGTTAGCTGTTTATTTTGTGTTACTTCACCTTGTTCTGTGCAACAAGTATGACAAAACGATCACAATAAAGCATCGAGAAGCATTCATGGAGCCACCATTTATCCTGCATTGCACATTGGATGTTGTGGCAAAGAAGCATTTGCATGCACAATGTACATTATGATTACATGTCACAATATGAGTGTGTTGGTAAGTAAGATAAGTTCTAATGTGTTCGGATGCAACTTTGCTGGATCCCGAGTGATGCAAATGTCATCATGATCCCATTTCTTCGCACATCAATTTCTCCTCCGTAATGGCTCTGAGGCATGTGCAATTGCCATTTGGCATGATGTGCACCTGTTGTTATCCTCCTCAAAGATGTGTTTTTACTGCACATTGTTTAGAATCCCATGAGTCTAGCCATGGTTCCTTAAGCGAAAGGAAAGGAATGGAATTGCATTGGGATATTTCTGTGAACAGAATTTGCTTTCATTTAGTTTCGCATCAGACAAGGATTATGTAAATTTGGCTAAATACCTTTGGATATGTATTATGTATAGGTGAAAGTCTAAACTTCTTTGAGTGAGCATTACAGCTTTGCATTAACTAGAAACATCCGCTCACGACAGGAGCAGCCAGGAGCAGCAAGGGAGGGGGGTCGAGTCGACTTTTTCCAGTCGAGTCGAAAGCAGCATCGGCTATGTGAATGCGAAAATAAGGCGAAGGCTTCTTACTTGTTATACAATTAAGACCTCTGAAGCGGCAATCGTAATATCCTGTGCCACCAGCACTGGGAGTGGCGCAACACAGTGCACATTTATGTGGAGAATTTGCATCGCACTCACCTGCTGAACCCCTGGGCCAGGAACCAAGTAGCTAAAACCTTTGTCTTATGACACTTCAGCCCCCTGGCAAGTTTGGTTGAGATTGGATAAGTAACGACCGAGTGCATTGGCCACAAACATGCAGTCAGACAGACAGACAGGCAGGCAGACACCAAATTCTGTATTTTAGTATGTTGGTTAAATCAATATTTATCAATTACCTTAGATCCTTCTTTCTCGGAAACATGGGTTCTTTCTAGATACTTATACCACTCAAACTGGGAAGGCAATGGTGGACCGCTCAATATGTGATCCTACCAAGAAGTTGCTTTGGCACCATGGACCTTCCCTTGAGCAGACCATCAGACTTGGAATATCACTCAACACATTATTATGAACATCATTTCTTTTGCAGGGTAATTAAGATGGAGCTAGCAGAGGAAGGAATCACATATTGGAAGTATTTATGATCAGGGTTATAATCAAATAAATTAACAACCTGAGCATTACCTTCAATACAGAGAAAGTGTCAACTGCATGCAAACGGGAGCTACAGGATCACGCTCAGGTCAAAATGTTTCGGTTACGCACCTTCCCCCTAACACACTTCTCATCGTCTTTTCTTACAGGTCGGCCAGGTTTGATCCTGGCTGGACCTACCATTGCTAGGAAATAGACGGTATTAATCTCTGGAACACTGGCGTTATGGGATACTCTTCAAACACCATCTCGGCTACATCATCATTCTGAGCGCGGCAGGAGAGGAAGAGACTCATCGCGGCAGGCAAGGCGACTGCTCATAAACACCTGGATATCCATCATGGCACACGGCCTCTCCTCGCAAATGAATTTTGTTTGGGAAAGTAATGCTCGGGGAATGGAGGCAATCGAATTAGCACTGAGCGCCTTTTGATGATGCGTTCTTAGCCGGGCCATCGTCACAGGCTCGGGATTCATAAGCGCCCGAGATCATAAAAGCTCTCCTGGAGTCAAATTCATCACACAGGAAGATGGAGCGTTCTATCCCAGAAAACGCAGCTGCAAAATGCCACCAGTGAGTCGTAATTCAGTTGTTTCTTATTGTAATAAAACCTCCCACTTTTTAAACTTTTTTGTGGAGGAGTCGCTGAACCGGCCGTACCAGTGGCTTCCCACAGCTTATTGTAGAACATAACGCAGTATGTCCATGTCACTCTGTGAACTATTTCTCACCCATCATGTGGAAGAGGTTCCTAAGAAAAATTAATCTTTGGATCAACTTGAGGACGTCTGGGAGGCCATAAGTGAGGATGTCTGGGAGGCTATTAAGTAGCGACAACGAACAAATACCATAATAATATGTACAGTACAACTCTCTTACTTACACTAGTACACGTGACTTTAAGAATCCAAGTTCAATCGGCAGGGATATATTGATACAGTACATATTTCATGAGTCTTAGCTGACAAAGCACAATATTAAATTATTTATTTGTTTGAAGGATCGGTCTGTGAGCCTCCACATCAAGATGTCCATTAGGAAGGGGAAAAGGTATAAATGAGACAGGATGGTCAACTTTGCCCAGGTAGGTTGATGTATTTCGACCATACTCTAGTCTGGAGAGTACAGCCTAATTAATTAACAAATACATTGGGCGATGTACATAATAAGTGCAGTCAAAATGATGGAATTTGTATTACTTGCCTTCACCTTGGCATAATAACATGTGAATGATGTGAGCAAATGTGTCATTGTGCTCTGCTTTCTACTGGAACATTCCATGATACTGCATTACATCTGCAAAAAGAAAAAGAGCAGGATAACAATTTGTAGTCAGTTCTCGCTCTCATAGGTATTGAACCCAGACTAGACAATCTAAAGGCAAGCACATTAAACATCTATGTTACTGGTCATAAAACACAATATACGGTAAAATAATTTGAAGAGGAGAACAAACAGCCTGCCTGAAAGTTTGGGAATGGCAAGTTGAAACACAAAATCGATTGAAAGATAACCTGCCAAGGAAAGGGCACAAGATAAAGTACTGAGAAGAATCTAGCTCGTTTTGATCGTAGATGGGCTTCAACAAGGGGTCTGGATGGGAAAGGGGTCACGGTGGGAGGGCGGCAGAGGCAAATAATTCAGTCGGTGATCGAAAGGTTTAAATCTGTTACCAAGGTGGCACACCAAAGTTGACTGCTTTCTGAATTTGCCCCAAGCTATCAAGAAGATTCGGTGCTGAGCGGAATATTTGGCATGGAGGCGAGCAAGCCTACTCTGTCTCAATAGATGTAACCCTGTAGTGTTCTCCATTAGGCGGCACCCATCACAAATACTCCTGTAATGACAATAGCTCTAATGAACCACATGCTGCTGAGCTTGTGTTGGCTCAATGCGATTTGGAATCAAGCGTATAGCTACTACCGAGCGAAAATAACCTTGCAAATCTTCCACTGTGACTTGGCACACCGGCAATTGCAGTCGTGTTTATGAAGCAATGCTGCTAGTAGCATTGCGTCTGCACTCGGTTGTTGTCTTATGCACCCACCACCAATTATCTGTCAGATTTTGAGGGTGATGCAGGAAGATGGTGCATATTAATAAAGTGCAATACTGATTACCTTCTTCAAATCATGCGGGTTTGAATCGAGATTCTTTTTCGCAAGTCGTTGGAAACCTATGCGTAGACTTGAATGCACAAACATGCAAGCAAACAAACATGCACTGCTGCTGTCTAGGGATGACAGCTGCCGGCAGCTCATTAGGGAGAGATGGGCTGGTCAAAAGCAGATGGGTGGCGCAACTTTCTTCATGATTCTTGTCTTTTCTCTTTCTCTATCTGTGCTTCCGGAGTTTAAACGTTTGGTAAAGCGGATTAATCCATCGGATCCAACATTAATCAATGATCTCTCGAAATTATCGAGATTTGGAATTTTATCAGGAAATTGTCTTCATCATAAAACAGATAATGTCTTTCATAATGCAGACTTTAAAATGAATTCATCTTTCCAATCCTCCTTTTATAATGTATGCCGCCAACCTTTCAAACCCCACCGACTCAGATAATCTCAACATCAACGCAATTCCATCTGTGACAGGGGCTGGTGGGATGGCCGAGAGGTATACACACACTTTCCTATGAGCTGTCTCGCCTGGGTTCGAATCCCGACCCAGCAATAAACTGTCATCCTGGTGTTTCACAGGCATGGTGATTCATCGATGTGTGTGCCGTCCCTTGGATGGACGTTAAACTGGGTGTCCCATCTGCTGACATTGGTGGACGTTAAGGATCTCACAGTGTCCTTTGCGATGAGTAGGTGAGATATTGCTGGCACTATGAACATCTATCTATAATTCCAGCAATCTGTGTGTGTGTGTGTGTGTGTGTGTGTGTGTGTGTGTGTATGTGTGTGTCTGCGACCGCCGTTTCTCAACGACCGCAGGTCCGATCTAATTGAAACTTGCCAGGAATATTGCCGGGGCCTCGCGGATGTGCCTTTTCAAGGTTTGAATTAATCGACGAGCGGTTCCCAAGTTACGGCCATTTATCTGTCAACCAATGACAGGACACGGTGCTATGACATCACGAATGACGTCACAATTAATGTTAATTAATTTATTTATTTATTTTTATTATTATTATTTTTTTTTGCACGATTGACGGTCCGATCTGATGAAACTGCCAGGAATATTTCCGGGCCCCCGCGGATGTGCCTTTTCAAGGTTTGATATCAATCGGACAAGCGGTTCCCAAGTTACGGCCATTTATCTGTCAACAATGACAGGACACGGTGCTATGACATCACGAATGACGTCACAATTAATGTTAATTTATTTATTTATTTTATTATAATTTATTATATTTTTGCACGATTGACGGTCCGATCTGATTGAAACTTGCCAGGAATATTGCCGGGCCCCGCGGATGTGCCTTTACAGTTTGATATAATCGCGCAAGCGTTCCCAAGTTACGGCCATTTATCTGTCACCAATGACAGGACACGATGCTATGACATCACGAATGACGTCACAATTAATGTTTATTTATTTATTTATTATTATTATTTATTTTTTTGCACGATTGACAGGTCCGATCTGATTGAAACTTGCCAGGAATATTGCTGGGGACCGCGGATGTGCCTTTTCAAGGTTTGATATTAATCGGATAGGCGGTTCCCAAGTTACGGCCATTTATCTGTCGACCAATGACAGGACACGATGCTATGACATCACGAATGACTCACAATTAATGTTTATTATTTATATTTATTTATTAATTATTATTTATTTTTTGCACGATTGACGGTCCGATCTGATTGAAACTTGCCAAGAATATTGCTGGGGACCCGGGATGTGCCTTTTCAAGGTTTGATATTAATCGGATAGGCGGTTCCCAAGTTACGGCCATTTATCTGTCAACCAATGACAAGACACGGTGCTATGACATCACGAATGACGTCACAATTAATGTTTATTTATTATTATTATTATTTTTTTGCACGATTGACGTCACAATTCTTCTTCTTCTTCGTTTTTCGACGTCTTCTTCTTTTCTTCGACGTCACAATTCGTCGATTGACGTCACAATCGACGCTGGGGACCCGAGTATGTGCCTTTTCAAGGTTTGATATCGTTCTTCATCCGTTTCAGCTGTTTCCCAAGTGTTTCCCAATGGTTTGAAAACTGTTTTTTCCCAAGGTTTGAATTAATTGTTCAAATTATTAATTAATCCCAAGGTTTGAATTTTCCCAAGGGAAAGAGCTGTTTCCCAAGGGTTTGAAAGCTGTTTTTTCCAATGTTTGAATTAATTGTTGTGCTTGGTAGACATTTGTGAATACATTTACAGAGGGGCGAGAGAGGAGGGGAGAGAGGAGGGGAGAGAGGGGGGGAGAGAGGGGCGAGAGAGGGGGGAGGGGGCAAGAGAGGGGGAGAGGGGGTGAGAGGGGGCGTCACAATTCAAGAGAGGGAGAGGAGAAGGGGGCGAGAGAGAGTTGCGAGAGAGAGGGGCGAGAGAGGAGGGAGGAGAGGAGGGGCGAGACTAGGGGAGAGAGGGGATGAGAGAGGGGAGAGAGGGGGGCGTCACAATTCTTCTTCTTCTTCGTTTGATATGACGTCACAATTGACGCTGGGACCTGAGTATGTTTCCCAGGTGTTTCCAAGTTATGGCCATTTATGATACGGTTGGTCCGATCTAATTGAAATAATGCCCCAATCCAGTCGTCGTTTACGAGAGTGAAGGAAGGAAGCTGAACCTACGGGCCCGCACCTACGGGCCCGCACTAGTATTACAAATTCTTTCTTTAACTGACAGGAGTGACTGCATCAGCAGCACAGCTCTAGTCCCAGCAATGAGTAGCCACATGCTGCATCCAAAATGAATGAATCGTTGGAAAGTGATGTCTGTTGTGTACATTTCAGACTCCCTCCCTGTTTCCCTAAAATTGATCGAAAGCACCATAACTATATCAATTCAAATCCACTGGCCCCCAACCTGGGAAGTGTGAGTTTTTACAAAGGGAATGATCAGGCCTCTCATTGGACATGACCTCAGAGATATCATATGCATAATCAAGGTTTGATATTACCCTTATTAGGGGCTAGATGGGCAGTGCCTGTCAACATGGTCTTCGCTGTGATTCATGAGACCCAAAATTAAATGAGTCTTCAGTAGTTTGAAGTGAGGGCATATTTGTATTCCCGTTGTAATTATCTGTGGTCAGTAAGTGAATGGTACTAGTTACTGCCCATGGGTGAGAGAAGTAAGTTTTTGAAGTAGAGAATTTATTCTAAGGTCAATAATTCCTTGAAGCCCATATTTTGCAAGACTCAAAATATTACTTCATTCACCCTGAAAGTCAAAAGACACCCATCCAACAAATACAGTATGTTAAGTTGTAAATAATTGATTCTGCTCTGAAATATAATCAATAATCTTCAAAAACTGCATTGATTTGAAAAATGTGGGGGAAGAGCGAGAGGGTTTGCAAATTCTCAAAGTTTGGCAAATGTTGTTTGAGTTATCAATTTTCAGAGATTACGTCTCGCATACAAAGCTCAATGAAGCATGTTACGACATTCAGATTTTCATTGTGGTGCAAAGTTCACAAGCTTAATGAGCTGTGACAATATGAGAACCTGCGCTCTGAACACCTGAGGCCTGTCGTGGTCACAAGCTGTCCCAGCAGCCGCACCTTGATGGGATTGCTCTTCTCAGGAACACATCATAGACTTTCCTCACCAAAAAAATGAAAATAAAGCGCTTTAATTCCTTGTGATACACGGCCCACAGCTGATACCATGAAATATTCCGCTTCTCAATTGATTTCCATTTCATGTATTGCACACAGAGCTGTATTCTCTCGACAAATATTGATGCCTGTGAAAGAGCAGAACAACAAATAACGAAAAACTAATAAACAAACTGAGAGGATGTTGGAATGAACAGAGGCCTCATTCTTCCCCCGCATCCCTTATTTGTCCACGTCTCCCTCGATTTTGTTACCCAACCTTGCTGTTGGTGCGTTTCCCTCTTCTCTTTTGCTTTTCATTACCTCTGCTACCGAAGGTGTTTTCACCCTTGTCTGTGTGTTTGTCTGTGTGCGCATGATATCTCAAACGTTATGGACGGATTCGGATGAAATTTGGTGTACAGGTTGGGTGTGTGACAAGGATGAATTGATTCGATTTGGGTGAAGATTCAGATCCAGATACGAGAATTTTAAAGAAAATTTGAGAAGTGATTCTTCACCATTGAGAGATGGGGCCAAAAACGATACAAAGCACGAACAATATTTCAAAAAGTTATGCATGAGTTATGACAAAACTCAGTGGGTGAGTAGGTTCGGTGACAGGAACAAGCCAGGCATATTTTGGTTCAGGTCTGGATCCAGATCTGGCCCATCAGTGGGATGCAAAACATAAACTGTTCAGCCTGGCGTTACAAAATATTACATTACAAAATTTGCTAACATTACAAAATATTAATATAATTATACTATTATAGTTCCGCAAATATATTAATAGTCGGTAGTTTCTGCAAGCAAAGATAATTTTTTTGTTGTTGCTGCAAGTGAAGAGGCTTTTTTTTTTTTGCCTTTACCCCGGGACCAAGCTGTAGTTTTTTGTATACGCGGGTTTCAGAAGGTGGACCGAATCCCTCCAGGTCTCCAAGTATCCACCGTCGGTGTGTGTGTGTGTGGTGTGTGTGTGTGTGTGTGTGTTGTTGTTGGTTGTTGTCTCCATATGCGGGTTTCAGAAGGTGCAACGGTCCTCCCAGGTCTCGAAGTATCCACCGTCGTGCGCGTGTGTGCGTGCGTGCATGCATGTGTGTGTGTGTGTGTGTGTGTGTGTGTGTATGTGTTGTGTGTGTGTATATGTGTGTGTGTGTGTGTGTGTGTGTGTTGTGTGTGTGTGTGTGTGTAGTGTGTGTGTGTGTGTATGTGTGTGTGTGTGTGGTGTATGTGTATGTGTGTGTGTGTGTTGTGTATGTGTGGTGTGTGTGTGTTGTGTGTGTGTGTGTGTGTGTATGTGTGTGTATGTGTGTGTGTTGTGTGTGTATGTGTGTGTCATTGATTGGTATCTACATATGGGGTTTCAGAATGTGGAAAGGAGTCCTCCCAGGGCAGGCTCAAAGTATCCACCTTCATTGCGGTAATGGTTCACGATTCATGGATCAAGGTGTGAAGTTTTCTGTTTTCAAAGTTTTGTGCCGAGGGCTCTCTTCAGGATCGTTACTGAGCTTGTGACGGCTTCCAACTGTAGTTCGTTTGTAGTGATATTCCCAGGGATGGTTTTTAATATCTCTGTGAGGTTCTTCGTCATCATTCCCATGAGTTTCTTCGTCATCACTGGTACAACTTTGGCATTCCTCAATATCCAGGATCTTTTCACTTCATGCTTGAGGTCTTTGTATTTAATCAATTTCTTGATTTATGCATTGTTAGTCCAAAATCACCGGTATTAACACCTCGATTAGCAATGCCTTCTCTTTTTTTTGCACCTAAGTATGATATCTAGTCGCAACGCTTTGTTTTTGATGTTCACACCCGATGGGATCATAAAGTCGTACGTGAGCGGTACTTCAATGTTTTCGGTGATTGCTTTTGGTTCATTTTCCCACAAATTTTCTGGAATTGGAATATCAAAGATCCGAGACAAGGGGGAAGCACGGCAATTTTGCGTGCTGCTGGACATCGAAGCAGATACACCGAGAAAAGAAATCACAGAACTGCTGAAAAGGATCTGTAAATGAAAATATAAATAAATGAAAATAAATAAAAATGAATGAAAAAATAAATGCAGGTAAGTGACCCGGTATAATGGGAAAGCACGGTAATTTTGCATGCCGACGGACATCAAAGCCGATACACGAAGAAAAATCACAGAACCGTCGGAAAGCATCCGTAAATGAAAATATAAATAAATGAAAAAAATAAAATGAAAAATCATTTGCAGGTGAGCGACCCGAGACAATGTGGAAGGACAGTTCGTTGTTGCTGAGTGTAAACATACCCCGCTTGTATATCTATGTATGTATGTATGTATGTATGTATGTATGTATATATATAGTATTTCAATGATGTCAATGGCAAAACTGCAAATGCCAAGTCCACGAATATCACCCGTGGAAACCCTCACACCATTTCCTGATTCGCCTGTAAACTGAATCTCTATATTTTCATTCCAAACAGCATCATTACAATCGCAAACAAGAAAAATAGCAATCAGAGATTGCAGACCCTCGCCAGGACTTGTTTTGTGTCGTTTTGTGTGGAGTTTGTGTACTGGTGTGTTGCGTAATTAATAATGGACATAACTAGAACTGCCAATTTGTAACTGCTGGCAGTGATGACCGTGTACCAAGACGTCCGGCTTTGATGCATGTTCACTTTGATCAGACACTTGAATCTGACCCATGCCATTTATGGTTTTTCAATTTAATTTAGAATGGGATTAAAATAAATTCAATTCATATCAAGTGGAAGATCAAATAAAATAGGTACAATCCTGCACTGGAGTCATCAGAAGGAACCCAAACAACCAAAAAGCAAAGATGAAGTCATCAGGAGGAAGCTGGACAGAATTTCGGTTTCAGTTACTACTCCTCTACCTTCAAACACATCCAGGTGCAGCCAAGTGAGCGTTATTCAAAAAATAAAAACATAAAAAGAACACATATCAAAAATTAAATAATTCTAGCTGCCAGACCATGTGTTCGATCAGGTTCAAATTTAAAAACTATATTCCCCATAACTACGAGATCATAATTTTTAAGTTTCACATTGAAAGGTTCCACAGAAGGTTTGTCGGGGTTATCACCCAAACTAAGGGATTAGTTTGGGGCCGGATAGACAGACACTCCTGCTTTATCATATAGATATACATATATATTTGTAATGGTTGTGGCTGGACTCCATACACCATCCCCTCCCTACCCCCCACACACACACACACCCTGAGGGAATGGAAGCACACACACACAACACACACACACACACAACACACACACACACACACACACACACACACACACACACACACACACACACGCGTAGATATGAGTTAATTATTTATTTAGTATTCTGTTTAGAATAAGGAAAATCATATTCATGTGATTGATATGGTTTGCGTGTGTAAGCAGCATAAGGGCCTTTTCCTCCCCCCCCCCCCACCCCCCTTTCCATTCCCACTCTATCTCTATCTTTCTTTCTCTTCCATTCGCTTCATTACTCAACATTCACATTCATTACAACGCTGCTCCCAAACCCGTTCACTCATTTTCTGGCCTGGTGGCAGAATAATGGTGATGTTCGGCATAAGTTGAGACAGAAGTTGCAGAGACAGAAGTTGCTCTGACAGAGGTTGTTTCGACCCCTTCACCTGCCTGCTCCTTAGCAGAATGTAAACGCGGCACTGCATGGCCAATGACAAGCCACCAGCGAGTGAGAAGGGCAGGGTATTAAACGCAGAACAGGGACAACATCTCTCTCTCTCTTCAATGAACGACCGAGCCAGAGCAGAGATTTGAGAGCTTGTTCCCCAGAGACATTTTCTGCCTTTTGTTTCATTCTGCCAGAGCGGAGTTTCATACCTCACTCGCCTCACTTCCCCTCTCACCTCACTTCTTCCTCATTTTCACATGTGCTTTTACAGTTCGTGTGCTAATGTTTCACATGTGCTAATGCCATCAGCTCACTCACCCCTTGAACGAGGCATCCTGTGCCATGCAGATCAACACGTGGGATGGATGGAGCTGGAGGAGACACGAGGCGTGGTTCAAGCACGAGCCGAGATAACAATCGTTTTCACAGAAGCAGTCGAAGTTTCACTGGGGGTAGTTGTGGATTAACGCATGGGCATGCAGGGCCTCTGCTCAGGGCCCCAAGCTCAACATGGACCCCGCGGCAGAGGCAACGTGAGGGACATGCAACCCATCCCTGCTGTTTCTTTCATCATCCCATTTCTTTCTTTCTCGACTGTAAATTTCTATTATTCTTAACCTCCTTCTTTCAGTTGTCCAGGATCCATGTTTTGTTTACAGGTGCCAAGTGAATGTTCCAAGTTTTGCCGTGCGGTAATGCTTGCAAAATCCGAATAGAAAATGTATATGTGTTTAATGTGCTTTATATGTGTTTGAACTCTTGTACTGCCATGTATGATTTCCCTCAGCATTTTCTGAGGTAGTAATTCCCTTCATGCCATTTTCTCTCCTTTGCGTTTCTCCTCATTCCTTTAATCATTCCTCCCATCACTTTCCGCTCTTTTGATTGCCTTGCTTGCTGTGTAATAAATTAATGGAGTGTCGAATGTGTCCTGATATATCATGCTTGGGGTTGGTTTGAATAGCGTTCCCAGTGGACAATTGGTCCAAGTTCCCAATGGTAATGGCAGCCCACATAATGTGGCATGCGGTGTTGGTTCGCTCAGCCAAATAATAAACCATTGCGTAGTCGCCAGTACGATTCCCCAGCTGCCACGTTTAACTCACTGGAATGGTAAACCGACTTTGGGTGCGAGGATCCCGCCTGAGTTAAGGGTTGCAGTTGCCGTTTGTGGTCTCTCGGGACATGCTGCTGTCTTGGAGTTATCCAGAGGTGACGTCTTGAAGAATATATATTAATTACAGGCACAATTATACTATATATTATATATATATTAATATATATATATATATATATATATATATTATATATATATATACACACACACTGTAGATACAGGCATATATCAATATACTAGATGACCCATGAAGCCGTTGGGTTCCTGTTGCGACAGCGGTTGTGAAAAAAATAATTTCAAGAAAAAAAAAGATAGCTCCAGCGAACTATACGCTGAGGTTGTTTGCATTGATCAAATTCTCCCGAAGAGTACTTGACTGAATCGGGAATTGATTTTTTAATAATTTTTTTCGTTGCCCGATTTGAACGAACTTGATACTGCACACCGCAGGAGAATGGTGAGTAAGGTGGCCTGAAACTTTTTGCGCTATCGGTACCGTTTTGGCTGTATTTCAGGAAATAATACATACATACATACATACATACACACAACATATCTACATACATACATACACCATACATACATACATACATACATACACACATACTACATACATACATACATACATATACACACAATACATACATACATACATACATACACACATACAGATGAGAGTTTTAGTAATATATAGATGCTGCAAAATTGGCTGATTTATCTTGTAACTTGGGAGATCAGGAGACTTTTAAAAACATCTTTAAATGGGCAATTTTCAGGAGCTCTTCCTAATTTTACGGAGATGTTGAACCACTGGCCACTTTACATTTCTCTCCCTCCCTCCATAAAGTATGCGAAGTGTGAACCAGTTGAAGGAAACTATTCAAAATGCAGTACCAATGGCGAACAAGGGAGATGCATAAGGTGAGTGTTCCCACGAACAGGAGCCCTGAGCAAGAAACAAAGGGAACAACATTGTGTGAAAATGGAGCCTGGGTAGTATTCAGCAGTTGCCTTTGCCATCAGTTCAAGTACTAAAGGGTGACTTTCCTACTTTTAATAAGAGAATGTTTGTACTGTCTTGTTGGGCTGTTCAATTACTTTCGTTGAACGTATTATATCATTGGGAAAGCTATGGTGTGTGTCCCATGTTGTGTGAATCCTTGGGAAATCACAGGAATGTGCTACATCACACTGAACATGACAGCGGGTGAAAATACACAGGTCACCAACCTGTCTGCAATGACAGTGCACTGCAGCAAACTCTGTGCTTTGTTCTATTGAGAGAAATTTTTAACGATGTCCAAGCCTTAAACTTGGCAGCATTCAGAAGTGTGATGTAAGTGCCATGGGGCCGGAATAAGAAGCCTGAGAAAGTGTCCAGAATTGAGCTTTGGAAAGAAGTTTGGTGGTTTTTTGATGTCCCACACACTTTATAGAGCGTTGGTGCTGCTGAAGCAGTTTCTTGGCAAGGGTTATACTGGGTGGTTTGCCATTGCCTTCCCAGCATTCTTTGTCCGTGCTCTGTCCTTTTAAATGCTGAGCGTCAAGAAAGGAGACAGCACAGACCATTTTTAAAGTCTTTGGTATGACTCAGCCACGGTTTGAACCACCGATCTCCCAGACTTAGAGCTGGTGCTATAACCATTATGCCACCCAATCTGGTACTTTGGTGGTAGGATTTCCCAAATTCCAGTTGTAGTTAATCGTTAAAGACATACAGTGAAAATGGGAGACTCATCTGAATTGAAGGCCAAGCTTCAAGTCAGTGAACAGTCTCTGTTTTATTTTCCTCATTAACTCATTTTATTTTGTGTCCAATACGTGGCTGCTGGTTTGTATCTTTGTTAGGGGGTGTGGCTGTCACTGATGCAGTGTCCCCTGTAGGTTACAGAAGGAATTTGTAATTTGTTCATGGTGCCAGCTATAACCATCCTTCTCTTGCGAAGGACACAGTTAGATCTTTAACGTCGACCAGCTAATTTGGGCAGACGGGATGCACAGTTTAACATCCATCTGGGGGAAGGCACACAAATTGATGAATCACCCTGCCTGCGAGACAACAGGATGACAGTTTATAGCTGGGTCGGGATTCAAACCCAGGCTAGACAGCTCAGATGCGAGTGAGCACACTTCTCGGTCATCCTGCCAGCCCTTCCGCATTAACTGAGAAGGATTTTTGCA
This sequence comes from Eptatretus atami, assembly GCA_035128595.1. Taxonomy (NCBI): domain Eukaryota; kingdom Metazoa; phylum Chordata; class Myxini; order Myxiniformes; family Myxinidae; genus Eptatretus; species Eptatretus atami. The sequence goes on along the minus strand of CM068957.1, from coordinate 71,809,769 downwards.
CGTAGGGAATCATATACAGTAATTATCTCATCCACTAATATTTACTCTGTTATTGAACCCTCCCCACCCCCATGTCCTCCCAAATAAAAAGAATGAAGTTAACAAAACATTGTTGTCATCAAAGGAGCTCATTCATACAGAAAACTATGATGTGTGCCAACTGGGAATCTGCTAAACTCTGACCTGAATCTGGGCCTATTCAATAGGCACAGCAGCAGCTGCAGGAGAACCTAAGAATATTGAGTTTTTGATTCAGGATATATTCTACAAATTGTCATTCTTCCCTTCCTCCCAAAACCATCATCAGCCTTTGGCTGGTTCATGGGACATTAAAGCCCAAGTCTGTTCAGTTTTGTCTGAATACAGGGAAAGAAATACAAAAAAATATGCAAGAGAAGTCATCCGGGGGAGGCGGTGTGGAAGAAGTTTAAAAACTGCTGTGAAGTGGGTCAAAGCAAAAGGCCTAAAGGATGAAATGTCGAGATAGAGGATGAATGGCCAACAAAGTCCTATGGTGCTGCCAGCCTGGTTTTGAAAACAGCTCCATAGATTGGCGCTGAAATCTGTAGCCGAGCAACAAATGAATGCCGCCTTCACAAGATTGCAAATCGTGTTTTCTGACTGTGAACACTCTCACCACTTCGTTTTGAGCTCAAGGAAAGCATTGCTTGCACATATATTAAGAAACATTTGTCCAACGTACATGCTGCCAGACATACACACCTGTCATTGGAAGAGTCCGTTAATGCTCTGTGGAAAGTGCGTTCGGAGTCTGTTTGTACACATGCTGCATTACACAGTGTTTAAAGGTATACTGAGCCGACTGCCCTGTTTATGAGCACTCCAGTTCATGGGGATCAGGACAGCTCCATTCTTATATGCATGGTGTTGGCTTAATGATAAGGATGGTGAGCTGTGGATCCTAGGGTCCTGAGTTCAAATCCTGCTCATCTGTTGAATTAATACCAGGTGGGGTTAACTCAGCCTGTCATCCTTCTGAGGTCAGCAAAATGAGTGCCAGCATGCTGGTATACTGTGTCGGAGTGGCGACCCGTCCAGGATTGTGCCCAATAGCCAAGGAGACTGCTTAAGTAGCACCAACACTCTGCACAGAGTATGGTCCCAATCTCTGCCCTCCTCGTTCTTATGTTTGCCTTATTACTTGTATATCTTAATAATACGCATGTTAATGTGTCTGTCTGTCTGTAACATTCCGTTCCACCCATTGGTTGGACAGTTCGCCTGACTCCACCCACAATTTATATTTGGAAAAACAATCACACAGTCGTCGTGTTGGTGCTTCCTGCTATGCGAAGTCAAAGACATCTTCAGAGCTTTCATATTCACGATCGCCATGCCCTCCCTATAAGTTTTCCGTTCATTGTAGAACGACCAAAGCAACAGTTGAAAGTATTTTGAGACGATAGGCATCACGGACCTTGTGAAAATCGGCCTCAGTGATCGAGGGATTGGCCTGTTGTCTACACACCACCAAAATAACGATGTGGCATTCTCTCAAGTAGGGCTAAAACCCATGTCATTATAAAGGGTCTTTGTGCGAGGTGATTATTTACTTTTCACAATGTATATATATATGATGCATCAAGAAGTAGATAATCGGTTTTGGGTCGTTTATTGTCAAATATCTTTTCCACATATCTCGTGGGATTGTGAGTTGGACATGTGACCGTGATGGGTGGGGAAAGGGTTTGAAGGCTTGAAGTGGGGAGGGGAATGGATTGATGCCTTAGCATTGTGATGGGGGGCAGGCGGACTTCGGTTTGGGAGGCGGAGTTTGAGGACTTGGAATTTGTGAGAGGAAGGAGGTGGGGGAAGTCAAGGACTTGAAGTCACATTTTATATTACGTGGAATTTCCCTGCTGGTATAATAAATATAATCATCGTTAATATCACAAGCTCCGTAGTTCTCAAGCGGTAGAGTGGACTAAATTACAAACTATTCCACAAATTAGACCAAAAGTTATGATGTGTGGCAACAATAAAGCTCAGCATGGACCCAGTGAGAGATTGCTGTTTTGATATAATTACTCTCACTGGCATGATAAACGGTTGAGTTACTTTTCTTACACAATACAATTATACATTATTAAATATAATAATGTCTGATTATTAAATATAATAAATGTCTGATTTCAATTCACATTGCCCTGCTGATTCACGCTCAGAGCTCCATAGGGTAGACACGGCCAGTCGTTATATGGCAGGCAAAGGGACCCGAACTGGTTCAGGGAATTTGACCAGAGTCCATTGCTGATGGGACAGCTGGTTTAACGTCCCCTCCGAAACACTTCTACAGTACAGTATTCTACGCTACTGTGATGCCTGCTGGTAGTATCGGATGATGATCAAACAGTTGATCAGTTTTGTCTATTACCTGGCTTAAAGGATTAAAAAATTGGTATTCTTTGAATAAAAATAATTTGATTTCATTTATAACCGTTGGAACACCACTCAATAAAATGCAGATTACGATAGTACCTAACATGGAACGTCACGGTCACCGATCCAGGTGGGCTGTGAAGGTTGTGTCGGAATAACTCCCCCACCCCTTATTACCCCTAACACACATCCCCAACCACTTCCTATATCAAAACAGCATTTTGATTTTCAAAATAAAGAATAATAATTAATCTCGAACTTTATCACAGATACATCATGTCAGTGTATCTTGCAATGAATGGGCTTGAAAAGCATGGAGGAAGAAGAACAGCGGAACATTTGGCCCCATGTTTGTTTGAGCATGTACCATTCATTACGTGGCACACAATTTGTGTCCGTTACACGAATCCCTTTCAAACATCTAAACGGCATTTCCGATTTCACCCTAAAAATGACGTCATCATCACACACGAACAGTATTTATTAGTATATTATAAACCGGTGGTTATAGCATCTCGGATCATTCGTGGAATCATCTGATGTGAATAATGGATTGAATGGTCTAAAAAGTCGGTTTCATCACTCCCGTAAAAGGTGATCCAGGCCATCGATCAAGGACTCACGGCAGTGATGGCCAAAGAGTTGAATTATTATTTACACATCACGGTGTCTTTTTCATGGCTCCCAAGACAAGAAACGAATATCTACGGAGGGACGCCTCTCATAACAGAGACATGTGACCATTTGGAGAATGTTCAGCTGAAGTCCGAGTGATGGAGCATGACTAGTTAACAGCACTAATGCACGGCAGTTGTACAATCTGGGAAACCGTTCGGGTGGATTTAAAACAAGAACACAACCCCTCCCCTGTCCCCCACCACCCCCCCCCCAAATTCCCCGACACATCATTTAGCGTACGAACCGGGCAGTCAGCGGACAGGGCTGAGCCTGGCAAGGGCCATTAACGCCAGGTACAGACGATGCCCCCCATTCATCATCATCTGCTGCGGGTGCAGAGCTTCACACGTGGCCGCACACGTCCCGCCCCGCCACCGCTCTGCCCCGCCCCGCACACGCCCCGCACACGCTCCGCACACGCTCCGCCCCGCCCCGCTCCGCCCCGCCCACGCTCCGCCCCGCCCACGCTCTGTCCGCCCCACCCACGCTCCGTCCCGCCCCACCCACACTCCGCCTTGTCTCACACCCCATGTCCACATGCACGTGTCCAGGTAACCACGAGAAGCTGTGACAACGCACTTTATTTCACACCTCGGTGCCGCTGTGACGTCACCACCCTCGAGTATAATAATCCAGGGCAGTGCAAAACGCAAAACCTTCATCTTTACCAACTACGCGGTCTCTTTTACCTCCCTATAATAACATTCATAAACACATAAATAAAATCACGCCTTCCAGTGCGATGACGTAAACCATACCGTATATCCTCTTCTTCAATAAGGCGCTGTCGTCCTTAATCTCCCGCCTTGCAAGTATCATTCCGAGGCATTTTATGTGCTGGATGACCCGAACTCAATGTACAACGACATCAAGTTAAATAATATTACAAGAAACTGTTCTTTTGAAAACGGAACTCCGAAAACAAGATGAAAACGCATCCTCTGTAATTAAGATGAGGGCATGAGAGTGCATGATGACGTCATTGGCAGTGGATGGGGGAAAACGCTCGATTGTAACCGGTTGACGCATTGAACCAAATTCCTTTGATTGGAAAATGTCAAAAAGCCCATAGATAGCCTATAGCTATATGGGTAGTGTATTGGGGGTGTTATAAGGTCTCGTCGTGCCCTGGTAATAAGATGCCAGTGGTGTCATCAGGGTTCCATGTTTTTGTATTCAAGGCGAGAGATTAATGATGACAACTCGTTTAATAGCTCGCATGATCGGTGAGCGATCCGAAAGGAAGGCAAAAGTCTCGCAGCCCAAATGCCCACCAAGAAGGGTTCCTTTGATGACTTCCCTGCAACTGTCTGCACTGCCAGCTTGTTGCCAGAGTCTCTAATCATGATATTTTATTATCCTAATGACTTGCCTAATGGAAAAGTTTCAACACTAAATGAAAATGAAGCCATGCATAAATTGACAAAGATAGCCGCAGTGATCGTGGATGGACAACCACCTTGGACAGACATGGGAGGGGATGTATTAAATTGTGATATTAATAAAATGGAGTTACTGTACTGTATATTATAAATGGTTGTAAATATCCGAGACGAGACACCGAATTATACTAGCGATGATTTTGGTGTTTTCCTTGTAGCAAATGACACCAGGACAGACATTTTTCATCGTGATCTGTGTTCAATATTTAGCCCTTCGGACACTGAGAAAGCCCCATTGTGTCAAGGCTGGTAACATAGTGCACACATTAATGGAGGACGGTGGTGTGTGTGTGTGTGTGTGTGTGTGTGTGTGTGTGTGTGTGTGTGTTTGTTTGGAGGTGTTAGGGTATGGGAGAGAAAGGGGATGGGTGGGTTGTGGGAGGAGGAAGTGTGGGGTTGAGGGAGTATGGGTGTGTTGGTAGGTGGAATGATATTAGGGGGAGGGATATATGAGGGTGACGAGGGGAAGGTGGATGGATGAGTGGCACCTGTGCAGAGGTGAGTGTAGGGGAGTTATGGGGTGGATGGTGGATTAAGAATGGTTGTGGAGAGGGCTGGTTTGGGGTTGAGAGAAGATGAGTGGGTGGGTGGGGAGTGATAGGGTGAAAAGGGGGGAGGGGGACAATTTGCAGAGGAGGGTGTGTTGGGGGTGTAAGGAAGATTACGGGCTTTGGGTGGGGTGAGGCTAAGGGTATTGGAGAGGGGTGAATGCGAGTGAGGGTGGGTGAAAGAGGTGCTGTGAGAGGAAGGTGTGTGGGGTGATAGAGAGAAATGGCTGGGTGGTGTGTGGGTGGGTTGAAAAGGTTCAAGGTGAATTAGACGGCTGAAAGCAAAAGAAAAGTCATGGCAATGCCAGCGAAGGTTAGAATGACCTCTAAGATATCTCCAAGAGAAGAGAGGGAGAGAGAAGAGAAGAAAGAGAAGGAGAGAGAGAGAGAGAAGAGAGAGGAGAGAGAGAGAGAGAGAGAGAGAGAGAGAGAGAGACAGAAAGAGAAAGAGAAAGAGAAAGAGAAAGAGAAAGAGAAAGAGAAAGAGAAATAGAACAATTGCATTTGATTCAATGTCCTGGCAAGACTCCAGCAACGTCAAAGGACACAATTTTGACCAGCCAGCTCAAGGTGGCAACTTCCACATAGCATCACTTCAATGGTGCCTCGAGTGTCAAGCCAATGTGTATTAAATGCAGAATTCCCAACAACGCCTTTTACAGCGTCAAAGTGCCGCTACAACACCAGCCATTTCGTGTGTTCCTTTAACCCATCCTATTTCTCTACATTCTTCCACTCACATCTTCCTGTCTCTTATGCTTCATTTCTTAGCTTTTCTGCTTGCGAGTGTTGATGCCGTTTGTATTTTGCCAACTATTTTTGTTGGTGTTGAGTAAGGAGTGCTAGAAGCAAATCCGTGAATTGTGTGTGCCATTTTCCCCTGTCGGTCTTTGTTTGTGTTGCTATTATTTAAGAAGAAAAGTGCTGGCAAAATGCTCCATTGCCATAATCGTGTGTGGGAGAGGCTGGCAGATGTCAAAAATAGATTTGGCTTCTCCATGCAATACCCGGTTAGAGCAGGACTTTTCAGCTTTGTCATTCAATCAGCATCAAAGAGGGTCATGGTAGCCTGGTTCAGTTACGGGGTTGAGGGAGTGGGGAGGGGGGAGGTGGAAATGGAGAGTGGAGAGGTATTTAAATGTAATCACCTTAATAACACTCCAAGGTGTTTAAATCTAAGGGCTTTTCGTACCCTCAGTTATTTTATCAAATATGGCTGGCTGGATAGCCTCGAGTTCTGTACACTCACCTTTGAGCTGTCTAACGTGGGTTTGAATCTCTATCCAGCTATAAACTTTCACCCTGGTGCTCCACATCCATCCATCCATTGGGGGGACTTTAATCAGGAGGACCTGTCTGCTAAAACTGGTCACTGGTAGATGGTAAAGGTTCCTGCGTTGTCTTTCACCAAGAGTTGGCAAGTTATCGTGGATACCCTAAACAAATTACAAATTTCTGATTGTGGGACGTCCGGCCTGATCAGACAGTTCAAGGAACACTTGGGCCAGAACCACTTCTATCTTTTTCCCTACCCTTTGCTGACCTCACAGGAAGGTGGGAATAATTGGGGTCTTTGAAGAAGATGGTTGATTAATCAAGGAAGTGAGTAAAACAGGAAGGAAGCTGTTAGCACTAAGGCTTCGTCGTTCACAAATTGAAGCCATTGACAGCAAGGTAATCAATATTTACATCATGAAAATAGCAACATTATTGGATGCTCTGCTTGGTAACATGGTTCGAGCTACAGCTGCAATGTTTAACCCACATGTGAGGTTAGCCATGTGACATATCGCTCAATGTTTCGATGTCCACTTAGTTATTAAGTGTAACAAGGCATTGTCACCAAATATAATACTCAGAAATTCAAAGCAAAGAAAGGATAGGACTGCTATGTTTGTAATAGCCAATGCCTGACCGAGATAATTAAAAACAAATAAACTGGTAAAGCACCAGGACCTAAAAAGACATTGTGAATAAAACAGGAGCTGTGAACGAAATAAACATCGTACCAGTGATAGTCGGAGCAAGTAGAGTGAGAAGATAGAATGTTGGACAGAAATTGAGAGGGATAGCAGGAAATATTACAACAAACAAGCCTCACATGGAAGGATAAAGCACAGATAAACCCCCACATGTGGTTGTTTGTCCATGTTCTATCCTCTAAATGCTGTCTCGAGCAAGGAAGCAGCAAATTGTGACATTTTAGTAATCATTGGTATGGCTCAGCTGGGGTTCAAACCACCACCCTCCCAGACTCAGAAAAGACACTCTAACTATTGCACCACAAAATCCAACAACTTGCCCATTATTTATTACAATCGCTGTTTCCGTTTAAATAATCCATTTTTTTTGTGCATTTAAAGGCTTAATTCACCAAAGTCTAACCCAGAGTACAAGGTGGAGCACTTTGTTTCCATCAGACTCGTTGGCGTAATGGTTAGAGTGTCTGCTCTGTGTCTGGGATGTCAGTGGTTGTAACCTTGGCTGAGTCATCATAAGAAAAGTAATAAAAACTGTTTTTGAACATGTTAAAAAAAAAAATGGTACGTGCTGCCATTTTTAATCACTAACGATGCTCAAAACATGCTCCAAAAACTTGGTCATTTGAGTTGAGATGTATACCAACCCGTCAGAAACGGGTACCCTGTTAGTTATACATTAAACACCACACGGGTTTGTTCCAAGAAATGACACTGAACATAAATTAATCACTTTTCGTCACATTTTGACTATAACCTCATGAGATCATGATGCTCCATGCGGATTGAACAAGCTGAAGACAAAGTATTCGCAAAAGTGAATGTGGAAAATGTCCACAGACAAATATATTACTGAACATTGTTTTTAACAATGTTTCATCAACACACATCACAAGGCATTTCTGCCATTTCACAGGTCCATCGATTAATTTTTTTGTATCCAGAGTCAAGGCTTGTGGAAGAGCAAGTACACTGAATGGGTCAGGACGTATCAGGACAAAAGGAACAGTGGAGACAGGGGGGAAACACCAACAGCGGAATTGAAGTGGGAGACTTGAATAAACAATGAGTGTGGAGGAATGGGGGGGCAGGTAAGGACGCATGGGTTGGACAAGATGGATGCTGAAGGAAATTCCCAGAAGTGACAAATTGGAAACCTGGAAAGAGGAGGGCTTGGGGTTGGGTGGAGGGTTAACCAGGGTAGAAAAGATCATGGTTTAAGATTGGGAATGATCTGAGATGATGGTGAACAACTGTTTTGAAGACCTGCAAGAATGAGATTGAAGAGCATGTGGAAGTAGATTCCACAGTTAGGGGGAAAGAGGAATGAACAGTGATCCTGGATTTAAATGGTTTCACCAGAAAGGGGTTCGTGGTTCACTGTGTGCGCCCTGCAGAAACCTAGTGGGGATAAAGCACCGAAAGAGTGGAAGGCGCATGTGGTAACCTGGAATGTGGTAAAAGACAAAGATCACTGACCTGTCTGCAATAGCAAAGTGATAGGCCCGTACACTCAGCTTCGTCGCGGGGGATTCCAAAGTTTCTTGAAGGCCTAGCACTCCATCAAACTGTGGATGAATGCTTTGTCGGTGGATATGAGTTGCGGTGTGCCAAGGGTGGACTTTGTACGATGGAGGATGCTCAGTCTGTGACTGGCTTTGGAAGCCAACATTGAAATATGGTTCGCCCAAGAAGGGTCATGGCTGATCTTGAGACCCAGGAGTTTGGGTGACTGAACTTCCCAAAGAGGATTGCTAAGAAAGTAGATAAGAGGGTTTGCCAGATGGTCCTTTCAGAGAGAGTGAGAGTGTGAGATTTGTCAGGATTCAGGGGTTGCTTTTCAAGTTTGGAGGTTGTTCCACATGTAGGTCGAATCTACAGCTCTCCTTCCACATAAATCAAAGTTAAGTTTTCCGAACCGGCTCCGTCATGTTTTTCTGTTATATTTTTGTCTCTGTGTGCTGTTTGTACTGTTGCAGTTCTGTAAAACCGCATGCCTCTGAGGCAATGACATACAACATACGGAGATCCCAAGGTAGTTATTTCAATAGTATGTGTATTAGTTAGTCCTTTCCATAGCTGTCTAGTGGGTAAATGGGAAAGATGCGTTGCGTAGGGCTCTTTTAGTTAGGACCTCAATCTTCAATCTTTGCACTTCTTGTTCAACTACTTTGTCTCTCTCACATGAAAGACACAAGCAAGCATGCACGTAAACCAACAATGATGAATGGAACCAAGCAAAGCACACCGCGATCGCCTGATTTGCATCTGCACGCCATTTTGAATTCAAAACTGCGTGCCAATTCTCAACTGCCGTCTCACCTCAGACCTTCATTCTGCTCACCGTGCTGCTACTCGTTCACCACAACCACTTCACACGACTTCCAAAAATACCCGCAACAACTCACGCTTACATCTTTATTACAAACATGACCGTTAGGGACAAACTTCTCCCTCCCCGCTGGGATGACGTCGTTACAAGGAATTTCTACCTCTTCGCCACAACACCACATTACAATCTCTTCACTACAAATGCAACAACGTACTCCTACTTCTCTACAACTGCCACTTATTCATCAAACATTTTCCGCAGCCTCAAGGGATGCTGAGGAGACAAAGGTCGGGACATTATGGGGCATAACTCAAAGTGCAAACATGCACTGGAGCTCGTTTGAGGATATACTGGAAGTGCAGGGATTTCTCTAAAATTACACATTTGCATGGAGGCCAGCACATGTTCAGGGCCAGAGAATACTTCAGAAAACCATGGCCCCATGTTAACGTTGGAGCTCCGACGTTTGACCAGGTCGGCGAGCGCCTGAGCCATTTTTCGCGTTTGGGGCCTATGGGACCGTGTGACTACGACCACTATGGACCAATGGGGAAGCTTGAGTTAACCAAGTTCCTCGTTTGATTGGTTCCTTCCCTTGCCCGGGGCTCATAAAAAGAGCAAACGTATCAATTTTGAGTCAGAACTCGCCAGAGGAGCAGAACTCGTCAAAACTCGCCAGGACAGCAGAACTCGTCAAAACTCGCCAAGGGAACAGACCTCGACAGAATCGCTCAGAGTGAGAACTTGCCAGGGGACCAGGATTCATCAAAATCACCAGGATGGAGAACTTGCCAGACGTCAGAGCTCGCCAGACAAGAGGCTACGCCAAACATCGGACCTTGCCGGGGAAACAGGAGGCGCAAGGAGTACAAGTGTCAGTGCTGAGCGAGGGGTGCGACGAGTCAGTGTGATCAAGTGTGGGATCACACGTTACTGCAATGAGAGGAGCCGGGGCTCCTCTCATTCTCTTGATGCTCAGTTAGGCTGCATCCCACAACAACACCTACATGTGCAGATTCTCAGACTATTACGATAGGGTCTTTTCTCTTACACATCTATCTCTCGTCTACTGTTGAGGTAAAGGAGCAATCAACGCGGGTGAGCCCAACCAAGAACGTTCTTGTCAGAGTGAACCCAAAAGCGAACTCAAGATTAAACCATACTGACCTGCACCTAACATTCTTCCTCTTACATCATGCTACACCCCACATTGCATTACACTCTCACCTCTTACTCACACACCCTAGACACCCTCAGTATTTCTCCCTCCTCCCCTTTCCTAAGCGTTTTGAGTTGCCCAGGTCCACCGACCGCACAAGGTAGTGAGGTTGCTCATCCACAACTACTTCTATCTCGCTGGGCCATCTCTAATTTTCCTCAAGTTTGTGTGTGTGTGATGGTGCCTGTCGTAGCATAAGTTAAGACTGCATATGAATGTTCAGGATAACTCAGCACTGTCTTCTTCTTTTGTGAATATTGTATGTCTTTTACCACACCCCACAAATTCCTTGCTTTTCCTGCTGTACATTTAAATAAATCCCATACTGTGCCACATAATTTTCCTCACTCTTGTTTCAATAAATGTGCCTGTTAGAAATATACCCAGCTCGTTTTGTCTTTTCCTCCATTGGTCGAGCATGGCCTGCACCCTAGTTTAGCTGGGACGTTATTCCCCAAAATTTGCTTAATAGCCGGTGCGTACTTGGCAGCTTCACTCGGTTGCACCTGATATGGTAAGTACAAAAGTAATGCAAGTATACATTGAGGGCGCGATTCCCTGATAAGGCGATCACGGATTCCTAGGTAAACAGTTGTCAGACGGAGGACCCTGGGTCATGTGGTCAAATTTATTGGTGTTCGTGGTTGATTAGCGACCCGCCGCCACACAAAGTTATTTGTGTGCAATAGCCTGAAATTCCCAGTGGGTCGAGAGAGAAACCAGGGACAGCCGCTCCCTCGTGGTCCCCCCCCCCCCCCCCCGTGACTCCTGGGCCATGACAGTATCTTTACCAAAATGTTTCCCTGATAAATCTTGATTGTTGTCGTTAATTGTTGAATTCGTATTTTCGTGCAGCTTTGAGCCTTCTCGGATAGTTAGAGCTTAATCGTCTCGGTTTTGAAGTTGTTTTGTCATCCTGTTTCTCTCTTTTTTTGCCCAAAATTTTGCCCTTTCTGCCTTTTCACAACTATCCCATCCCCCTCGCTTAATCAATAAAATAATTTTTTTAAACCCCCAAAACTTTTACTTTCACACGATCTTATTCTGCCTTATAGTTATACCTGTAGTTCCTGTACATCTATCCTTTTCCTCTATCATTTTCTCATTATCTTCATTGCCAAAAATACTTCTTCCTTTAAAAGATTTTGAAAAAGATTTAAAAGAAAAGAAAAAAAGAGTGTTCTTCTTCATCATGATCTATTCTTCCTCTTCTCCTTCTTCACAAGGCATATTTTGCAAACCTGTTTCTCATTGAAGCGCATGGTTTGTCATCCATCCTCCAGTTCCCACAGCACGACCTTTCTCCGTGCCTTCAAAAGCAATTCCTTCCATCCATCCCATGATCTTTATCTCAGAATATTAAATTCGGGTATCTTATAAGAAGTCCAGTTTGCAGATGTTGTCCGTGCACAACAATCAAATCTGCTTCACATTCCTTTACAGTGTCGATCCCCTCTGTGTCAGTTCCCTCCCACACATCTCCTTCAGCCCACATCCTTCCAACACCACCCCACGTACGTGCCCCCCTCTTCAGCATACCTCCACTTCATGTCCCCCCTTTCTGCATCCCCACCTCACCCCACCCTCACCCCATCC
>CM068957.1:71781459-71797550 GCA_035128595.1 Eptatretus atami | reverse complement strand
AAGAGAGAGATGGGCGTGCTTGCCCCGCCTATTAATCCCCCGCCCCTGCCCCATTCCCCTCGCCTTCAATTTGCTTACCCCCGCCCAAAATTTTAATTAGGCCGGCCCCGCCCCCACCTCTTCACTCCCCGCCCCCGTCTCTTGATTCCCCGCCCCACTTTCCCCCGGGACCCCACCCCCCTGTCCACCCCTCACACTCAACCCCGCCTAATTCACCCAGCCCCTGCCACTCATCCCCCGCCCCATTCCCCCCCCCTGTCTCCCGCTTTCAATTTGCTTACCCCCCGCGCAAAAAATGTGCTTACCTTGCCCCCCGCCTCTCCACTCCCTGCCCCCGTCTATTCATCCCCGCCCCCGCCTCTTCACTCCTCGCCCCGTCTCAACGAAAAGTGTTTATTCTGCTTCAGAGTTGAAGGTTGACTTATTGCCACTATGTGCGATGCACTCTTCAGGTACGAAGTTTCTTTCAGTCCAGGTCACAGTACCGAGAAAAACGTGACGGCGACCGCTAGGAGGAGCAACAAAATTGGTCCTTCAGTATTAATATATAGATACTTGGCGGTAGGACCGTATGCCAACCTTGGTTGCTAGTGCTGCAGCACTCAACCATCTCGTTTGTCAATCATTAGATCAGAAACGCAATGGACGTGGTTACAAAAGAGTTACTCAAAAGAGAAAGAGAATTGGGATGAGTGGTTACAAAGTTTGTGCATGTTGTCTGAGAGAGAGAGAGAGAGAGATGTAGATGGAGTCGTCACTGTTTGGCAGACAGTACAACACACAGACAAACAGGATGTGGGAGCGGAGGGAAGTCACAACCAAAGATACTCCTGGTGGTTGTGAGGTGTCAGGGTAGTACATGGAGAGTGAGAAATGAAGTTCTCGATGTGCAGTGCGACTCCCCAAGACGGGTGCAGGTCAATTACACTGGAGGAGCCAATAGCCAGGAAGAGACGTGAAGGAGTCAGGGACGTTCTGTGGGAGGAAGGATTCTATTAGATCGTCAGGTTGGAGTGGAGGCCTCGGATGTTTGAGGGAAAAGCTTTGACGGGGTGAGTTGGAGAATATTTTAGGGGTGCAGAAGTGGATCCAGATGGGGGCGCATCCGGTGCACTCCCTCCCTAAACCCCTCGGGGCGCACCTGATGTGCACCCTCCCTAACCCCCCCCCCCCCGTTAAAAGTGATCGTTTTTCCACATGTAATGAGGTGTATATAACTGAGGATGCAGTCTCGGAATGTGGGAAAGGAAACTGTTTCATGCAGTGAATTTTTCTAAACAATTTCCACTGTCAAGACTAAATATGTAAAAAGATACGTAAGCCTAACTAATATTGCAGAGCGTTTCAAAAATTGAAACATAAAATCTGCAACGATTACATTTAAAACGAGAAGGGCTCTCGGTGGAGTGCATACTTTCTGTCATTGTCATTTTGGTCGATTGTCATTAATTCCCGAGTGAACAACAACAACAACAACAACGTAGTTCTTCAAAAAGGGGGAAATTCAAAGTGGTATTTACAGGTTTTTTCCACAAAATAAGAGAAACAGCATTAAAGGAACAGAAATCATGTGACATGTAAAAATGAAAAGGCAAGAAATGTACGTATAAACCCTGTTGTCAACTCACTAAACTACGTAGAGCCTTCTCAGTGGTTGGAATTTTGAAACGATGATTATGAGGGATGTCGTGTTGTTGGAATATTATCTTTTGTTTGTTTGGTCCTTTTATACATCTGTCATTGTGAACTATCCAATCGAGAAAGAGAGCACACTGGGTGTTCCAACGTAATTTAACCATTGCTTAATATACAAGAGATCCAATTCCTTTCCCATTCTATGAACGTTTATTTATTTTTTAATCAAAACGATGAGGGCATCTTTTTATATATATATATATATATATTTTTTTTTTTTTTTAAAGAGAACTTTCTGTTCAAGTTTTATAGTGTTCTTTGTCGATATTTAGAATAGTCTTTAGAATTATGACAAAAAGAAATCCCCATAAAAATGTTCCCCTTGCTCTGCTCGGCAAAATTATATTTTAAATGCAATGTAAATTTTTGCCCCCCGCAACATAAAATCCTGGATGCACTCCCTGGATCTCTTGTATATTAAGCAATGGTTAAATTACGTTGGAACACCCAGTGTGCTCTCTTTCTCGATTGGATAGTTCACAATGATGATGTATAAAAGGACCAAACAAACAAAAGATAATATTACCAACAACACGACATCCCTCATAATCATCGTTTCAAAATTCCAACCCACTGAGAAGGCTCTACTAGTTAGTGATTGTAACAGGTTAACGATTTCTTACCTTTTTTTTACATGCACATTTTTTTTATTTTACTTTTTACATGCACATTTTTACATTTTACTTTTTTTTACATGGTCCTTTACATGCACATTTTTACATGGTCCTTTACATGCACATTTTTACATGGTCCTTTACATGCACATTTTTACATGGTCCTTTACATGCACATTTTTACATGGTCCTTTACATGCACATTTTTACATTTTACTTTTTTTACATGGTTCTTTAATGCTGTCTCTTATTTTTGGAAAAAAACCTGTAAATACCACTTTGAATTTCCACCCTTTTTGAAGAACTACGTTGTTGTTGTTGTTGTTGTTGTTGTTGTTGTTGTTGTTCACTCGGGAAATTAAAATGACAATGACAGAAAGTATGCACTCCACCGAGAGCCCTTCTCGTTTTAAATGTAATCGTTGCAGATTTTATGTTTCAATTTTTGAAACGCTCTGCAATATTAGTTAGGCTTACGTATCTTTTTACATATTTAGTCTTGACAGTGGAAATTGTTAGAAAAATTCACTGCATGAAACAGTTTCCTTTCCCACATTCCGAGACTGCATCCTCAGTTATATACACCTCATTACATGTGGAAAAACGATCACTTTTAAAACGGGGGGGGGGGGGGGTAGGGAGGGTGCACATCAGGTGCGCCCCGAGGGGTTTAGGGGGGAGTGCACCGGATGCGCCCCCATCTGGATCCACTTCTGCACCCCTAAAATATTTCTCCAACTCACCCCGTCAAAGCTTTTCCTCAAACATCCGAGGCCTCCACTCCAACCTGACAATCTAATAGAATCCTTCCTCCCACAGAACGTCCCTGACTCCTTCACGTCTCTTCCTGGCTATTGGCTCCTCCAGTGTTAATTGACCTGCACCCAGTCTTGGGGGAGTCGCACTGCACATCGAGAACTTCATTTCTCACTCTCCATGTACTACCCTGACACCTCACAACCACCAGGAGTATCTTTGGTTGTGACTTCCCCTCCGCTCCCACATCCTGTTTGTCTGTGTGTTGTACTGTCTGCCAAACAGTGACGACTCCATCTACATCTCTCTCTCTCTCTCTCTCAGACAACATGCACAAACTTTGTAACCACTCATCCCAATTCTCTTTCTCTTTGAGTAACTCTTTTGTAACCACGTCCATTGCGTTTCTGATCTAATGATTGACAAAACGAGATGGTTGAGTGCTGCAGCACTAGCAACCAAGGTTGGCATACGGTCCTACCGCCAAGTATCTATATATTAATACTGAAGGACCAATTTTGTGCTCCTCCTAGCGGTCGCGTCACGTTTTTCTGGGTCTGTGACCTGACTGAAAGAAACTTCGTACCTGAAGAGTGCATCGCATAGTGCCAATAGTCAACCTTCAACTCTGAAGCAGAATAAACACTTTCGTTGAGACGGGCGAGGATGAAGAGGCGGGCGGGATGAAGAGACGGGGGCAGGGAGTGGAGAGGCGGGGGGCAAGGTAAGCACATTTTTTGCGCGGGGGTAAGCAAAATTGAAAGCGGGAGACAGGGGGGGGGAGGGCGGGGGATGAGTGGCAGGGCTGGGTGAATTAGGCGGGTTGAGTGTGAGGGGTGGACAGGGGGGTGGGGTCCCGGGGGAAAGTGGGCGGGAATCAAGAGACGGGGGTGGGGAGTGAAGAGGTGGGGCGGGCCGGCGTAATTAAAATTTTGGGCGGTAAGCAAATTGAAGCGAGGGGGAATGGGCAGGGCGGGGGATTAATAGGCGGGGCAAGCCACGCCCTGTCCAGTCCATGTCCCTCGATGTGTGGTGAGCTGGTGAGGTGGTTGAATGAACGGAATCCGTCTGTGACGGGGTTTCGGCTAGTCTCTTATTATGTGAAGATACTTTGTACCGGAGAGTTAAGGTACACTGGGAGAGATCTCCTCACACTGGTGATGGCTCAACTGTTCGCGAATCAAACCTCTCTTCCCAAATCTCGAACTCACTCCCACTGTCATGATTTCCGTTCAATTGTGAAGTATTTACCAAAATACATTTTGGAATCCCCACAAGTAGGTCTGAGAAACATCACATTTACCAGGCCTGTGTGAAAGCAATTTACGCCTTCTTTAGGAACTGTGCAGTCAAGAGAGTGGCACAACTACTTGCCTCCAGAATACTCCTTCCAACCTAACTGGAAAGCCTTTTACCATGTTCTTATTCCAAAGAAAACTGCTGACCTGTCCTGAGGCTGGCACATTGGGTATTACCTACCAACAAACCCCTGCATGTTTCTCCTCTGAAATACCTGACCAATGTCCCTTCTGTGGAACTCTCGAGACCTTGTCACATGCTTATGTTGAATGTGCACGCTTGATCCCTTTGTTTGGTTTGCTTGTGTAATTGTGCTCCAAGCTTTCTTTGAACTTCACTTTAAAATTTTTATTTTTGGCTTTGAATCCAAAACACATCCACTGGAATGATTTCCCATTTTCTCATTGCCACAGCAAAGAAGTCAATTTATCGCACAAGGAAACAAAAATGAATATTTCAGGGTTGCTGATAACCTTCTGGCTTTGTTTAAAGGAATCGTTTTTGCCCGTATTAAAATGGAATTTTTTTTAACTTTCATAAACAAAATGTGCTTTTAAAAAGTGTGTGGCTCTAATGATGCACTTTACTGGTCAAAATGGTCTTTAATCACAGACTGATCACTTTTGCTATCATGATGTAACCTTGTATTCTTAAACATGTACTTTGTGGTCCTTATGAAAAATGTTTCTCCTTTATAAATTGTTTTATACTCTTGTAATAAAAGTCAACTCTCTCTCTATTTCTCTATTTCTCTCTCTCTCTCTCTCTCTCTCTCTCTCTCTCTCTCCTCTCTCTCTCTCTCTCTCTCTCTTCTCTCTCTATCTCTTCTCTTTCTCATTTCTCTTTCTCTTTCTCTTTCTCTATTCTCTCTCTCTCTCTCTCTCTCTCTCTCTCTCTCTCTCTCTCTCTCTCTCTCTCTCTCTCTCTCTCTCTTTCTCTATTCTCTCTTCTCTCTCTCTCTCTCTCTCTCTCTCTCTCTCTCTCTCTCTCTCTCTCTCTCCCTTCTCTCTCTCTCTCTTCTCTTTCTCTATTCTCTATTTCTCTATTTCTCTTTCTCTCTCTCTCTCTCTCTCTCTCTCTCTCTCCTCTCTCTCTCTCTCTCTCTCTCTCTCTCTCTTCTCTCCTCTCTCTCTTCCTCTCTCTCTCTCTCTCTCTCTCTCCCTCTCTCTATCTCTATTTCTCTTCTCATTCTCTATTCTCTCTCTCTCTCTCTCTTCTCTTCCTCTCTCTCTCTCTCTCCTCTCTCTTCCTCTCTCTCTCTCTCTCTCCTCGCTCTCTCTCTCTATTTCTTCTATTTCTTTTCTCTATTTTCTCTCTCCTTCTCTCTCTCTCTCTCTCTCTCTCTCTCTCTCTCTCCTCTCTTTCTCTTCTCTCTCTCTCTCTCTCTCTCTCTCTCTCTCTCTCTCTCTCTCTCTCTCTCTCTCTCTCTCTCTCTCTATTTCTCTATTCTCTCTTCTCTCTCTCTCTCTCGCTCTCTCTCTCTCCTCTCTCTCTCTCTATCTCCTCTCTCTCTCTCTCTCTCTCTCTCTCTCTCTCTCTCTCTCTCTCTCTCTCTCTATTTCTCTTTCTCTCTCTCTCTCTCTCTACTCTCTCTCTCTCTCTCTCTCTCTCTCTCTCTCTCTCTCTCTCTATCTTCTCTATTTCTCTATTTCTCTTTTCTCTCTCTCTCTCTCTCTCTCTCTCTCTCTCTCTTCTCTCTCATCTCTCTCTCTCCTCATTCTCTGCAATTCTTAATTCTGCTCATTCTTATCTCTCCTCTCTCTCTCCTCTCTCTCTCTTCTCTCCTCTCTCTCTTCCTATTTCTCTAATTCTCTACTCTCCTCTCCTCTTCTCTCTCTCTCGTCCTCTCTCTCTCTCTCTATTTCTCTATTCCTCTGCACTCTCCTCTCTCTCCTCTCTCTCTCTCTCTTCTCTCTCTTATTTCTCATTTCTCTCTGTCTCTCTCTCTCTCTCTCTCTCTCTCTCTCTCTCCTCTCCTATTCCTTCTTTCTCTCTCTCACTCTCTCTTCTCTCTTCTCACTCTCTCTCTCTCATTACTTTGCTCTCTCTCTCTCTCTCTCTCTCTTCTTCTTCTCATACTTCCTACTCTCATTCTCCTCTCTCTCTCTGTCTCTTTCGGTCGTGGCCTCTCTCTTCTCTTTCCCCTCTTCTCTCATTTTCGTGTGTGCTAGTTTCTCTCTCTCTCTCTCTGCTCTCTGCTCTCTCTCTCTCTCTTCTCTCTCTACTCCTCTCCTCTCTGTCTCTTGCTCAGTCTCATCTCTCCTTCTCCTCTCTCTCTCTCTCTCTCTCTCCGCAATTTAAATAGCAGCACGCAATTGCTGATGTTGATACCTCTCTCACCAGCCATGAACTTCACCAAAGAGCTTCATGACTCCATGGGACTGATTCAATCTGTGAACTTTTCCACCTGGATTTCTCCAAATGGCAAATCTTCCCTTCTGGAGCTTGGTGATGACAAACTTCCCTGCAAATGTCTCCTGATCTTCCTCTGCCACAATTGGTTCATCTGATCAAATGCTTGTGAGAGTCAACATCTCTCTAGCTGTTCTCTGAGATTGCTGCCTCAACGCCTGGCAGTTTACCAAGGCAGATTGGCAGGGACTGCAAGCAGCCATCCCTCTTCAGGAATGGTCTCCCATATCTCCTGTCCCTGGTGTGTACGTGTGCGTGTGTGTGTGTGTGTGTGTGTGTCATGCTTTATTCTAAAGGGTTCCTGCTGTCATAAAATAATAAAAATAGCAATCTTGGAAAGTTAATAATCGATTGAATTGGAGAGAGGAGGCGGGCTATCACCGGCACCGTGGTCAAATTCCAAATTCCTGTCCTAACCAGCAGAGGGCATTGCATCAGCGGCACAGCTGCACCCTCAGCCAATGATGCTACCCCGCAACCTTAGGTGTGTATATGAACGAAGAAGATGATTTCATTGGAGCAAAAAAATTTCATGTCCATCTAATCATGAAAATGCCTGTTTTAAAAGCCCCTCTTTCTGAGAAGAAGCAAGACTTCGGGCTTTAATGAAGTGGTTCCAATGGTATGACGACACTAACCTTTTAGAATAAAGTGTGACGCAGACTGAAGAAGCACACGTAATTATATTTAGTGATGCTTCTTGAAGCATTGGACAATTAGGTAACAGGACATGGAAGGAGCACACAAACAACAACCACCACAGTCAGCAACAACAACAACAACAATAAATGATGATGAAATCTGAGTGAGAATAATTCGAAATTTTCAAAATGTTTCATTTCACTCATTTTAAACGGAGGTTCAAACCAAAGCAAACAACAGGAGTGTAGTCAGTTGCCAAGCAGCTGGTTAATGCTTGCCAAGCCAACTGTTCCTTCTCAACAGTTTTGAATGGAGTGCTTGCTTCGGTGCTTAAGCCACTCAGCAAGCACTCTACAAGAAACTTGGTAACTGAACACATCCCTAAGCTTCACAGCGAAGAGGAAGTGGCTTTTTTTATACACAAGCAGCAAGGTTGGCTGATAAAGATGGGTTGCAGAGTGTCCTAGAGGTAAGCACACTTGCCTCGAAGCTGTCTCACCTTGGTTTGAATCTTGGTCCAGCTATAAACTGTCATCTTGGTGTTTCACATGTAGGGCAAGACATCAATGTGTGTGCTCTATCCATTTTAAATGCTGAGCATTGGGCAAGGAAGCAGCAGGTACCATTTTAAAAGTCTTTGGTATGACTCAGCCGGGGCTCACATCGACCTCCCAGACTCAGAGTAGATGCTTGGACCATTACTCCACCAAATCCTTGGAACATTAATCTACTGATCTTTTAAAATGAACATTTTCACTGAGCAATTGGACTGTACCAAGGGTTGTCCCATCCAGATGGTACAGTGCAATGGCTGCTGAAATCAGTCCAAAGGAAGAAGACAATGCTAAGGTGATATGTATACCAACGAACGGTACCTATGCGAGGTGAAATGGGGTTGGTTGGGTCCCCTCGAGGTATGCACACTCGCCTCTAAGCTGTCTAGCCTGGGTTTGAATCTCGACCGAGCAATAAACTGTCATCACGGTGTTTCACAGGCAGGGTGAGTCATGAGTGTGTGTGCCGTCCCTTGGGTGGATGATAAACTGGGAGTCCCATCTGCCGGCATTAGTTGCTTAAAGATCCCACGGTGTCTTTCACGAGGAGTACGCAAGCTAGTACCAGCACCCTGGCCAAATTACGTCATCCTGTCCTAGCCTTAGTCGAACATCAGGCCTGGCCAGACAGTTCGTCAAAGACTTGCCACGGCCAACCCCACAAAAATGTGGGAATAATTGTGGCCGTTGAGAAGAAGAATAAGAAGTTGGTAGTGGCTGAAGGCAATTGTGGCCGAAGGTGATGTGAACTGACTTCCAAACAGATGGAAGATGTCCTCAAGCAAACGACAGGGTGAAAATGCCGAGTTTACATGTAAAACACCTTGGACCACACAGCACATCAGCCCTTATAAATATAAGCAACTTATTCTGCCAACACTCAATAATTCTCCAAATCTGGAAACAGCACAAAATCATTACTCCCCTAAAACCAAACAAAGAACCCACCAAAGCAGCCTCCTACAGACCTAAACCTCGCACTCACAAACCCTCACATCCCACTCTCACACACCCAGCACAGATTCAGACTAAACCACTCCACTACCACTCTCTTCACAAACCTCACATAAAACACATTTCATGGCTTCAACAGCAGAACACCCCCAAAACACATTTTTCTCACGACAATATCGACATCAGCAAAACATTTGACACCCTCACAAAACTCTTACTCACAAACAAAATAGTCAACACAAACATGTATAAAAACACCAAATGCTGACTTCCCAACTACCTATCATGCAGACAGTTATACGTAACTTTTAATAGCAAGTCATCACGCACATGATACTTTCCTAACAGAGTCCCCTCGAGGTTCAGTCCTCTCCCCCACACTCATTAATCTTTACATGCACAACATTCCACAAGCACTCATGAAAATCCAAATCGCCTTATACGTGGATGAAATAACTATCACCCCTACTCATAGCAACATTAACGCTGCCACGGCACGACTTCAGCACTTCCTCAGCACCCTACAAACCTGGCTCACCATCAACAGACTAAAAGTAGCCCCCTCAAAACAGTCACTCTTTTAAAAAATTACACCAACGAACACAGTAGTGCACCATATATCACACCGAACAACTTGCCTCTCCCATACACACAACAAACAAAAATACGAGGTGTCACTATTTACATATCCATGTCATTTACAGATCACATCACAAACATTAAAAAAACAACAACATGCAAACACAGGCTGAACACACTTGGGGCACTCACAGGCATTGACTTCAGAGACCACAAAGAAACAACATCACTAATATACAAACAGTACATTAGATCAGTCATTAAGTACGCCACCAACTCATCCTGGAAATCCAGCCTGTCGAACACACATTTCAACACCCTACAGACCGTCCAAAACAAAGCCCTTTGTATCATCACAGGTTGTTAACAACACCAATCGAGCACCTACACACAGAGGCAAAAATGTTTTTTTTTAAACAACACTTGGACATGAGAAGTGTGGATTTCCTTTCAACTGAATGTGCCAACCCTAATCAAACATGCCACAACATGTCCAACCATCCACAGACCCTTAGACACAAATGACTATTGTACAGTACAAAGACACCACAACGACATCCTTCAAAATATCTCCCCACTGATTAACGCCAACTCCAAAAAAAACAAAAACAAATCATACCCAAATTACCATTAACGCAATCAATAACCTGGGTCGAAACAGTATCCTGGGCACTAAACCCCCACCCATCGACGACACAGAAAAATTACTCCCCAGGTCTGATCGTGTTCACCTTTCACTCCTGCGCCGTGGACAGCACCCACAACCTTTACTGCACAAACATAGACTCAACTACACTTGCAGTGACGACACCTGCAACATCTGCCAGGCAACCCACCTACACAGTACAACACATTATGTAAGACTTTCTGGTCCTGGCTGCGGAAGGTAAGAGCACAACATCTTAGATGTGAGGGATCCTTGGGTTGTCCTCGGGAGATCAATTGGCTATCTCCGTGCCACGGGCCTGATCGAGCAGAACTATCTGGGACTAATCAACACCAATAACAACAAGAAGTACAATATGTTTGTGACGTACAACATGCTGCATTTTGATTAAACTCATCAGTGGAGTGACGGTCAGAGGCATGGCTAGTGATCACAAAACATGCCTCTTGGTAAAGTGTGTAAATGTGATGAAGAAAAACGTTTCTTTCAGCCACCTTTACTGAGGAGTCTGTTCTATCACTCTGGGTGGGCTGAGCATGAACCTGGAACTTCAAGGCAGGAAAAGTACAGATGCTCCATCCCTCCATCTTTGGCCTCTTTGGAGACTATAAATCAACCAACCAACTGCTATTAACTCACCTCCTTTAAGAAAAAGATTAAACCAACTCTCCCGTCTGCAACCATGTGTATGTAAAATATCTTGTGGTTTCTTTCACAAAAGTACCATGGCCATATGTACTCTGCTAATAGATTAAATGGGATGTGTATGTTAACTGTAAATATGAGTAATTGGATGGTGATGGTATATTGCATTAAGTAAATGGAGTTTAATGAAGAGAAATTTGAAGTCGGTTAAGTTAAGAAAAGGGTTCATGGGATGTGAATGAACATATTCAGCCAAATGGCTTCTTATTACTTCTAATAATTTAAGTGTTACTGTATATCCTTGTTATTAAACTCCCCCCACCCCCAACCCCAGAGTAACTTTCAGGGAAGCAGTAAAGGCATTCGCAAATTAGTTCAACAGGGACAAAGGTCGAGTTCACATCCAATATCCACATCCCATGTTTCCTATTATCCTACTTCATCCTTTAATATATTTAATTTACAGATATGATAATGGCTTCAAGGCCGTGAGAACCAGGTCCAAACAACTCAGAGACAAACAAACTACCAAATGAGCTAACACGTCAGCTTCTGCTGCAACAAGATGTATATAAAAGGCCAAAATATGTAAAATATCCCAAGAGTAATCCCTCCGGTGGGTATTTATTTATTTATTTTGAGTTGACAAGTCCAAAGCATAGGTATCCCTTTTATCTCGCAGTAGTTTCCCGAGTTCACAGTCACCGTCAGTGTCCTGGCTTGATCTCTCATCTGGTTTCACAGCTGGTTAGGCCAGCAAATCACTTTCCTAGATAACTCAACCAATTTGCTGAGCCAAATCTCCAAGCTCGCATCCCTGTCTGGCTTTTTAAAATGTTATTCCTTCCAAGCATCATGAAGGCAAGCTTATCAGGCCTGTAATTATACATTAAGCCTTATGAGAATGATTGCAACAACACAGAGTTGGCCAAATGTAGCAAAAAGCACATTGGCAAGTCACCAGCACATGCCGCTACAATAATAGCTTCTTTGTAATGGACATCAGAAAAAGGGATTATCCATCACCCATCCTGTTTCAAACTCTTCCTGGACATTTGAACACCCTCTGAATATGACATTTCAGGTCCTAAAGAGTTTTATAGTTTTAAAATTGGTTGTGCACGAGTGGTCCCAATCTGTCATGCTGTCAACCAGGAAAGCGAGCAAGGTGTCAGAGGTCATAATTTGATCGCTGGACCTTCCAACCTTCGCTTGCTACACTAACTAGATTTCACGGTGATATGATCAATAGGGACACCACGTTTTCATCTTTATAACCCTTGACTGGTGAAGTTTTTATTTAAACATTTTTATTCCACGCCGCCTGAATACATTTTATTGAGACATAATTATTTACACCGAGGGGGTGTTAAATCATCATGCAATATCGCATGCAAAATATTGTGCCTTGCGGAGGATGATTTTCTTTACTTTACACTTATTCGAAGCACCACTGCTTTCAGAAGAACTCACACAATGTTGATCTTTGCTGATCTTCGTTTGTGCTCTCATGGGCGCTCACGTTCCAAGACAGGTGTTAATGCTCATGGAGGGGCAAAGCAACAGATAGCAAAGACGTCAACAGAAAAAAAAAGTGGGACGAAAAGGAAGCCTGCGGACAAGAATTTGCAATTGCACCACAGCGTGGAGGTGAATTGCACGCAAAAGAGGGCAGGGTCTCCGGCGGGTGGAACAATTCTCTTTTGGTAGAGCCTATTTGGTTGTGAGAAAGGTGAAATAGTGGAGAGGATGTGGTGGCAATGGTAAGCAGGTTGGAAAAGACGAGGTGGGAAAAGGATGAGACAACAGATTTCGCAAAACAGCTTAAAATGTGAGAGAATTGCGGGATGAATGAATAGAGTTGAAGTTTAAGCTTAGACTTGGGAAAAGGTAACAATGTAAGGGTTTCTGGATAAATGCATGCAAACTAGAGGGGTGGGGTGGGGGGTGGAGTGGTTGGCAAAGAGGCGAGAGGGTCGAAGAAGCAAGACTACAAGAAAATAGATAAAAGACCACAAGACTACTGATCCTTCTTTCTTGTCTTTTGTTTCCAAACAAGTTACATTTTATGTCTATTGACAAGAAATCATGACACGTCATCAGTCTATGTTGATATAAAATTCTATCACTCATATATCTCCATTAGTTAATTTGTATATTAAAGTGCCTGCACGGATATGGTTCAACGATCATTGGCATCTGAAGAGGATGCTGTATATCTCTTTATAAAAAGCTTATTTAGATTGCTCGTCTACGTTCAAGCACACACATTCAGGATCAATTTAAATATGGTACATCCAAGTTTGTCTTCATCTACAAAGATATGCTCGATTTGGTAAGATTAGCACGTGATATGCAACCATGATTTGTTTTCTACAACAACAAAACTGCCATGTACAGTAACAAAAAGAATGACATCTTGAAATACATGTTTCCCTCCAAAGATTATGCGCTCAAACATTTTAAGTCCTCAATGAGTGACGAAGAAATGGTGTGCTTTCGATCAGACATTACAAAGAAAATCCCAGCTGATCATGACGCATCATCTGCTCCTACATGACAAAGAACCACCAATCATGGCATGGAAGTCTTTACGTCAATTTCTTTCATGTAATGGGAAACCGAGAAGTGCCAAGACTTGGATTGGCAGAGACAAGTCTTAGCACTTAGCTCAAACATCTTCTAGCTTGGGCTGTAACTACTACAACAAATTCACCCAGTGTCCAAGATGATGCTGGCTGCTGTTCTTGAAAACCCTTGGTGTATCGTGAAAAGTATTGAGATTTCTGCATTTTATATTTAATTCTTATAAGAGTCAGGAATAGCAAGAGGCAAAACCTCCCTTGCATTATTGTTACATTTGTTGGGAGGGGGGGGTTAGATATACCCACAGAGCAGACAGGAATGTGTAGAGTAGCATGGTCCATGTACGAGTACTCGAGTAGTTGGCCATCTTGATGTAAAAGTAGGGAAATGTCAGCTTCAGGATTGTCTTGTTTGAATGTGCGCCATACAGGAGGTGGTGTGTGGTAATAGTTAGTCAGGGATTATGGTTAAGGAAATTGAGCGTAAAACCTCTATGTCAACCTGTACTGGTGGGCGCCGAGAGACTCAGCACAGGAGCGAGGGGTGGAGTGATAGATGCTTCCCAAGGAGGTGGAGCGTTGCCCTGGGAGAAGAGGGAGGAGCGAATCGGGTAGTTGGAAGGGATGAAAAGAGAAGTCTGAGGAGAACGCGACTGTTGGTTTGAGGAGAACGGAGAATGTGGCTGGGAGTTTTTGGTGTGTGCGAGACTGAGGAGAAACACTTGAGGAGGTTGTCTTCCCTGCCTCCTTCTGCCAGACTCTGCCTGTTTTCTTTCCCCATATGCCAATTTCGTCTCATGGTCCTGGTATTCATCTCCCCATTGGCTGCTCGCCTCATCGTCATCCTCACCCCTCCTCATCGCCTGCTCATTCCCGCTGCCACAAGAGCTGAGTCCCCTTGTTTTTGTTCCCTTTTCCCATCTGTGACTGAGTCCCGAGTGTGGTGCCTTAGTTTTCTTTAGATTCGTTTTTATTCTCATTGTATATAATTATTTATTTATTGTATTCCCTTCCTACCAACACATCTTCTCCTCCCTCGCAATTTAACAATCCCCTGGTTGTTTGGAATCCGGGAAATAAACCCCATGGTTTAAAAAGATTTAAGGTTTCTCGTGTCTCTCCTCACGATTCGCGCGTATGTTGTCCGCCATTCATTCATGACGTCGTCTGAGGGAGTAAACCGCCAGTTTGGCTCATCCGTCCAGCGTCGGTCGGTGTTCACTCACCTGGACATGACATTATATTGGTCTTTAGCAAAGGGTATCCACTGATGAATGAGCATTGGTTTTGTGTCCAGGTCTTTTGTAGATATACTGATTGACTTTTTATGTAATATTCCATCATCTTTCAATTGGTGTGCCAAATAAGATCTATTCTCCAGCAACTTTCCAATGCCAGCAACCCACTACTTACTTGACCCCTGTCATGAACCACCATTTCCCCAAATATTTCTTCCTGTCTTCCTTCCCAAAATCTCCTGTAAGTCTGACACACTCCTCCCAATACATATCTATAAAGCCTCCAGACTATATAATCTCTAATTCGTCAGATTTCAGGACCATTTGGTTCATTTTATAGCATTCTCCGTGCAAAGCTCAGCAGCTCAAATAACTCAAAATCCATTTATCCCAAGCAGAGAAAAAAAAAAGCATCCGCTTCAAATTTGCTTTTTGTTTCACAGAACATAAATCATTCAATATCAAGCAACAGAAGTGCCAAAAACTTTGGAGAGAGTAAAGATGCGGAAGGAGTGTTTTCAAGATGGTTGGAAAAGAAAGGGGGGAGGGTGGGAGGAAATAGGGAGGGACAAGGATAACAAACCAGCATTTCCAAAAAGAGCTGGCATGTAAGTTTATCAGAGGATAAACGTCCATGCCAGCAAAGAATGCTCTTTTTGAATCGTGTGGAGCCGAGGCACCAGGTAAATTCAAAATTTAAAGAAAAACTTGAACAGTTATTTTCTTCACAATGCAGGTTCCCTTGAATTGATGGGTGTCTATAACTGGAACAGACCAAAACAGACAGCTTGCCTCTAGTCCTTTTCTCACTCATTCACACCCCTTCAAGGTTCACTTACTCCCGTTTGTTTCTCGCTTCCCTCAACATCCTCCAATCTATCAACGGCTCTGACAGGTGTGCAGACAAAAACTTTTTGCAACAAATCGAGATCAGCCAAATCCTACACGAGAGGGTTCCAGCTCGAAACAGTGATGCCCAATGGAATTATGAGGCCTAGACTATTCAACCAGTTTTCAAGACCTGTTAAATTACAGATCGAATGTCTGGGCTTGCTGGGTGATGCAGAGGAAGTAGATGTGCCTTCTACATGTTAATTTCAAAATATCCAATTATATGAGCCAGAAGAATGCATGGAAGAATCTTAAAATCTTGGCAGATTAGAATCCAAAGCTCGAGAATAAAAAAATAATGTGACCAAATATGATACCACACCATGCAACCACAATTTCAGAATACAAATCTCTTTGCTTTCATTCATGCCTTACCCACCCAAACTGGCCATATGCTATCGATTCTCTTAGCTTTGGGTGTTGGCTTACTTCTACAATTGTGATGGGTGTTCCCACGGCTTATGGGATGCTTCCTGCTCACAACACATCCATCCACCTGTGCCCCCCCCACACACACGCACCCTGTTTATACTTCACAGGAACCAGATATTGTGAATGAA
>CM068957.1:71739475-71781449 GCA_035128595.1 Eptatretus atami | reverse complement strand
GTCCTGAATCAACAGAAGAGGTTAATAAGACTTCCACCAATTACAGAAAGGTATGCCATAAGATACACAATCATCTCAACTTTGAGATCGAAGGTATAGTTAATCTTAATCTCGGTGGAGCTAGTACCAAGGTTATTGCGGACACATATGGTCTTATTAGAATGTAATATATCGCTCTTTTTCAAATAAGATCTATCATTTTGACTTGTAATTTCGAGAAAGGGGGAGTTGTTTGAGAGGTGAACATGCTGCTCTCTGATTAACTTGGGTTTCCCACCGCATCTCTAGAGGCATCATCAAGCTCCATTTCTGATGCTTTAAGTCTGATGCAAAAAATTATTGGGCCCAATATGTTCTACTGGGTCAGGTATTGTGTGGCAGAGGTATGCACTCCACCGAGTGCCCTTCCAGTTTGAAATGTTTTTATTACTTCTTTATTTACTTCTTTTTTTTTAGAAATGCGTTTACATGGTAGATAATTTCATTGTTATAGCACGGAATTTTTTTTATTCTCAGGATTTGTGTTGTATTAAACATAAGCAGCCCCCCCCCCCACTCCCCTCCTGCTTTCAGGTGAAATGATGTGGGTACAGAAGCGGAATTTGAAGTGGAGTACAGTCTTTGAAGTTAATTTAGTGACTAAATTAATGTAACGGCAACTTCTATTTATAAAGTGTTTTGCCAAGAGTATTTCACAGTATTTACTTTATAGACACACAAACCTGATACAATTCCACTGTTCACCACACCCATATAGCCATTGTCAAAATTTCTTTAGTGGCCCCACCCCACCAGGCTGATTGACAGTAGTAGTCCCACACACCTCTCTGATCCCTTCCGATTATACTTTACAAAGGAATGCCGTTTTGTGTACTTTTAATGGAATTCTGTCAAGTTATTAAAATTACGAGAGCAAAGGATGCTGCACAAAGTAAAACTCTGTCAAATGGTACCGGAGTCATTGCCATTGAGAGAAGCAGCTCGGAAATATGCCGTCTCAAGACGGTTTATTATTATTATGATGAGAACGAGAAGATTTGCCGGTTTTGACCAATCTCAGTTTTTTGCTTTTTTTGCTTTTGCCATGGTCTGGAGTACTGCAAAGTGATCCCTGCCTCGACAATCAGCTGAACAGACCAGGTAGGCTCTCATATGCAGCCTAAGTGACTTTTTAGAGAAGATACTCCAACTTTAGTTTTGTATATAGCAGATGGGATGGTCATTTTTTTTTTTTCCAGGCCATCCCTACATCGAGAGTACTGGCGTACTCTCTGCTGATGGCAGCATAATGAACACTGCCTCACCTTAAAATACAATCAGTGGCATGCCAATGTATCACTTAATGACGCAGATGCACATGAAGAATATTTAAGGTGCTAAAGAGCCTTCACACTCCATGCACTTGTTGACAGGACAGTTTATAGGGTACTTCTCTCTGTCAGCTCTTTTGCAATATTTAAACCAATTATATATATATCTTCAATTTCTACATAAAGATTACTGCATCAGATTCCATCATTCTAGATAGTAGCAAACTTTGAGCCAGTCTTTTATGCATTGACTTTCATTCTGAATTTCATTCATCTCATCCATCTGTTATTATTTGCTGTCCGCCCCAGCTCGCACACTCCATTCTAAGCAAGATTATACCATCAGTTGATGGACATCCTGAATGGTTGCCTCCTGGTACAGTATGAGCAATTGGCTCTTCTTTCTCTGTGCTGCGATATGTGATTGTTGGGAAGGGGGCGAGGTGGGGGAGTTAGCGGGGAGGCGATAAGTGAGGATGTGATGCCACCTACATGGGGAGAATTTTTTTTTTTTTAGAACTGATTGCTATTGTGATTGCACATAATCCAGCCATGCCAAGGCTTATTTGCACTCAACTGTCATGAGGAGTCTGTGTCTTACTATGCCTTTTAAAGGTGCAATGGTCTTAGGACATTCACCTTACATGTTACACTATACTACACTAACAGTTTGTACATGTTCAAAAAAATCACATCCTTTAGGAGTTCATAAAAAAGGTGCACATCACGATCATCACATCATTTAGGTGCAACATGTGTAGAATGTTCATCACATGCTTTAGACGCATCGTGCACACCACGATCATCACATCACATTACAAGTTAAAATATAATTGTCAGCATATTGTTCGCAAATATTTGCTCAAGTTTTATTGTTGACTAAATGTTGTCAGAGGACATAAATCACATGCTGGTTATGAAATAGTACTATCTTATGGATAAATGTCATTTTCTGTCTGTCTGTGTGTCTGTCTATCTGTGTGTAACACCAATCACGCCAAACCTACTCGGCCATCAAACTTGGCACATGGACCAAGTTCGACATCTTGGTGAACATGGGCTACTTGGTTTCATCTGTAGTCGTAGGGGTTCGGGAGGGAAGGGCGACAAAAATTCTCTATAAATGTGGATTGTGTAGCACTATCTGGTGGTGGTGGCAGAGGGTATTACAAGTCAGCTGTGGAGATAACTTGCATTTTTCACTGTACATGTCCCCAGAGAGTGGGAAGCCACAAAGCCAACCTCCACTAATGAGGGGAGGCAGGGATAGGGGGTGTGAAGGGATGGGGTGGGAGTCTGTAGAGGGTGGTGGGTTGAGGGGGGGAGGGATGGGAGGGAGGTGAAGGGGTGGGAGGGAGGGAGGAGAAGGGGTGGGAAATGCCGGGCACTCCTGCTAGTTTGAAATAAGTTTTCAAATTTAATGCCAAAGCTATCCAAGTGCAAGTAAAGGTCTCAATGACAGACAATGAGTCAAAAGATTATTGTGATTAAGGACTACCTTAAGGTATGTTATGCATTGCAGTACTTTTCAACTGCTGATTTAAATCCTATAAATATCCCTGCAGGCATTAAAATGCCTTCTGAGATATGCAACCTCCTTTAATATCAGAAGTCTCGATGGCATTTACCCAAGAAAATACCATATCTCATACATGATCATTGCTTGGACATTATCAGTACCAGCAAGTAAACCTTCAATTGAGGATGGACGTTGGCGTAAAGAGTATCAAACATCAGAACCATTGTTCTTATTTGGGCGGTCAATATCATGACACATCATTGTAATCAATTTGCGAACATAAAATGAAAACGAGACAGCAAGGAATAAAATAGGAGCCATGCACATAAATGGCAATAAACAAAATGACAAGTGGTATTTAATAAAAGGCCACAAAACAATGGGTGGTTTGCAGTCAAATAACAATGCAGCATACAGGGTAGAGAGTGGGGATCCACCCATGGTGTAAATTGCTCATAAAAGAACATGCTGAAGCCAACAAGTGGAGAGGCTGACAATAGGAGGCTGGTTTGCATGGCTAATCAAACCACTCACAATGCAAAGACCTGAGAAACAGATGACAG
The DNA here is from genome assembly GCA_035128595.1 of Eptatretus atami. Taxonomy (NCBI): domain Eukaryota; kingdom Metazoa; phylum Chordata; class Myxini; order Myxiniformes; family Myxinidae; genus Eptatretus; species Eptatretus atami. Next base: position 71,778,057 of record CM068957.1, on the reverse strand, counting down.
TCTCCATGGAAACAGATCAGGTTAAGCACCTCACTGGGTTCCATACTAGATGGTTTGGGAAAATGCCCTCAGCACTGTATCATAGCTGAGCGTTCTGTGCCTTCACAATGATGATAAATGAGAATGGACGATGGCACCGTACGATGGGAATATGGATGTTAATACAGCCAGCCAGAAAACAAGTCTTTGAGTAAAGTCCGAATGAAAATCTCACCGAATGGCAATAACAATGGAGTTCGTATGTTTATTTTGTATTCAATGGGGGTTTTACAGATGTGTGTACACACATACAGATGCACCAGCATGCTGACAAATATGCAGACATGTAGATCCACAAAATAATTCACATGTACATACAGGCAGACAGAGCAAAATGTAGATGCCCCAACAGAGCACCAACGACACATGGTGATTGCTTTATCTAGGTGATCATTATCGTTTGAAAACAATAAAAAGGAAAGGCATCGTTTAATTAGAGACAGCTTAGGCCGGAACGAGGGACCAGCTATCTCCTCTTGACGTTTCTCGGCAAGTGAGAATGAACCGTGATAAGTCTCTATATTGCCTGATGAATTCAATGCCATCAGTTCAGCCCCAAGAGAGGAATTTATTTTATTCAATGTGAAAGAGCTGAAAGCCATTTCAGCAGGGCCTGCAGGACTGACTGGAGATTTTAAATTAAACATGAAAAGTACGAAGGAGACCAAATGGTATTAATACTATCATTACAACGACTTTTTTCATTCTGGATAATAATAATATTATAATAATATAATAATGACAATAATAACAACAATAGCTTACTATAATTCACAGACTGGTGTTTGTGTGTTTGTGTGTGTTGTTACTCTTTAGAAATCTTTAGATTTCGTAAGTATATTGATCACTTCCGTCCTCTGTTTGTGTGTTTGTTTGTTTGTAGGCACAATAACTCGAGAACGAAGAAGCTACCAATGTCAAATTACACCACGTGATTCAGGAGGGTGATGGCTAGTGCTGATTAGATTTTGGTCAAAATCGGTCAAAGGTCAAGGTCACAGTGAGGTCAAACATCCAAACATGATAACTCGAGAAAAGTTACCACAGGTATTGTTGACGGAGCGTGAGTTTGGAAGATCGAGGTGAGTTCGGCGGAATTTGTGTGTCAATTCGTCGAGTTACGGCTGTTTTAAAAATTTCAGTGTTATAAAATAATATAAATAATTCCGTAAATCCTGTGGAGAATGGAGTATTTTTGCTTCGGTCGACATTACGATTCGTTTTAATTGATTTTAATTTTGTCTTCGGTTTTGCGATCGCTTAGGACGCTTAACACTCGGTTGTCGAAATTCTGGTAAAAATTGGATGTTTTGGAGACATTTTAAGATTGTATAAAAATATTTCACCCACCGCGTCACGGCTCGTCACGTGGCCGCAGCGCTCGAGCAGACGCGTCGTTGAGTCACGTAAAGGTTTTGCGTGTGCGCGCTGACGTCATCGCGCTCGCCCCGGCGTCCTTTCGAGTTGGGGGGCCGTCGAGTTGGACCTTTACGTTACGTTAATCCGCGGTAACTCGAGAACGGAAGAAGCTACCAATGTCAAATTACACCACGTGATTCAGGAGGGTGATGGCTAGCGCTGATTAGATTTTGGTCAAAATCGGTCAAAGGTCAAGGTCACAGTGAGGTCAAACATTCGATTTTTGATGGTTTGGTATAGAATCATCGTAGAAACTTCTGGTTTGTGTCGCTACCTTCTCGAGAGACAGCTTTTATTAGACAAGGTCAGAGGTCAAGTTGACGATTTTGTAGTACCAGTCTATGACTGCTTGTTTGTTTGTTTGTCATGCAACTCCCACTACAGTTCTGGATGATTACATACAGACTTGTTACATAAGATCAGCACGACCCCAATTAATATATAGGTGTTTTGATCTTTGCTGATGATCTTGGTAGGGGGGGGGGGGATGGATGGGTGCAAATTCTCTATGTAAATGTGTATCGTGTAGTGCCACCTTCAGGCGTGGGAGGGCATTACAAGTCTCCACCATTTACAGTACAGAATTCCTGTTCTCATGTTTTCCAGTTTGGTGAGGTGTTTTGAATTGTAAGCAGTAGGTATGTTTTTCCTTCGTGCATCCAACCTGGATTATTTTTTTCATTTTCGGAAGCGATTGAGGCAGTTGTCAGTTGTCTATACACCGCCTAAATAAAGGTACGTCAGAAGAATGTGTTGCATGCTTGGAACAAGATCGCCCGTTGGGCGGGTACTCTGCTAGTGATAACAACTAATCAGAATCAGGGTAACTTTTCGTATTGTGCTTGTTCATGGATTATCAAGACTGGATTAGATTCTGAGGAGCATATAGGAATCGACTGTAAGCGATCACACTGGTGCTTTGCAAAACTAGAATGGCACTCGTAGAGTTTTTATTTCTTCACTCACATCGGGTCGTACATCAGATATATGAAGTTTCACATTTTTCAGATAAGGATTTCAAATCAACCAATTATGGCTGGAATACCACTTCACCAATGATGTCATTGTTATGACCCTATATATCCCATGGGGAGTTGATGAGATATGCCAAGTTTCAATTTCTTTTGTTGGGTGGTTTCAGATAAAATTATGTCCAAATTTTTCCCTATAATCCAATATGGATGTCATACCATGTGACCTATGTCGCCAGAGTTATCAAAACAATATTCTCCATGGGGAGTCCTCTTATGTTTAAAGTTTTGCAATGATCGGACAAGCGGTTGCAGCGAAAAACATTTTTAAAGCAAATATCATGTTACACCAACACACACACACACACACACACACACACACCACCACAACACACACACACACACACACACACACACACACACACACACACACACACACACACACTTTTAAAATAATTGTCCAGTATGGCTATTCCTAAAAGCTACATTATAAAGGAGTTGTGTCTGTGTCTGTTTGTTTGTTTGTTGTCATGTTATAACTTGAGGACAGATTAACGGATTTCAATGAATTCAATGACGATGGATTCAAGGAACTGCGGAAAGTTTGTAGTGCAAAATAAATAAATAAATATCGGTTGGTTTATGCGTGGGTTTTCATGGACACACTTGGTGAAACTGTAAATGCCAATTTGCGATGCTGGTTATCCCGGCACGAGGGCAGGATTCCCAGGAATTCATTTTTGTTTTTGTCTCCCAGATTAGCCATCGCAGCAAAGATTAGTATTCGCATCAGCAAAGCGATGGGTCTAATATGCTCGTATAATTTATAGCAAGAAAGAGCAATAAGTGATTGCAGACCCTCACCAGGACTTGCTTTGTGTGGTTTACTTTGTGTGGCAAATAAATTGAAGGATGTACTAAATGAAAGATTGGTGATTGCAAATGAAAGGTCGAAATGGTCTCATTGTAAATGTGTAAAGGTCAAAGATCTGAAAAGGTCTAAAGGATTGAAATGGTCTAAAGTGCCTAAAGGGTCTTAATCTGTCGAGGGGTCTAAAGGGTGTAATTTAAGGTCTAAGGGGTCAAAATTGTCTGAAGGGGTCTAAAGGGTCCTAAAACGTATAAAAAGGGTCTAAAGGTCAAAGGGGTCTACAGGGTATTAAAAGGTCTGAAATGTGTGAAGGTCTAAATGTCTAATGGGTAGAAAGGAGTCCAAGGGTCTTTGGGGTTCTAAAGAGTCTTGAGGATATTAGGCATCTAAAGGGTCTTAGGGGTCTTACAGCTCTAGAAGGTCTTAGTGGTCTAAAGGGTCTAAAAGGTATTATGGGTCTTAGGGGTCTAAAGGTTATTAAAGGATTTTAAGGGTCTATAAGGTCCTAAAGGGTCGTAAAGGATGTTAGGGTTCTAAAAGGTCTAAAGGGTCTTAAGTGGTCTAAAAGGGAATTAGGGGTTTAAAGGATCTTAGGGGTCATAAAGGGTCTAAAGGGTCTTCATGGTCGAAATGGGTCTTGTGGTTGTAAAGCGTTGAAAGGTTTTTAGGGTTATTCAAGGGTCTAATGTAATTCATGCACATACGTTCTGTGCAGATAAACAAAAAACAGACACACAGACAGATAGACAGCCAAACAAAAACAAACAACAACAAAAAAATGTTTATCTGAATCTCACTGTTACTCCACTCTCAGAGAGCGTGGCAAATTTGATCCATCGAGAAACATAGTATTTTGCCCAAGTCCTGATAAACTGCAGGTTTTTGGAAGTGCAAACAAGGCAATTTGTGTTCTGCAGTGTCAAAATATATAATTCGATTGAAACAAAAGAAGAGTTTTAAAGGCTGTAGAAAAAAAAACAATTATTCGGAAGTTTGCCGTCGATGCACCGTCTTTTATACCACCTTATTTAACACGTTAAATTAGGTATTTGTGCCTGTTGTTTGTGTCCTTTATGACATCCCCAAAAACAGTAAGTTTCCTGTTTAAAATGATTTTCAATTTCCTTTACATCCCCCCCATCAGCTGCCGGACCAGTTTGATCACTGTTTTGTGAGTGATCAGCAACAGTTTAGACTAACCATCTCTTTTCGTTTGTGGCTTGGATTTGATTACGATCCATAAAATTGGCTTGTTGCTACTTTTGCCTCGATAGTGGAAGAGATATCCGTGTAAGATTTCAGCACTTTACTAGTTAAATAACATGTTTATGGATATATTGGTGATAAGTGTCACAAGCCAGGGCCAATGAGTCTTGCCAAACCATCAAACGGACCCCGTTTATGAGTTCTGTTTTGTGGATGGTCATCTTAAAGTAAGGGAAGTAGCAAGACCATGAAGTGCACAATAAATAACTTAGCAATACAATTCAACATACGTTTACAGCAAACATTAAAATTCCTGGTAAACACAAAAACACAACAAATGCCAACTCTGAACCAAAGTGGTTTTCACGGTATGGGCATGGATCAGACAGATTTCAGGATTGGCACATGCAGCGCCAAGCAGGGACAATTCAAGTAGATATATAATTCACCTGAATGAATATCCGAGCACGTATGTCTTTATCTTCCATTTGTGAGAAGGTTACAAATCTCATAAATACAACAAAGCAATCTACCGGAACATATTCATGCAACTACAGATTTGCTCAGCTTTACATATTGCTCAGAGTGTGGCATACTTTGCAGACAAACTTCTAATTCTAATCAAGAACTAAGATACTATTATGTGAATTCTGAAAAAAACAAAAACCGCACACATATATAAACAAATATGGAACACGGACATTCAACATTCTAAAATCTGAGCACCATCGTGCGGCACTCAACCACATCATACCGGACAGGAAAGCTTGCATCACCTTTCGAGAAGTATCACTCATACCATTCTAGACTGACAGCTGGTAGAGCTCATGGCTTGCACAGTCACAATTAGAGGATTGTAAAATCCCACTGAAGATTAGAGGAGCTTCAGAGAAAACTCTCACTTATGCTTGCAGCTCCTTGATCGCATATACTAGGCCTTGTCTGTAACCTCATCTCAAGCTTTGATGTGGCCGAAAAGATGTTAGGCAGTTGGATGTCTGAAGAACTGCTTTGACGTCGGTAACTTCAAGTCCACCAGTCAAATCGCTGACCACAACGAATTTGCAAGCCAAACAAACTGCTTATAGCATGTTAACATCTATACTTTTAAGAGCATACCAAGCTCTTTGCAAATTTCTAAACACAATCCTTTGTGCTGATGAGAGAACAGTGATGAATCAGGAGTAAGGAGAACAAAAATGCAAACAGAGATTCTGGACACCTCAAGTACATCTCAGGGCACTAAACAAGCTGTTATATTTGACTTAAGTATCACATACATGTGCTGTGATACTGCACCTACCCCCATAGCTCAAAAGAATAGCTCTTCCAGCTTTGAAGCATTCCGGTTTACGCTTACTTACCGGAGGCATGCATCCTTGTGAGCAGATGTCATTACCACCTCAATGAGATATTTTTTTTGTGCTGTTTTTTTTTTGTTTTCTCCATGACATTTCCTGCCATTCCATATTGTTTTCATTTTCCTGTTAATCTTTTTATTCCAAGTGCAATATATTCTATGATGAGCCTTCATTTCTTAAAATAAAATGCTTGAGTTTCCACACTGTCCTTGGTTGCCTTCAGCATACATAATTCAATGTTCCAAAGACAAGGAGGCTCCATTGGTCAATGTATGATTTTTGGATGAATCAGACTTGTGGACAGGTTGCACCTGAATGCTTCAGGATATGTGAGGATAATGAGTTTGTACCCTTTCTGGGGTGTCGTTGTCGAAGCAGTCATTTTGCAAGGGATGTGCTGTTTTTCCTTTTTGGCAAAATATTCCAATTTTCTCAATGCTATTTAAGAGTCAACTACCACCAATAGAAGAGACTATTTTCCCAGTGAGATGCATGAGTGAGCCAGCTGGGGTTGTATCAACAATTCAACAGCAACATACCAATTTTCCAAGTTCCAGAAGCTTAGAATCCAAATCCTTAATGCTCCTTCCTTTCGGTAGGTTTGAACCCATAACCTTTGGGTATGGTGCCAACCAAATGTTCTCATCACTGCTCTGCCATCCCCAGGTTTTCAATAACACCAGCAAATAACTTTACACTTAGCAATACTCTTGTATTTATCCAATAATAGTTGGACTTCAAGTATAATACGAGTTTCTTACAAGGAATTTCAAAGCAGGAAGATGCGATTAGGACCCATAAAGTCCATACAATGGTTGCCAACCTATGGTTGTTTGTCCGTGTTCTGTCCTTTTCAAACACTTACATCAAGCAAGGTTGCATGCAACATTTTTAGCTCACCTAGACTTTAGTCTGGTGAGCTTATGCGATCGAGCAGTGTCCGTAAGTGAGTGAGTGAGTGAGTGAGTGAGTGAGTCAGTCCGTAAACACTTCAGTCATTATCACTTGAACAAAACACAGGATTTTGATGCAACTTGGCCACAAGCTTCATATCTGATTCCTAACGAAGGTATGTTGACCACATCAAAATCTGCGCTCATTAAGGGGGTCTACGGGAGGGGGGGGGTTACCCCCTAAAATAGGCATTTGCTCTCTTCTTTGAAACTACACAGACGATTTTGATGAAACTTGACCACAACCTTCATCACCTGGGATGGACCAAAGTGTGTCGACCGCATCAAAATCTGCCCTCATTAAAGGGGTCTAGGGGGGTTTGAGCCTTTCAAAATAGATATTTGCTTTCTTCTCCGAAACCACACACAAAATTTCAATGAAACTTGACCAACCTTAATCACCCGTGATGCACGAAAGTTTGTTCATGGCATTAAAAAAATCAGGGTCTGGTGGGTTTCCAGGGGATTTGAGTGATTGGTGTTCCTGATCCAGGTGACATGCGGACATACGGTGCAATTTTTAAAGTTCAGGGTCTGGTGGGTTTCCAGGGGATTTGAGTGATTGGTGTTCCTGATCCAGGTGACATGCGGACATGCGGTGCAATTTTTTAAGTTTTTGGTATGACTCGGTTGAGGCCGGGTTTGACAAGTTGACCTTGCCAGACTCAGAGTGAATGCTACAACCATTACACCATGTCGAGTATGGTTTCAACGTCGAGATCGATTCTGGATGTTGTCACATGATGACGTAACATGTACGACACAATCATCTACTCGATAGAATCAACAGAACATTGATTGAAGACACTAGCCTTTTTTTGTATACAATATTGAGGCTCGTATGAGAGCTAACACACATAACATACAACAAGGGGAGCAGGAGACAAGAGGGGTGGGAGAGGGAAGGACAAAACAGTGAGGAACAGAGACATTAGGAGATCTGTGGAATGGAGAGGGATGGGGTGGGGTACACAGGGTAAATAAGATGGACACTATAGGGACTTTCAGGTCCTTAGACGACAGGGACTTTCAGGAAGGAAAGCGGGAGTTTGAAGGAGGTGGGTTTGGGGTGGATTAACGGGGGTAGAAAAGATCCTGGTTTTGGATGGGGGAAGTTAAGAGATAGTGGTGAACAGCTGTTTTGAAGACCTGGAGGGAAGCAGTGGGGGAATTTGTTCCAAAGGCAGGAAAAAAGAGGAATGAAAGAGTGATGGTGAGCAGTGATTCTTGATTTTGGTAGTTTTACCAGAAGAGAGTTTGCAGGCAGACCTTGAGCGCCCTGTGGAAATATGGGGGGCCATATCTCAGACAGAGCAAGGGGGGGCAGGCCAGAGAGAGATGGTAGAAGACAGAAGACCACCGACCTGCCTGCAGTGAGAGAGAGTGAGACCCAAAGACAGCCTCATCGCAGGAGATACCAATGATTCTAAATGCCTTGGTTTCCACAGCATGATGCCGAGAAAAGTGAGAGAAGGAGCACCAGCGCAGAGGGGAGCAGTACTCCATCAGGCTGCGGATGAAAGCTTGTCAGTATGCAAAGGTCAGAGATCAGAGATCAGGTCAGGAGATCCAGTATGCAAAGAGGACTTTGCATGATGGAGATGCCTAGTGGGTGACTGGCTTTGGAGCCAGGTTGGAAAAGTGGCTTTCCCAGGAAAAATCATGGTGGATAGTGAGACTCAGAAGCTTGAATGAAAGGACTTCTTCAAGAGGATTGTTGAGAAAGTAGATTGGGGGTTGGGGGGGGGGTCCAGATATTCCTCTCAGAGAGACATAGTGAGAGTGTGAGATTTGTCAGGATTGAAAGACATGTTCGACGTGTTGGACCAGTTTGTGATTTTATCCAGGCTGCAGAGAGTGAAGGGGCTGCTTCTTGCTATTTGAGGGATGACATGGTACTGCAGAGGGTGGGGTCATCAGCAAAGAGATAAAAGAAGATTTTTCAGGGAGTCAGAGAGATCATTGATGAAAACCAGAAAACAGGGCCCAGAACACTGCCTTGAGGAACTCCAGCCAGAACAGAAAGAGGGATGAGAGCATTCCATTAAGGGCCACATGTTGACTGCGACAGGAGAGGAAGTCTGCGAGTCATGAGTGGAGAACTAGTTTTACATTCATAATCATCCATTGTTCTGGCAGACACAGAAACAGAATATTCAGCGTTCGCATTATTTTTATTTCTGACATTGATCTAAAGCTCGTGGAGAAGACTTGTACATAAATCACATGCAGACATGGATAGTATTGGACAGTCATGTACATTTACATTAGTAACAGGACTATTTGTTGACAAAGGAAAAATCAACACACATATGTATTTGAACATGGAATCCCAGCGCCAAGGTTTAAATGCTCAGATGGGATTGCCGAAGCAGTAGATGGAGCCCGATTTGTTTATGTTTAATAACTTTAAAATCACAGAATAAATAATTTATTGTAAAATTAATTTCAAAAGATTGTGTAGTGTAAAACCTCCAGCACAGGTGAGGCCAGGTGAGGCCAAGTGCGGAATTGGGCATTGAAACACATGGGAAAGTGCTACACGCTTTCCAAAGGACCGCTCCAAACTCTTGGCATGAGCACATGAGCAGCGACATGTGCCACAGAAGCCCTGAAGGGGGAGAGGACTTTTTTATGGTCACATGCTGTGGAGTATGACGGCGAAGAGAGGGTGCCACCCAAACCGGTGGCCAGCCAATGACAAGACCCACCGCTTGGAGAGGCTGCCCCAAATGTCCGGAGGAGACAGAGGTGGAGTGCAGAGCCAGAGATCCCTGACCTCTGGGGATCATTGTTTTGAATCTGTGACATCTTGCTTCACCTTTATCACTCCTCACCTTCATTGCTCCTTGTTTACATCACTCCTCACTTACATCACTCCGCACTTACACTGCTCCTCGCTTCCATAACTCCTCCCCTTCACAGTCTGAGTTGCTCCAGTCTAGACCCTAACCCATCTATGCCAATACAAGCCCTCGCCTTTCCTTTTGTACCGAGGTAAGAGTCAATTTTCTGTGGTGCCTTGTACAGATAGGATTATTCATTTCATCACTGCATATAATTTTGCCTGTCCCCAGATCCATATTTGTGTCTGTTGATTGACTTGCTTGGTTTGTACTGTTCTCCAAGTCCCATCACCTCTACTCCCTGTATCTCTTTCTTCTGTGATAAATAAACCCATATAAAGTAAAGAAATGTTTTCCATCCTTCTGCCTCCTGCGTGTGTCATCGCCAAACAGGGTGACCTTGGGGAGTGGTAAGTTGTAACAACTTAACCCAGTTTATTTCAGAACTTTTCAGCCATTCGTGGGATTTAAGATGGTGTCACCGAGGGATATCATGTTTGTGAGCCTCTGACCTGACAATATAAATGCAGCTTAAATAACATTTAGCAACTGTTGTTAAAAAAAACATTTTATTTGTACAGGGTGATCCAAAATGAAGTGCAACTTGGTATGTAACAATAATAGTTTTTATGATTGGCCGATAATTTTGTTTATGTCTAACAATACACAGGTTTTGTTAAATTTTTGTTTATTATACCAAAACAAGCAATAAGGAACATTATCATTAGTAGTTGATGAACCTCTGAATGACAACTGCCACACAGATACTGAAGTTGTCAATGACTCATTTGAGAACTGGTGCTGGTATCCATCTGATTTCCCTAATGATGTTATTTTTCAACTCCTACAGTGCATGTGGGTTGTTTTCGCAGACTTTAGCTTTGAGGGATCACCATAGGCTGTAGTTGAGAGGAGACAGATCCAGGAGGTAGGGAGGCCATGGGTTGTCCGTCTGTCGAGACATGAGTTCATCAGCTGGGAAATGTCGTCTCAAAAACTCGAAGGCACCATGAGAGCACCTCTTCTACCTCTTATGTTTTACCTTTTGCCATATTTACATTAAAAATCACGATAGCTGTACACTTTTCAATAAAGCACTCATTCTAATCACTAATTCTTGATTTACTTGAGTTGTTTAGCTGTTTGCAGAATACAACCACAATGGGCTTTTAAATCAGCCGAAGGAGACCAGACTTTATACATTAGAAAGGAAGCAATTACAAGTGGTTCGTATGTCTATGTCTCTGATCTATGATGTGTTTAAAAGTATTGATGTATTTTAAATATTGCTAATTACTACCATAAGTAATAGTCGTAATTAGTAATTTGTTAATTACGAAATAATCGTAGTAATGAAAGCAAACTTTGAATATTGCATATTTATTTATGCAGTATTGGTTTTTGGGTCATTGTTTGAATAAGTTAATTATGAATATGCAACATTTTTAGTTTGGTTTCTGGCTTGCATATCATTGTCACTTCGTGCTCTTGAATATAAAGCTCTTTCACAAACCACTTCATTAAATATACAAAGTTTATATTTATTATGTCTGCACGTAGGATGTACCCGAGTAGTTTCTTGCAGTGTGCAGGCCCCCAATGATATATATATATATATATATATATACATATATATATATTTATATAAATATATATAAATATATATATATATATATATATATATATATATATATATATATAAAAAGACACACCCACATCTCTCACCTGTGAAAGGAGGGAATAGCCAATCAGCTCTCATCTAAGCAACTAAACCCAGGTGGCTACGATTATATAACTAATTGACCCCTCCCATATGCCTCCAGCTGAAGAAGCTGCATAAAGCAACCCAAGAAGAGGTAAGTGCTACAAGGTAAGTGCTAAGCTGTTTCGAACCCTTCCCAGAGTTCCTCAACAACTATAAAGACGTTCACACATAGTACACAAATGCGAATCCCAATGCTATACACCTCCTCAGCTCCTGGACTGGTTTCATCACTTGTTGGCGAATCATCAGCGAGAGCGTTGACAGAAATGCATGTACCACGTGCAAACGTCAAAAGTAGTCAATATATAAATAAAGACCCACCCACATCTCTCACTTGTGTGCTCACGGTTCTGTGATTCAGCTTTCAAATCCTGTGTACTGTACTGTGTTGATTTGTCTATTGTGTACTAATGTCCGATTAATTCACATAAAACTACACTGATAAGTGATATCTCTTAATGTCATTGTCCTGCACGTGATGTATGTTGTAGCTGTCGCATGAGCCTCGAGATCCACTGCAAAACAAATTGTAAATTAAATATCAAAATATTTGCTTATGATCATTAAATCTTCTTTTACTTGTGTTAGATGTTTTGAAAATCCGAAAACATACATTTTCAATCATGTCACCTTTCACCTGTCGGCTGCACAATGAGATTTTATTTCCATCTCGTACAGCATTTTTCCTACGTCTGAATATGTCAAATTATATACTTAACATTGGCGTCTTGTGCTTCTGGATTCGATTTAAAAACAAATGGCTGGCATGCTGATGTTGACCCAACATTCTAAACCAAACCGTTCCGACCTTTGCCAACGTTTGGTCAAAGTCACTGTGTTACCTTGGAACCAATACAGAGCATAAACAGCTGCCTTTACATCGTTTGTCACATAATATGCCCTTGCACATCTTCATACGTGGGACTGATGATGGTTGCCATCTAGGTTATTGAGTGGTGAGAGTTCTCGAGGGCATTATACAATGGACAAAATGGGCAGTGAGTTATTTACACACCAAACGAATTTGCAAGGGTTCACATGGATTTACAAAGGTTATTTACACACCAAACTGGGACAGCATGGTATTAGTCTTAAGGTCCTCTTCATCAAGATAAGACCATTGAATCAAAAGCTTATGCATAAACCTCTTTTTCTACCCATAAAGCTATGAGAATCGGTGGTAGAGTGGTTCAAAAACCGCAGTGGTTCACAGTGGTTCGCAGTGATCAATCAAACATCTGGGAGGTCAGCGGTTCGATTCTGACACTGGCCGAATCATACCAGAGACTTTTAAAAAATGGTGCATGCGCTGCTTCCTTTAAAGGATAAGATGGACAAAATGGGAATGTCCGGACAAATGTCCGAGAAATGGTTCGGGACGTGTTCAACATTGTTTTTTTTTTACTACTAAAATGGCCAGCAGTTTACCAGACGGCCATCTTTGATCAGATCGTATACACTGTTGGAATCCATGGGGAGGAGGAAATTCCAACTGAATTGCCGGACTGATAGGAGAGAGAAAAGTTATGCTTTGAAAAAAAATGGTATTTATGGTACCTAGAATGCTCTGAGAAGTGATGTCACTTCCCCCAAACTCAGTGTCTGTATTTGTCTGAAAAGTATATGTCAACATGCGCATGTGTGATTTGGTATTCTTCTCCACTATGAGGAATAGACCTTGTAAACAAAAATATTGAATACACTAGAGAGTTCATAGAACACAATACCCTGCGTAGTGTCCAAGTATATACCGTACTTTAATGTTAATAAAACAATCATTTTAAAAATCGTAAAAATAAATAAATTCTGGGTTTCACCACTGTTGGCACAGTGTCGATTACAGCACCCTATCGAACACGCCACAATAGTTATTCATGTCTGTTGTTTGTGTACTTTATGACATCCTTAAAAACAGTATGTTTCCTGTTTGGAATGATTTTCAATTGTATTTGACTGCCAGGTAGAGAGACGGAGTAAAATAAAAAGGACATAAAATGTCATAGCCCCCGTTGTTTCAGTAATTTTTCTGGATGGAGTTAATGGGCTAGCCCATATTTATGCACAACTAAATGGCCGCCAGTCTACCAGTCAGCTGTCTTTGATCACATCACAAAATAAAGTGAGTTGCACATGTACGCTATGATATACTGTGCTTTTGCCAAGTTTGAACAAAATCGGACCATGCATGTCTGAGAAATGGTTGGGGACACATTTAAGTAACAAAATGGCTGCCAGTCGGCCATCTTGGATCTGATCTTGGAGAGAAAAAAAATGACATTCTTACATAATCCATCATTCTTTATCTGTCTGCCAAGTTTAAACAACATCGGTAAATGCTCGTTCGAAAAATGGTTGAGGACGTATTCAACATCAGGTTTTTTTTACAACTAATATGGCCGCCAGTCGGCCATCGTGGATCTGATGTCGAAAACAAATGACGTGCATATGGAAGCAATCATTCATTATCTGCTGCCAAGTTTGAACAGCATCAATAAATGCATGTCCGAGAAATGGTTTGGGACGTGTTCAACATTGTTTTTTGTTTGTTTTTCACAACTAAAATGGCCAGCAGTCTACCAGACGGCTATCTTTGAGCAGATCGCAAAATAAAGTTAGTTGCAAGTGTACGCCATTGTCTACTGTGCTTATGCCAGGTTTGAACAAACTCGGACCATACATGTCGGGAAATGGTTGAGGACACGTTTAAGTAATAAAATGGATGCCAGACAGCCATCTTGGATCTGATCTCGAAAAAAAATGATGTGCATATGTAAGCCATCATTCCTTATCTGTACGCCATGTTTAAACAACATCGGTTCATGCATGTCTGAGAAATGCTTGAGGACGTGTTTGACACCGAATTTTTTTTTACATCTAAAATGGCCACCAGTCAGCCATCTTGGATCTGATCTCAAAAAAAAAAACATGTTTATCTGTATTGTGTTGTCCTTGTGCCAAGTAGGAATAAAATCAGTCCGTACATGTCCGAGATATGGTTGCAGACACACACACGCATGCACACACGGACACGAAAATCGAGACCAAATCCATAAGCCCCCGTTTCAGACTAAGTCCAATGGGGGTTAATAACAATCGCACCTGTATCCAAAGGAAGCGGTGCAGTTTGGCACTTCCCTCTCGTGATGCCAGGCAGCTTAATTTCTCCCTTGTGTTAATTCAGCATCTGCACCGCTTAAAATTTTTTTTGACAGACAGACAGTTGGACATACCAAATATTGAAGTGGCTGCACTGCTTAAAAATCGCACCCGTGCCCAAAGGAAGCGGTTCGGTTTGGCATTTTAAATATGAAATAGGCAGAGCTGAGAAACAAACGAAACCCATTAGAATTACCCTTTATGACCCTTTCGAATTAAACACGCTTATACACGACACTATTGGTGCTAGGTTCTTCTTCTTCATTTTTTACGGACGGATGGATGGATGGGTCGAAGGAAGGACAGACCCAAATACTGAAGCGGTTTCACCGCTTCAAAATTTATCTCACTCCTCTCTGCGCATGCGCGATCGGGATGAATTCAGAGCCAAAGTATTGTTCAACGGCAGGTTTGTTTTCCGATTAATGTTCCGATTAGTGTGCAAAATGTAACATTCAATTTAAACAAGTTGTTCCTCGATCATCAACTGATATTTACAGACGGACGGACAGATGGGTGGACGGACGGACATGGACCAATTGCTTAACCCCGCTTATCCGAAAGGACCGTGCCACAAACCTTTCCATCTACTTTCTCAACAACCCTCTTGAAGATGTGAAGTCACTCAAACTATTGGGTCTCACTCTCAACCATGATCCCTTTTGGGCAAGCTACATTTTAAAGTTGGCCTCCAAAACCAGACACCGACTGGGCATCCTCCATCGTGCAAAGTCCTTCCTTGGCACACCTGAGCTCCTATCCACCGAAAAGGCCTTCATCCGCAGCTTGATGGAGTACTGCTTTCCCCTCTGAGCTGGCTCCCCTGTGTCACACCTTGCTCAACTTGGCGCCATGGAAACCAAGGCTTTCAAGGTCATTGAAAACTCTCGTGATAAAGCTGAGTATACGGGACTATCGCCATCGCAGGTAGGTCAATGGTTTCTCTGTCTTCTTCCGCCTCATTTCTGGTCTTGCACCCTCAGCCCTCTCTGTGCTTTGTGTGCCCCCACCCCCAGGTATCTGCAGAATGTAAGCAGTCCACCAGGAACCCCCTCCTAATGAAAATGCCTAAATCCAGAACCACTGCCTACCTACACTCATTTGTTCCTCTTTTTTTCCCGACTATGGAACCAACTTCACCATCCTCTTAAATATTATTATTCCCTCCAGTCCAGGTCTTCAAGACAGCTGTTCATCACCATCTCAAATCATCCCCCATCCCAAACCATCAATCTTTTCCACACCCATTAAACCATCCCCACCCTCCCCAAATTTTGCTTCTGTATCCATATTGTGCACCCCTTGCATTCTCCCCTACCCCTCACCTTACCTGTATCCCTTGTTTGTCCATCTCCATCTATTTTTTCCCTTCGCCCTGCTGTTGGTGTTTCCCCTTTCTCCTGCTGTTCCATTTGCTATGTTGTGTCCTGATCTGTTCTGTGTTCTAGCTCTTTCACGAGCATTGACTATGTACGTATAAGAAAAAGAGAAGACAAAAAAAAAGTTTTCTTCTGCCTCTCCTCCAAACTTACTCACTCTAGTCTTTCATTACATGGTCCCATCCCTCCCCAGCCTCTCCACATTGCACACTTTCTTCCAACAACCCCTTCCTTCCTTGTGATACTCACAAAATCCAGACTCATCGCTCACCTACAGTACTTTGTTCCTCGCTTCTCCCTTTTGTACATGAATCTCTTTTCTCAATCTGCTAAATTCCACTCTTTCCTTCAGGGCTTCACGTTAGCACTGCACCACCATCCCATGCAGGTCATCCTCCATCACAACTTGTGATCTTTTCGATCCTCATTAAACTTTCCCTCATCCTCCCCCATCTACTTTCAGATTGTTATGTTCCCTCCCCTCTCCTATCTCCACCTACTATTCGTGCATCTCATAATTGCATCCATATGTTGCCCACTGCTCCACTGTCAGTGTGTTGAGCTCTACCCTTTATTATATCCATGAGCCGAGACATTTGATACAAAGAAATTGGCTCCTTCTTGCACTCTCTACTGCAGCACCATCCTTCCGATAATCAGGCCACTGAAACCAAACACTACATACTCTACACATCTTTCCTGCTCAATTCAACCACGACAAGCCTGTATTGAACAGCACTCAATCTTTGACAGAGATGCACGAAATTTGGGGTAAGAAGCTCTCAATTTTCTGCCTCTGAGCCAGGTTTTATTCCAATTCACGGGCAAGTTAACACCCATTTGGATCGACGTGCTCAATGATAATAATTGATGCCAGTTTTTTGTGGTGTTTTTTGCAAAAACATCCAGCTTTTACTTATTTATTGCCTCTAATTTGAATATCGTCTTGCAGGCCAGACGTCGGTGATGTGGCAACACATGCAATGGTTAAAAAGGAATGCACAGTTAAAAATTAATGCACAAATTCGAATTCTGCTCTTGCCCAGGCATAATTTGGATCGTCAAAATAAATCCTGAGAAGCCCCATCTGGAGCTGCAAGAGATCTATGGTGGAGATCATGTGCGACGGACCTGGTGTGAGACTGCTGGTGTGGTTGTCATGGACAGCTGAGCACCCAAATTACGTCTAACGGCTGGGCTACATGTCGCCCATGTTACATGGGCTACATGTTAGCAACTTCACGAACTTCCCTCAGTCGAATTACTTTATTATCGGCTCAGATATGTTAATTTACAAATCAAGATATTTATACTGAAATAACTAGACGGATTAAAAGGAATACGAAGTTTAATTCTTCAGTATGCTAGCTCAGTATTAATGCCTCGAGGAACCAAGTTGTTCTTGAGGCTCCATTGTGAACTTCTTAGAAGTTTACTCGCTCATTGTCCCTGTATAATTGCTCTTATAGTTGCAGAATAACAAGCCGTTCAGACTATGAGCCTTAAGCTCTGTGTACGATATATTTGAGAGACGTTCTGAATGTCATATGAAGGAGATACAACAGTCCAACAAGTTAGAAGAAAACGTTTTTTTTTTAAATGAAAAAGATGTGTGATGCAATCCCCAAAAAACAACCAAACAATGTAGATGGACATGACAAGGAAAGAATGACACTGCCATACAACCTTTTATGGATTGCCATCAGGACACATTTTACCATTTTTGTCATAGGTGGCAATAGTAACAATTGCATGAAGATGTCTTTGTTGTTAGAGGTAGTTGTAGATTTGTAGTGTGGTTTGATGTAATTACCTCGCGGAGGAGAGGGTATTGCATTTGGGTCTGTCTGTTTGTTTGTCTGTTTGTTTGTCCACACAGAACTTGTGTTTTTCTCTGCAACCGCTTGTCAGATGGAGACAAAATTTTCACCATAGGAGCGACTATTCATGTCGAATGTTTTAATAATTATGACGTCATAGGTCACGTGGTGTGGCAGCCATTTTGGAAAAACGAAAAACTTTGGACCTCTGGATCTCTGAAACCGCACCACGGAAAAAAATTGAAACTTGGCAAATGGCAAGTAGTCCTCATGGGAATAAGTGTGATTTTTTTTTATGACATCATAGGTGCCTTCGTTATGACCTCATAATTGCATATGTAGAACGCAACATCCAATCAGTATGAAAATCTTTGAGAGTCATCTAGGGATAAATTGGTCCACAGAAAAAAATTGATGACATCCTCGGTCACGTGATTCAGCAGCCTATATACATATATATATATATATATATATATATATATATATATATATATATATATATATATATATATATATATTAAACTTACAAAAATCTTCTCTGTAATGGCTGAACAGATTAAGGCAAAACTTTACACATATGACCACCTATCCAGGAGGAACAAAACTTTCACACATATGACCACCTATCCAGGAGAACAAAACTTTCACACATATGACCACCTATCCAGGAGGAACAAAACTTTCACACATATGACCACCTATCCAGGAGAACAAAACTTTCACACATATGACCACCTATCCAGGAGGAACAAAACTTTCACACATATGACCACCTATCCAGGAGGAACAAAACTTTACACATATGACCACCTATCCAGGAGGAACAAAACTTTCACACATATGACACCTATCCAGGAGGAACAAAACTTTACACATATGACCACCTATCCAGGAGGAACAAAACTTTCACACATATGACATCATCGGTTACATGGTTTGGCAGCCATATTGGATTTACCCGAAAACCTATTAAAAAAAAATCTTCTCCAGAATGGCTGGACAGATCGAAGGGAAACTTCACACAAATGTTCCCAAACCTTGGGATATCAGGGCATTCATGAATAATTGATGTCACATGGTCTGGCAGCCATATTGGATTGAGTTAAAATCTTTTTAAAATTCTTTCTCTTGAACCGCTTCATCAATCGGCATGAAACTTCACAATTATGATCTTATAATGATGATGAATACAGGTTTTAAATTGCAATCTGATCAAGCATGTGTCTGCCAGCCATAATTATTTAATATTTTTGAATCTTGGTTCTTTTTTATTTTTGAATAAGGCTCACTATATTTTTAATAAAGCTCACTTGGCTGTGCCTGGATGGGTTTGAGGGTAAGCAGTAGCAGCTGAAATGGAAATCCTATCCAGGTTCCTCCTGATGACTTCATCTTTGCTTTTTGCTTCTTCAGGTTCCTTCTGATTACTCCAATGCAGGACTGTACCTATTTGGTCTTCCATTTGATTTGAATTTAATTTATTTTAATCCCATTCTAAATTCAATTAATAATCATCAAAAGTATCATGGGTCAGTGTCAGGTGTCCAATCAAAGCGGGAAGTCCTGGTACCCAGTCATCACTGCCAGCAGTTATAAAGTGGCAGTTCTAGTTATGTCTATTATTAATTACATAACACACCAGTACACAAACACCACACAAAACTACACAAACACCGTACAAAAGAAGTCCTGGCCAGTGTGACCACTCCTCATTTTCATAAATGCCAAGGTGAGCCAATGAAAAAAGCCAAGAATTCACAAGGTTTCGGAAAAGCGATGATAATAGAAAACCTATACGCCAAGAAAACCTATAGAAAACCAAGACGCCAAGGTGAACAACGAATAGCCAAGATCTTGTGAAAAAAGCCAAGGAGTGGTCACACTGGTCCTGGCGAGGGTCTGCAATCTCTGATTGCTCTTTTTCTTGTTGTGTGCTCTATTTGTTGTGGGATTGAGACGGCAAAATATCAAAAGATGTCGTGAGGGCAATCTGTAAAATGATTGTGGTGTTGTATTGTGGTGGCATTCCTAATTTGTCATTCCTTCCTACCTTGTTTGGTTGTTTTTTGGGGATTCCATACCTACATGTTTTTTCATGTTTTTTTTGATGTTTTTTTCAAACTTGGTCAACTCTTATTTTCCCAATCTAGATGCCAATGATGTCAGCATCGAGTAAATTATTTTGAGGGCCGTTCGCATGGGGAACCCCAAAACCCAACCTCTCAACGATATATCTCATACAAGTTCTTTCCCTTGTTCTCTTAATATTCTGTCCAATATTCCCGTCCTTCGTCTCCACTCAGACGTTCTGCTACCCTGGTGTCCTTCACATTTGGAGTCCTTTATTTATTTTGTATGCCAACATGGCAGAATTTTTCCTTACCCTCTCTCCTTTTTCTTTACCCTATCCTCATACTCCTATATCCTCCCAATCTTCCTTCCCTTCTCTCCTAAACTCCACTCACCTCCTTTCCTTCTTGTACCATCCTACATTCTCTTCTTTTCCTCAATTTGCTCCCTCTCTATACTACAAAATAAAGAGATATGATCTGTTGTGTCACTTACCTTGCCAATGATCCAGACCACAGGGGTGAGATAACAGCCTTTTTATTCAATCTGCCATTTCCCTCTCTCCACCCTGCTTTCTATGCCCCTTTACAAGAATCCTACCGTGTCCAAAATCACATGAACATTTACATCGTCAATGGAATAACAGGACACAACATTATCCTCTTCTCTTCTGTTTCTTTTCTCAATGTTGGCATTTTCAATTTCATCCCTACCCCCCACTACCTCATGTACATGTAATAAATAGATGCCTTATAAATGGGTCACATGATCACATTTATTTACATCAGGAGGAGGGACTGCACGATTTCCTTGAATAATAGTATGCATACAGTATATGTAAAGGTGAATTTAGAATGCTTTTTTCAAAAACTGGTATGACCCTGTGAACCTCAATTAAAGCATCAGGAGACTGTTCCAGGCCCTCTTCCTTCGTAAATTACGCATTTTGTCATACTTTACAATCCATAAGACCTTGCAATCCATGACAATTACTTTACGGAAAACAGTGAGTTTTACGGGAGAGTTTCTCACTCTTCGCATGTGTAAATGCCATTCAACAGGTTGTGAGTTATTGTGGTTGTATTATTTTCTTAATCCGATAAAAAAATATTTTTGTTATGATACGGACGCAATACCCAAGCGACAATGTCACTTCCTTCTGGTGGAATCATTGTAATTGCTTCATCCATTATTGTGATCAGCTGGATGCCATTTATCAACAATTCTCTTGATGAACAATTAGGCGATTTAGCGATCTCTCAATTTGTTACTTTAGCTATGTATTCTAGAATCGTTTTCATTCTTGGTAGTTATGAAAACGTTCGAGAATAAAAATGTTGCTCCAGTATCTCACTTGTCAAACCTTTTTAGGGCTGGCAGGATGACCTGGAGGTAAGCACACTCACCTCTAAGCTGTCTAGCCTGGATGCAAATCCTAGACCCACCTAAAACTGTCATCCTGGTGTTTTACAGGCAGGATGATTCACGATTGAGTGTGCCATCCCTCAGATGGATGTTGAACTGGGTGTCCCATCTGCTGGCATTAGTTGGTGGAGGTGAAAGACACCACGATGTCCTTCGTGAAAAGTAGGTGAGCTATCTCTGGCACGATGGCCAAATTCAACATTCCTGCCATAACTACTGCTGGGAAGGTCATTGCAAACCACCCAGTACAATCCTTGCCAAGAAACTGCTTCAGTAGCACCGATGTTCTGTAACAGAGTATAGTACATCAGAATCAGAATCGGAAAGCTCATCGTACCAAAGAAAGTATAATTGCAATTATAAATAATTTAAGAAACTCTGTAAAATTTTATAATCAGTAAATTAATGCTTTTCCAAATATACTTTATATTAACCGGAATAGGCAAGGAAAGGAAAGGGTTAATAGCTTTTAAAGTGGGGAATCGACAGCAACTTTGAAAAGAAATGGAGGTTGAGTGAATGAGTTGGATTAAAAGGATCATCTGAGTGATTGGTTTGAAGTGATTAATGAAACAACACTGAGATTATACTGAGTGTGAAGGAAATCTGGTTTGAGTGTAACCTCTGCGTGGAACCATGAAAACATCAACGGCAATGGAATGGCCAATATGGTGCAATTTAATTTAAGTTTAATATCAAGGGTCTATTCTCTATGGTGACCTCGAGTGACATTTCCACAATGTGCCTTCCTTTCGGTGACTTTTTACTTTCTTGAGTGCAAAGCATTTAATTCCTGCCGTGGATGATGTGTCAGGATAAGTGGATTTCCTGAAAATTGACATCGATGTGGCAGGAGGCGAATGTCCAATATATAGATTAAATAAAAAGACCACTTCAGGACCTTGTCTTATACACTCCCCCAACCCTCTCCCTCCTCCTCCCCAGTGCCCAGGAAGAGAATACAATACTTGGCCTCTAAAAAGGTAAATCATGTGGGTTTTTATTTATTTATATAACAGTTTCAAACTTAGTACAATGAATAACCGTCTTTGGAAATTCAGTCAACAACTAATATGCTACCAGACAAGACCTCCAGCTTAACATCCATCCAAGGTCAGTGCACTTTGGATGCAGAACTCTGCCTGCAAAGCACCATTCCAATAGTTTATAATTAAGTGGGATGATCAGGAGTCAAACTCAGACAAGACAGTTCAAAGCTTAGCATGCTACCTCTGCACCACCCTGTCAGACCAGGAGAAAACAAAATATCGATTAAAAACTTCAGTGCAACGTTCAACCTTGTGGTGCTGCATATTTAACTTGACAGAAGTAAACATGGCGTTCATTAACAAGGTACTGTATTAACACTGCCTCGAGTGCCTCAGGAATATGGTTCACTGTATAATAAATAAAGCGTTTTTTAAAGACTTTATTGCAAGCAACAGAAGCTGAAGATGTGAGTAAAGGCAGTTGGTATCAGAATATGCAAATAACTAAGTCATCCATGGTAAATTACACACATATTTCGATAGTATGGATATGACATAGTCATGAGGGGTCAAATGTGCTCTGCTGGTATCTAATTAAGGCTCCCCCTTTAGGATAGGGGAAGGCTTTTTGCTGTTGTAGGGTTTGTTTCTACAATTAGTGCCCCCAATTTTTAATGATACCCAAGAGTTTCTTAGATCCCTGGGAGTACTAAACCACCATTTAGGTTTTTTTTTATTTTATTCCTGCACTCTCAATTTCCAAGCTGTATATCAGAGCCGGCTTGGACTTTCGGAATGAAATTTTGTATCAATAATGCAAATATAAGTATTCGGGGTTGACAATTATTTTGGCCTGATCTATTTTCTAAGGTCATGACCTAATTATAGACAATTTAACATTATACACCATAACTCGACTAAAGTTTGTCCGATCAGAACGAAATTGTCCTCTCTAGATAGTCTTGAGCAAGGCGCATTTACGCTTCATTTACATCATACCCCTCCGAGTTAAAGATCAAGGTCTTACAGTGTTACACCCCGAAGAGTTCTAAATCACCATTTGGGATTTTCTCGCCCTTCTTCTCTCCAAATATCTGAGGACTTTCAGAATGAAATGTTGCATCAATAATGGGACTAAAAAGTATGCAGGGTTGACATGATATTTTTTTGGCCTTGTCCGAATTTTAAGGTCATGCCCTAATTATAGACATTTTAATATTTTTCACCAAAACTTAACGAAAGCGTATCCAATCGGAACGAAATTGTCCTCTCTAGATAGAATAGAGTAAGGCACATTTACACTTAATCTACATCAAATCCCTCCAGGTTAAAGGTCAAGGTCAAATGGCGGTCTGAAAAAAAAAACATTTTTTTTTTATCATCACTCAATTTTGCCAATGTGGAAATCCAATAATCGCTTGGCCTTCTGAGATGTTTTTGCATCAAAGTAGTGTACCTGCACTGATGTTGTGCACCTGATATGCGGTTAGTCATTGACTTACTTTTTTCAGATTGTGACATAATTAACAAAAAAAACACCTATTTTTTTATCATAGCTTTAATCATTTCCCTCCAATTTTCATGACGTTGAGTTTTATGGATAGATTATTATAGATGGAGACGCATCTTCTTCATTTACACTCTATCCCTAAATGATGCAGGTCAAGGTCACATGGTGGTCCGAAAAAAATATGGCCATCATTGGGTAAGTCATGGGCGATCGCCAAAGGTAGGTCAGCGAAGACCTACACTTGGCGAACGCAGATATATAGTTCTTGTATTTACATAATATGTTCACTGCCTTAACGTCAAAGAATAGCCGAAATGTTCACAGGCATTCTGTCAGTCTCACTGACAAACAAACGTTCTGGAAGTACAAGGTGTCCCACGAAATGAAGACGGTTTTGTTTTTGTTAATGGAGTATCAGGTGACTACAAAAAAACAGTGCCAAACTTACTTCTAATAACTTCCTCCATACTAATGATATCCTTTTACTTTTTCAGGTGTGCAAAGTGGAGCTCGTGCATAGTCAGCAGATTTTGATTTGGTCACAATTAGCCCCATTTCTTTCAACATTTGTGGACAACTAAACAAAAACCATTTTTCAGTCGAAATATACCTGAGAATGAAATCCTTCAAGAAGCTGATAACCGAGTTCAGTGCTGGATGCTAAAGGACAACGTCTACCGAGGAAGGCCACAATCAGATGATCTCAAAACAGCAATAAGGAACAAAATCCGTTCAATCACCGCAGCGAAATATTTCAGTGATCAACAATTTTCCCGTCAAATCCAAGTGTGCATACAGGGTAGAGGCCAACATCTCGTGCATGTGCTCTCACCTCAATCAAATGAATGCCATAAAATCGCTCCAAGCTCCTAATTAGAAAACTATAGCACGAACAAAAGCAATGTATGCAGTGAGTGATTCGTATGTATTAATATCAGGCATTTGATGATATGATTGAGGAAAATGAAAAAGTAAATTTTGAGATTTTTAAAGAGCATTCGTACAGAAACCGTTGTGGCCTTTTACAAGTCGAGGCATATTTGAGCAGGTTGAAACAAAATACCGGCTTAAGTTCCCTGCGAGTTGACAGAGGGTTGACCAAGATGACACACCGCCATCTTGGTAAGGCTATTTTTTGTTTTTTTCATGATGAGCATGCCATTAATTATCTTCAAAAGGGGTGTTTAAATTAACCCAAATACAGCACCCAGTTTTCATTCATGCACTCCCTTGGAGCTTCCCTTTAGTATGCATACAAAGTTTCGGGCTGCTAGATTTCATGGTTTTGGACTTATGGAGGACACACACACTATTGTAGACTAGCAAGTACAACCTGTCACTTCACTGACGGGTATATAAAGGGGGAGAAAAGAGGAGGGGAGGGAGAGAGGAGGGTGGAAATGGATAGAGGAGGGGCAGAGGAGGGGTAGAGGAGGGGGTGAGTGGGAGAGAAAGGGGGGAGAGATGGGAGGAGGGTGGCGAAGCTCAGAGGGGTGGGAAAGGGGAGCTAGGAAGGTGGGAAGAGTGAGGAAATGGGGGTGAGGAGAGCGATGCCTCACCAAATGTCACTAAACACTCTGGGAGGAGGGGGGGGGTGAGTGAGGGGATGGGGGAGAGAGAAGGGGGAAGTGGGAGGTGATTTGGGAGGAGGTAAGCATGAAGGGAGGATTTCTTCATCTATGGAGAAGGGTGGTTCGGTAGTACAGGATTGAATGAAATGGGGTACATTAAATAGCGCATTAATACAGCATGTGGAGACCGCCGGGAGATGTCCATGGGGGTTGGAGAGGGGAGGGGGTAAGCATGAGGGAAGGTGGAGGGAAGACAGCATGATGGGAAGGGAAGGCAGCGTGAGGGCAAAGGAAGGTGAGGCAGATGAGGGGAAAATAATGCAGTGTAGGGAAGAAAAAGGAAGGCAGCATGAGGGGAAGGGAAGGCAGTGTGAGGGGAGGGGATGGAAGCATGAGGGAAAGGGAATGGAAGGCAGCATGAGGGGAAGGGAATGGAAGGCAGCATGAGGGGAAGGGAATGGAAGGCAGTATGAGGGGAAGGGAAGGTGGAAGGCAGCATGAGGGGAAGGGAAGGTGGCATAAGGGGCAGGGAATGGAAGGTGGCGCGAGGGAGGGAAAGGGAAGGGTGATAAACATGTCCAAACAGCAACATTTTCTTTTTAACCATGGGCTTCCATATAAAACTTGGCGGGAGCGTTTGAAACCCACACAATCTACCTGGCAAAGGCCTGCCTGCATGCATGCTCGCACATACAGCGGCCTTTGCACCCCTCTGGTTGGCTCACTCCAAATCTGATTTGTACATGATACCCAATGTGGGGAAGCAGTTTTAAACTCAAAACTAAACAGTCAGTCCTTAGCAGTCCCCTCAACAGAGAGGGGGGTGGGGAAGCAGGGGTAGGGTGGGAGAGAGAGGGAAGGGAAAGGAAAGGGGAGGGGGGAGAGGAGAAGGGTCAGAGACAGAGAGGGGGAGGGAGAGGAAAAGGGGAAGAGGGGAGGGGTCAGAGAGAGAGGGGGGGGATAGAAGCAGAGGGGTTGGAGGAGGGAGAGGGGGTGCGAGAGTTGGAGAGGGAGAGGGTGAGAGGGAGAGGGAGAGGGTGGGTGACGGGAGAGGGGAGAGTGGAGAAGAGAGGGGGGAGAATTCTGTCAGATGTGACACCCAGTTTATCATCCATCTGAGAGATGGTACACACATTGATAAATCACTCTGCTTGTGAAACACTGGGATGAGAGTTTATAGCTGGGTCGGGATTCAAACCAAGGTGAGACAGCTTATAGCGAGTGTGTGTATCTCTTGGCTATCCTGCCATGATGTGGCAATTCATTGCTTTATATAACACTCATTGTAATCATCTCATATATTTTCCTTCCTCACTCGAGTATCGAACTGCAGTATCACCATTGTAGCTTGAAGAACGCGTGCCAAGTGGCTTCACCAAGCACTCCACGAAACGGTTGAAGAAACTTTTAAAAACTAAACATTTAATTTTTTTTATATGTATCTCTTTATGCTGAAGTGATGTATAAAAATGGGAAACTTGGCGTGAAATAAAATTTCACATTTTCAGCGAGCCTGCCAACGTCCAACCCACCACAGAACAACGTGGGGTCAACGACAGAACAACAGGCGAGCGGCACCTGAACTTTGTTCAAGTCGATCGATATACAGTATTCAGTGACAATGCAAATATTGTAGAGCACTCACCAAGTGGTTTAAGCACTCAAGGAAGCACTCCAATGAAACGGTTAATAAGGAATGGCTGGCTTGGTAAGCAATAAGCGATCTTTGATCCATCATACAGTATTAAACACCTCCCTGAGACGCCGAAAATATCAAACCATATCCAAATTAGACAAATGAACACTTTTTTTAGCAGTCGGAACTGCTGCTAAGTTCAATTCTGGAGCTTAAAATTTTAATTATTCTTATCTTAAGAGATTCTGGAGGTTATGGCATGTGCGGAAATGAAATAAAGTCATGAATGCTGGTGTCTCTAGGTGCTTATAAGCATTGCAATGTGTCCAGCGATTTGTAGGTATGATGATCAGGCATTCGATGATATGAGTGAGGAAAGTGGAAATAAATAAATAAATAAATAAATAAATAAACTTTATCGTTAAGAAATCATTGCGTCCTGTTCCAAGTCAAGGCATTGTTGAGCAGGCCAAACATAATGGTGAATTAAGACCCCAGCGAGGTAACCAAGGATGCACCTTAAGACCCATCCAGGGAGAGTGAGGTGGCTGAGAATGCACATGATAAAGGAAATAATTAAATAAGGCCGTTAATTGGTTCACGAAAAAAAATGACCCACTATATTCGTTATTGTTGTGTGTCTGTCTGTCTGTCTGTTGGATTCGCTATATATGAGATATCCCTTATTGTCGGGTTTCCGGCTGTCTGTCTGGTGTGTGTATGTGTGTCTGCAACGCGAGGCTCCACAGCACGAACCAGCAAACCGATTTCGATGAAACTTTGCCAACAGTTGAATATATACTGGGAATGTGCGCGTTTGAATTTCGTTGCCTAGCAACCACCGTTGCTGTGCAGCGGCCGAAAAACCGTGTACAGTATTTTCAATACTTGTCCTTCAGTTTTGAATGTAGAGAAACGAGACTTCGGAATTAAACACTTCGAGATATTTAGAAAATTTTACTTGAGCCGATTTTTGATTGAGGTTTTATTTTTTCAAATGGTAGTCCTTCAAAAATCGGGTGTCTATTTACCGTCATTTAAGGTGTGTATACAGTGTTTGTAAGGAACTACACCGTCGTTCCACCTTCGATCTCTCCTCGATCCAAACGTTATTGACCAAAGTGAAAAGGATCCAAAATAAATGGAATCACCGGCATTTCTGTCTTTGTGGATTTCTAATAATATATATGTTTATTTATTTACCGAAAACGATTCCACGGCCCACACACCACCTTTAATTATTTATTTATTTACCAAAACGATTCCACGACCCACACACCACCTTTAATTATTTATTTATTTACCGAAAACAATTCCACGATCCACACACCACCTTCAATTATTTATTTATTTACTGAAAACGATTCCACGACTCACACACCACTTTCAATTATTTATTTATTTACCGAAAACGATTCCACGACCCACACACCACCTTCAATTATTTATTTATTTACTGAAAACGATTTCACGACTCACACACCACCTTCAATTATTTATTTATTTACTGAAAACATTCCACGACTCACACACCACTTTCAATTATTTATTTATTTACCGAAAACATTCCACGATCCACACACCACCTTCAATTTTTATTTATTTACTGAAAACGATTCCACGACTCACACACCACCTCCAATTATTATTTATTTACCGAAAACGATTCCCCACCCACACACCACCTCCAATTATTTATTTCTTTACCGAAAACGATTCCACGACCACACACCACCTTTAATTATTTATTTATTTACCGAAAACAATTCCACATCCACACACCACCTTCAATTATTTATTTATTTACTGAAAACGATTCCACGACCCACACACCACCTCCAATTATTTATTTATTTACCGAAAACAATTCCACGATCCACACACCACCTCCAATTATTTATTTATTTACCGAAAACGATTCCCCACCCACACACCACCTCCAATTATTTATTCTTTACCGAAAACGATTCCACGACCCACACACCACCTTTAATTATTCATTTATTTACCGAAAACGATTCCACGACCCACACACCACCTCCAATTATTTATTTATTTACCGAAAACGATTCCACGACCCACACACCACCTTTAATTATTTATTTATTACCGAAAACGATTCCACGACCCACACACCACTCCAATTATTTATTTCTTTACCGAAAACGATTCCACGATCCACCACACACCTCCAATTATTTATTTATTTTCCGAAAACGATTCCATGACCCACACAACAACCTCCAATTATTTATTATTAAAGTGGGAGTGGCGTAGGAAAGTGGGTGTGGCTTATGAAAAATATTGTGTGGCTCAGGAGGTGTGGTCAAACAAGAGCATTGAGAGAAGTTTATCGTGTTTTCCGTGTGTGTGTGTGTGTGTTGTGTGTGTGTGTGTGTGTTGTGTGTGTGTGTGTGTGTGTGTGCGCAACGCGAGGCTCCACAGCACAAACCAGCAAACGGATTATTTTTCAAATGGTAGTCCTTCTTAAATAGGGTGTCTATTTAACGTCATTTTTTATGAGGAGTGCCAGTTGGCAAAATACGCAATAGGAAAAATCTTGCCAGGCAGAGGAACAATTGTATGTGAACCAATACGTCTTGGCAATGAATCTAGGTCGGTGGATCGGTCAGAATGAAAAGCATCGTATCCAGCGCTTCGATCCTAGCGAATCCTCGTCGCCTACAGGCTTGTCTATATGTCTGTCTGTCTGTCTGTCTATATGTCTGTCTGTCTGTCCCGAGCATAGCTCCGTGGGTTTTGATCCGATCCTGATAAGATTTTGGTGGGAGTTTATATCATGATCTAGTTGTGTTTTCCTGAGAATGGGCGTGGTGCGCCCATTATGGGCGGAGCCTCGCCAAAAAAACATGTTTTTAGGGGGTAGCCGATTTCAATTTGCATCTTCTCCTAGGGGTTTGTCGAATCTTACAGGGGTTTCGGTATTTGGTTAGCCCAATGGAACCTGCATAGCCCCACGGAGCTCGATTTTTCATTTTCGTCCCAAGGTCAAGGTCACAAGGTCACGAACTTAGAAAATTGCGAATTTTGACATAAAAAAATTATCTTCTCCGAGGGTTTGTCGAATCTGGCTGGGGTTTCGGTATTTGGTTAGCCCAATGGCTCCTGCATACCCCACGGAGCTCGATTTTTCATTTTTGTCCCAAGGTCAAGGTCACAAGTCAAGGTCACAAGTCATGAACTTAGAAAATTGCGAATTTTGACATAAAAATCCATCTTCTCCGAGGGGTTTGTCGAATCTCACAGGGGTTTCGGTATTTGGTTAGCCCAATGGCACCTGCATAGCCCCACGGAGCTCGATTTTTCATTTTCATCCAAGGTCAAGGTCATAAGGTCACGAACTTAGAAAATTTAGAATTTTGACATAAAAATCATACGACGCCCAAACTTTGAGAGCTAGGATGACAATATTTTTTATGCATAATCTTGAGGTCATTCCCCACCTAAAGTCTTGAAACCATTTTGCTCTATCTTGAACACCTTGCCCGTGGCGCCCCCTTCAAGTTTGTTTTGTGCTGATTTCATCAAAGTATGGATAATCCGAGGAGTGCGAAATGCCATATAGCCTATATGATGTTATATTGTTCCTGGAATGTTCCGAGGAAGTTTTGCACCAAAGGTCATAATCCTTGACCTCTGACCTTTAAAGTTCACAAAGGTCAAATTTTCAAAGTTGTGGGAATCGAACCGGGTTTTCGACCTTCTTCGACGAACTAACTCCATTAAGCTATAGCACGTATCCTGTTTCCTTATTTTAATGTCCACAACATTGTTTTGTGACCTTTAAAGGTTATGCAAAGGTCAAATTTTGAAAGTTGTTGAACGAAACCGGGTTTTCGACATTTTGCAGCTAATAACCTGTCACTCGTACCACATCATGTTGATCATTTTTATAACTTGGTCAAACATTATCGCATGTCTCATCCTTGACTTCTGAAACAACTCTACATCGTCAAATACCGCTCTGTGAACCATCGTCGTCTTCAGATTTGTATTAATTATCTTCAAAATGGTGTTTTACTTCACCCAAACACCCAATTTTCACTCATTCACTCCCTTGGAGGCCTTCCTTCGTCTGCATGCAAAGTTTCAGGCTCATAGGTTTCATGGTTTTGGAGTTATGGAGGAGACACACACACACTGACTGCTTGACTCACACACTGACATTTATTCGTATTGACAATAGCAAGGTATTATTCAAGAACATATAAGAGGTAAAGAACTCTGGGCCCATTGATGAATAGCACAGGGAGATTGGTTAGTGATGAAGGTGAGATGGCAGACTTATTAAATGGTTATTTTTCTTCAACATTTAAGCAAGGACAGTCAGGAGAATTACCAATACTTGAGAGTATCTATCAAGGAGGCGAGGAAGGGCTTTTAGAGGCGATCCAGGTAGGAATGGAGGAAGTGAAGAAGGAGACAGGAAAGCTAAGAGAAGATAAAGCTCCAAGGTCAGAAAATATGCATTCAAGGGTATTGAGGGAGGTGGCTGAGCAGATAAGTGTGATGCGAACCAATATCTTCAACAGCTCATAAGAGTCAGGACTGGTACCGGAGGATTGGAGAGTAGCAAATGTAACACCAATATTTAAGAAAGGATCCAGAGAAGAATTAGGGAACTATAGACCTGATAGTTTGACTTCAGTTGCGGGGAAGGTGTTGGCGATGTTAATTAAGGAATATATGGGGAACCATTTAAATAAATACAAATTAATTAAAGGTTGTCTTCATGGATTTATGAAGGTGAAGTCATGTTTAACAAATTTGTTGGTGCTCTATGAATTAGTTTCAGATTGGATGGATGAGGGGAGGGCAGTGGACATAGTATATCTAGACTTTCAGAAGGCATTTGATAATGTACCACATAGGAGGTTGGTTAATGTGAGGGCTTGTGGAGTGGCTGATTGGGTAGCTAACTGGATTAGAAACTGGTTTAGTGATCGGAAACATAGGGTGGCTGTGAGTGGGAAGATGTCTGGCTCGGAGGATACAATTAGTGGGGTACCCTCTGAATCAGTTCTCGGACCATTATTATTCATAATTTACATCAATGATTTAGATGGTGGGGTTAAGAGTCTGCTTTCCAAATTTGCAGATGACACTAAGCTTGGAGGTAAATTAATAGCAGAGGGCAAAGGGAGGGGAGGGGTGTGTGTTGGGGAGAAGGATTGATGGTAGATTTAGGAATGTCTAGCTACTTTCATAGATTGGGAAAAAGATTGGTTGGTGGAGTTAAACATAAAGAAATATAAGGTGCTGGAGATGGGAAACAATAACGAAAATAGGGATTGTTTAATGCAAGGGGTAATCTTGAAGTGTGCGACACAGGAAAAGGATCTGAGGGTGGTAGTATCTGGGGGGGAGGGGCATGGAGGGATAGTGGGATAGTTGGGGGTTACTTCCTCAGATGAAGCCAACAGCACAGTGCCTATATAGCAACCATAGGTAAAGCTATAAGGGTTTTAGGATGTATTCATCAGGGGATAACTTATACATCAAAAGAGGTCCTGGTAACACTGTACAGTATCATAATTTAGTGAGGTCTCATCTATAATATTTTGTACAGTTTTGGTCACCACATCTGAAGAAGGATATATAGTTGCCATATCGAGGATACAGCATAGAGATAGATTGATCCTGGGTCTACCTAGACTAAACTATGAGCGGCTGTTGGAGACTTGGCTTTATACATTAGCATGGAGGTGACTATGAGGGGATCTGATATAGATGTTTAAGAAAATGAAGGGTATTGACAGAATAAGTGCAGAAGAGTTTATTTTCTGCACAAATTGACAGTGATAAGCATAAATAAGAGGAGAGTTAAGACAGGGGTATTTCAATCAGTGAGTAATGAAGACATGGAATGGTCTCCCTGGAAAGGTGCGTCTCCTCCACAGCAGAGACCAGAGACAGTATATGGGTTTAAATTATAATTGGATGGTACCAAGAAGCTGTGGGGATAGAGGAGTATATATATATATATATATATATATATATATATATATGTATATATATTGGCAGGATTGTGCAGGTTTGATGGGCCTAATGGCCTCCTCCTACGTTGAAGTTCCTTGTGTGATTCCTTGAGAAAAAGAGAGAATGTGGCAAATGAGAAAGAGAGGACTTGGGGGACAGCTTGGTTGGAAACAGGGGATGTAGAAAATGCCAGTACTTTGGTGACTTTCCCCTGCTCGCTCATTAATGACTATGGTTACACACACGCTAATGGTCTGAGTAGAGTCATTGAAATTAAAAGCCATCGCAGCATGCCTTTCATTGACATGGCATCATTTGGAGACATAAAAATGCATAGAATGTTAGGGACGTTATTAGGGGAATGTCCTGGGGCAGAACACCCATATCAACACGGGTGTTATAGAAATGCCAAGGTGCCATGTTAAATCACGTGGAAACACCTGCTTTTCAGCGTCCTCGTGTGAAACATTTCAAACCAAGGCCGCAATTCCAGCGGCAAGCATTATTTTCTGCTTCACAATGGCTCATTTTTGAAAACCAGTTTTGTAGTCCTAAAACGATCCACATCGTACCAAAATATGCAGACATCATGAACAGGCTCAGAGACAGCATCGTGAAGACATAGATTCATACAGATGATTCACCCAGCGTTTGCCTCTTCCAAGAACAAGAGATGCAGCTGGAGGCAGCCTTTAGTGCTGTACGCCCAGACTACCACAAATAGAAATGGCAAAGTTTACACTGTTTACAGAATAACAGACGGTAATCATTTTGTCGCATGCATCGAGTAATGTGCAGCAAGATACAAGATACTCCTTACTCCCCCTATACTAAACCAAGTGTAACCTTCTCAGGGTTGGTTATATATCCTGAATGTCTGCTGATGGTGTAGCAGGGAATTTGATATGGAAAATGCTCAATATGCTGAACAAGAGGATAGAGGATGCGTGTGTGTGTGTGTGTGTTATTCGTTGTTATCTCCATAAGTGTATTTCAGAGGGTGGAATGGAGTCCTTCCAGGTCTCGAAGTATTCACCTCCGTGTCGGTAAGGGATCATGATTCATGAAGCAAGTTTTGAATTTTTTTTGGGGTTCTCAGGAGTTTTGTTCAGAGGGCTCTTTTCAGGATTGTCACTGAGCCCCGGACAGCTTCGAACTGCAGTTTGTTTGTATTATTATCAGAGTTGGTTTTTAAGATCTCCATAATGTTCTTCTTCATCATTCCCATTGCTCCAATTATCACTGGTACAATTTTGGTGCTCTTCAGCTTCCAGGATCTTTTCACTTCATTTTTGAGGTCTTGATATTTGGTCATTTTCTTGATCTCTGTGTGTTTGGATCAAAATCGCTGGGTACTGACACCTCAATTAGCAATGCCGTTTTCTTATGTTTTTATACCGAAATACTATATGCGGTCGAAATGCTTTGTTTTCAATGTTCACACTCGATGAGATCATCAGGTCGTATGCAAGTGTTACTTCCTTGTTCTCAATTATCGTGTTTGGTTCATGTTTCCAGGAGTTTTCAAGGATGGGCATATTGAAGTTTTAGTGATGTGACAATGAATTACTCGACAAACCTTATTGTGCCTCTGTATGTACAGCTGTTCTGACATGAGGTTTTTTACATCCCGAAAGGAGGTGGGTTGTGCTTTCTATTTCTACCTTACAGAACCTACACTTGGCTGATTGACTCAGTCCTGCCATCTTCTTAAATCCATTGGTATTGTGTCACTTTGTCTTGGGCATTTATAATGATTTGTTCTCCATCCCAGTTGAGCTGACCTCTTCTTTGACATTCCAATGAGCCTTCTTTGTTGTCTGGGCCCAATCTGTCCAATCCCTTTTTTATATCTTCCTGCTCTTTTGTCATTCTCACAGTTGTCAGTGTATATCTGTTGATATTAGACTTTATATATATTTTCATATTTTTTGTAATAGTTGGGGCTGTAATCGTTGCTGTTTAGGTTTCATGCATGACAACTTCCATTTTTTTCACCTGTCTGGAAATTTTTTGCTTTGAGTTGGTTTATGGCTCTGATTTTGTTCCTTGGAGAAAGGTATGTTTTCAGGATGAGCCTCATTCTACACAGGTATTTATTGGCAATTGTTTTGCGCATTTGTTGGTGACATATTTGGTGGCCCTCTTCTATTCCGAGGTATTTGTATGATGCTTCATTTTCTATCTCCTGCATCATTGTGTTTTAGGTCGTTTTTGTTAGTCTACCTCTTGTGAATGTGCACTTGCACTCTTATCGAGGCCAAATTCCATTTGAATGTCAGAGTATTGTTTCACTAATTTGAGTTGTTCTGCCAATTTTTCGTCATTTGGTGCAGAGTTTTAAATCATCCATGTGCAGTAGATGAGTCATCTTTCCTGTTTCATTGGATGCTCTTATATTGGATGTTAGGGTTTATCCATTTCCTTGTTCATTAATGAAGTTTCTCAGTGGATCCAGGGCCAGACAAAACAGGAGGGGCAAAAGGTTATCACCCTGGAAGATCCGGTGACGTATCTTCATTCCTGGTATTTCTATTTTTCCTTCCGAGTGCTGTAATATCAATGTGGTATTCCAAAGCTTCATTGCTTTCTCAAACAGTTTGATTGTTTGGGGTTTGATCTTTCACAATTGCATACATTCTATCATCCATGAACATGGAATACGATCAAAAGGTTTTTGTAGTCTATCCACGCTGTGAATAATTTGGTTCTTCTGGTTTTACAGTTTTCTAATATGGCCTAGTTTTGTAGTAGGTGCCTGGTCTCTGTCCACAGGGGCTGGTTTGCTCTTCTTGCAATGTTGGTTTCCTGTTACTTTTTCTTGAAAGAGCAGTGTCGCTACATAGCTCACGGTGTTGAGTTCCTTTAAGGGGGATGATTTTGGTAACAATCTCTTGAGTGCTTTGTCGGTTCTCTTAATATTTTTGTTTGTTTGTTGTTTTCTATTCTGTACAGTTATTGTCTTCCCTGAGTGGTGTCAATGTCATCTCCACTATTTTGTTTGCCAGCTCTTCTTCCAGTCTTCGCTGTTCCTCATCCTCCTCTTCTCCTCCACCCCAATATTCCCCTCTATCCTTCTGCCCGTTATCATCCGCCATTCTCGTTTTAATCCCCTCCATCTGTCTCGGTGTTTTCACTCGATCCACGACGAAGTCGGGTCTGTTCCGCCTCCCCATTTGGGTGGGTCTATTTCTCCAAACCCTACGTCACACCCCGTCTTCACCACTGGTTCCCCAGTGACACTCCACATTTCAAGCCCTAGCTTCGTGGCATAGGTTCTCCCCACACCATTGTGGCCACATCCCCACCATCCCTCTGTTCACCCCCTAGCGAGCCCTCAGCTCCCATATCCTCCTCATATTTGTGTGTGTGTGTGTGTATGCATGTATGTGTGTGTGTATATATATATATATATATATATATATATGGTTTCACCTCCGGAAGGAAACGCGAGGGAAGTTCTGGGATTCACTTCCAAGCCTATGAAATGCAGATATCTCCATGGAGCGACAGGTTGCTAAGCAACCACAGACACCATCTAAAACACTTAATTTAGGTAGGGTCCAGTGTCCAATCCCGCTTTACCTTCCCGGAAAATTAAACACCACAGATAAGGACTGTGCGTCCTGACGTGTCACCATGATCAAAATACGGCCGAGCGTTATCGTAGGTGAACACATCGGCTAATGACTACCCATGTCGGAATGGTGGGGATGAACTCCCTGTTACTACACACTATGCTTAACCAACGGAAGCTAACAACATGACAGTTTGTAAAAGGTTTATGCTGATTAGCAAAAAAAAACGTATGTACAAGCAGTGTCACAGTCGAGAAATGCTAATATTGATGCACATAAGCCTCCTGAGTCAGTCACTTGTCACAGATATGAACACACACCACAGTCATTCTGCGAAACAAGAGGAGAAGAGGGGTAGAGAGAGAGAGAAGAAGAGAAGAAGACTGGGTGTATTTGTGGCCGCTTGCTCACTCGCACGTAAGCTGGCAAGGTTCCGTGGGTCGAAGTGAAGGGGGGTTGGGGGTAAGAAGGTACGGTGTAAAGTATTTTGTGAGGGGCAAGAGTGAATGCATGTGGCGTTATATTAAATGGCATGAGGTGCAACAATCCGTAGGCTCTGAAAAGAACAGCTGGCGCATTGCATTGATTGCTCGTGCGTCCAAAGGGGACGAGGTAGAATAAAGACAGCAAGAATAAAATTGTGTAAGTCAGTGTGTTTGGACGATGCACCCAGGAATTCTCTGCTGGATCAGCCCATCTGCCTGGCGTCTCCTGCATATATGCACATATTGTCCCAACATTTAGTCCATTCAGGCGGAGATTGTGCCAACCTCTGATGGTCGCTCTGATGGTTACCATGCCCAAGGAGTTGCTGTAGCCATGTCCAATAACCTGATTCCGATTATAATTGAGGTAGCACCGGTCAACGAGCATATTATGAGAATAAGGATTCATCACTTCTTGGGTGTCGTTTCCCTGGTCTCTGTATATGCTCCGACTGAGGCGAGTGATCTCACCATGAAGGATGCATTCTATGCCACACTCGAGTCTGTGGTTGACCAGCGCCCCAGGTGAGATACTCTTCTCGTCTTGGGGGATTTCAATGCATCGACTGGAACTGACAGGGATGCTTATGAGACATGTGTTGGTCCCCATGGGTTTGGAACTGTGAACCAGAATAGCACTAAGTTCCTTGACTTTGCAAGAAGTCATAGCCTCTAGGACAGTCTAGGTGGCTGGTTCATGGTTTCAGCACCAACAGGCTCATCGCTGGACTTGGTATTCCAATGCTGGCTGTTTGGCAAAGGAGATTGACCATGTGCTCGTTGATGGTTGCTGGAGGTTGATCCAGAACTGCAGGATATACCGGAGTGCTCAGTTCCTCAAAACTGACCACAGTCTTATTGTAGCAACTGTGAAGTTGCAAATTAAATCCAGGAGAATGCTACCATCCCAGCCTCAGCTGGAGGATGGCAAGCTCAAGGATGAGAGGGTAGCTGAGGAGTTTGCTGAGTGGAGGCTGAGTGGAGATTTGGGAGGTCTGGGTGCTTTGGGGATCTTGAAGAGTTGTGGAGTGCTTTCAAGACCACCATCCTTGATGTTGCCGGGAGATGTCTTGGAACTCACCATAGGGTGAAGAAGAATTTTGTCTCTCAAGGGACACTGGATACCATTTGACCAGAGTCGCAAGGGCCAGGCTGAATGGCAGAAGCTGGGCTGTTTTCAGGGAGCTGAGGCATAAAACTGTACGTGCACTAAGGGTGGACAAGGAGGCCTATGTGCGAGGAATGTGTGAGGGGGTAGAACATCAACTGTGGTCAAGTGATTCTCATCCTGCTTTCAGGTGAGATACTCTTCTCGTCTTGGGGGATTTCAATGCATCGACTGGAACTGACAGGGATGGTTATGAGATATGTGTTGGTCCCCATGGGTTTGGTACTGTGAACCAGAATAGCACGAAGTTCCTTGACTTTGCAAGAAATCATGGAGTCCAGGTGGCTGGTTCATGGTTTCACCACCCACAGGCTCATCGCTGGACTTTGTATTCCAACGCTGGTGGTGTGGCAAAGGAGATTGA
>CM068957.1:71715592-71739465 GCA_035128595.1 Eptatretus atami | reverse complement strand
ATTGATGGTTGCTGGAGGATGATCCAGAACTGCAGGGTCTACCAGAGTGCTCAGGTCTTCAATACCGACCACAGGCTTGTGGTAGTAACTCCGAAGTTGCAGCTTAAATCTGGGAGAAAGGTACCATTCCAGCCTAGGCTGGATGTTGGAAAGCTCAAGGATGAGAGGAAAGCCAAGGAGTTTCTGAACATGC
Source organism: Eptatretus atami (assembly GCA_035128595.1). Lineage (NCBI taxonomy): Eukaryota > Metazoa > Chordata > Myxini > Myxiniformes > Myxinidae > Eptatretus > Eptatretus atami. The sequence continues at coordinate 71,739,272 of CM068957.1, read as the reverse complement.
TGAGTGGGTATGTGGGGGGTCTTGGTGCTTTGGGGAATCCTGAATAGTGGTGGAGTGCCTTTAAGACCACCATCCTTGATGTTGCTGGTGGGTGTCTTGGAACTCACTGCAGGGCGAAGAAGAATTTTGTATCTCAAGGGACACTGGATACAACTGACCAGAGTTGCAGGGCTAGGCTTCATGGTAGAGCTGTGCTGTTCATGGAGTTGAGGTGTAAAACTGTACATATGCTGAGGGTGGACAAGGAGGACTATGTGCGAGGAATCTGTGAGGGGGTAGAACATCACCTGTTGTCAAGTGATTCTCGTCCTACTTACAGGGGAATTCACACATTGCATTCCGCCAAGCCCATCCCTCGGTGTACTGCAGTTAGAGCGGAGGGTGGCAGGCTCTTGACAGCGGACTCCGAAGTGAAGGCCTGCTTGGCTGGTTACTTTGAGCGGCTGTACCAGGCTGATCCGCCAGCTGTTGATTTGGATGTCAGGGGTGTTACTATCCATATTGTTGACCCTCTAATCAACTGTGATCCACCTTAGTTTGTGGAAACACAGGCTGCGATGAACTGGATGAAATGGGGTAAATCTCCGAGGATCTGTGGCATCCATGCTGAACCTCTCAAGGCTGGTGGAAATGCTGTGCTCATGTCATTGCACTCAGTTCTGTGCTCTGCATGGAACACAGGCATCGTCCCAACTGGCTGGAAGGGGGGCCTTGTTGTCCCTCTCTGGAAAGGGAAGGGTGATCACCAGGACTTCAACAACTACCAAGGGGTGATTCTGCTCTCAGTGCAGGTAAGGTCTTTGCTCAGATAATTATTGATAGGGTTCGCCACCATTTGTTTGAGCACCAGCGCACAGAGCAGTCAGGCTTTACACCAAAGAGGTCAACGATTTACCGTATCCTTGCTCTTTGGGTCCTCACCAAACGCATTCAATAGTTTTGGCAGGGGCTGCTTGCAGCCTATGTTGATCTCTGCAAAGCGTTCAATTCATTGAATCGGGATGCCCGCTGGAGGATTTTTTGTCTTCGTGGGGTGCCACTAAAACTGATAATTCTGATGTCTGAACTGTATTCTGGTACCGAGTGTGCTGTGAGATGTGGTGATGCCATCTCTGACTTATTTCCAGTTCTTACTGGAGTTCATTAGGGGTGTTTACTGGCCCCTACACTTTTCAGAACTTGCATGGACGAGATTATGGGGATGATGTCAGAAAGATCTAGCTGCAGTGCATCATTTGGGAATGTCAAGATCTCTGACCTTGCAGTCGCAGATGATACAGTCATCTTTGCAGAGACTCTGGATATCATTTTGGGGGCCCTCGAGGTACTGAATAAGGAGTCGGAGCCACTGGAATTATGAGTTTCCAGGGTCAAAACGAAGATCGAGGCTTTCAATGACATCATGGATGCTGCTATCTTGTCTGTATCTGCTTGTGGTGAGGATGTTAAGGTCACAGAGAGATTCACTTACCTTGGTAGTGATATTCATGTCTCTGCTGCCTGTGAGCCAGAGGTCAACAGACATCTGGGTCGGGCCAGGGGAGTCATGGATTCACTGGAGCATGGGGTGTGGTGCTGTGCAGGAGGATGAAAGTCCGAACCTTCAGGTCTTTGGTGCTTCCAGGCTTGCTCTTCAGATGTGAAACTTGGACTCTGATGAGGGATCTGAGAGGGAGATTTAATTCCTTTGTTTCCAGGTCTCTCAGGAGAATCCTTGGCGATTGCTGGTCGGACTTTGTGTCCAACGAGCGGTTGCTGAGAGAGACTCAAATGTTTCCTGCATAGTCCATGAGCACCAACTGCAGCTCTATAGCCATGTGGCTCGTTATCCTGATGCTGATACTGCTCACCAGATTCTCTCAGCGAGGGAGCCTCATGAGTCGAGGAGGTCAATTGGCCGACCACATGCCTCATGGTTGCAGCAGGTTGATCAACATCTCAAGGAGATGGGGATGGGCCAGGCATATGCCTGTGGGATGGCCAGATGGAGGCTCCTGGAATACTTGCGAAAAGTGGACGCAGCGTTGCGCTGCTGCGGCACATGCTCCCATACTTGACCTGACCTCCTGAGACAATAGTGTGACTTCCTGAAAATTCAAATCCAAGTCTTTTTTATACTGCTGCTGATGAACCCACAACCTTCCAGGATTAGCAAATGTACTTTATTACATGTATGCTCCTTAATGCTCACCTGCTGAGCTCCACCTCCTCTGTTTGGAGCCAATTTGGAAAAAAATCAAAAAATCAAAGTTAGATTTAAAAAAATTAAATACTTGTACTCAACTTTACTTGGTTGCTGTCAATCTGATAGTGGCATGATAATTCTCCTGAGACTATCTTGGTTTCCAGAAGCTCACAATACAAATCCTTGTAACCTGCCTTCAGCTGGATATTAAGTCGAAACATACGGGATTTCAGATTAATTTTCTTGCCATTTCACCCCCAGTCTGGGGTGTACATTGTAAAGTCATTGAAATTCATTGACACCTTAGCTAAGATAATTCTCAAACGAAGGCCATCGTGTGGCTGACTTGTTGAGGATGAAGTCCCTCGGGATGTAAACAGCATGATTTATAGAGTTTTGAGGATCCATCGCTTGGTACGAGCTCGGGTTCCATTTTCTTTGTTGAATTGCAGCTCAATAAAAGACAACGATTTCTGGTACTTGGATTTGATTTGAGATGAGGTGAAGCTTGTGAAAGAACTGATGGCAAAATTTGCAACCAATTACTAATGGGACATCTGTTGCTGAATTCCATAAGCCATGACTTTGTAGACCACAATGCAAAGTCTGGAACACTGAACAGAGGAAGCATTTGCACATCCAGCAACTATGGCAACAAACAAATTGCTACCCATTATGTGCAGTGCACCATTTTCTACCCACAATTCCCAGCTCTTAACTCGGTGGTTACATTGATTGGTTTATCAGTATCGTCTCCAGAGTCCTCCTGGAATGTCATTAGGAAGCAAACCAACACCAGAAAGAAACCTCTGATTAAAAAGTGAATCGAGATGGTTTGAGCCTGTGGAGATTTGGAAATGGATTATGATAATTAAAACGTTCTACAATGGACTAAATTACAGAAATATTGTGCACTGTGCAGATAAATCTTTGTTTCAATAAATAGCATTTTATATTGCTGAGAATACATGGGGCATTCAAAAAAAGTTTTACGAGTGAGATGCTCACAATAGTACAAGAAAAAACACAAAGAAGAAGATATATTTCCTAATTAATTGTACATTAAAAGATAATTAAAAGTTATCATTTTTTTAACTATTATGAGTAATCTCGTTTTGAGAACATTCTGAAAACCCCCATCATCTCAAACCTCTTGTGCTTGCTATCTCCTTCCATTTGTTTTAACATCTCTCTGTTTCTCAGGTGGTTTTCCTCTTCTTTCCCGTTCTCCCGCAGTCCCCTCTCTCCTCTATGCCTCTTTCTTATCATTTCTCGATTGCATTTTCCGAAGTTTTTCACTTCCACTTACCCCTTGTAATATGTAGATGGTCTCTTTCAACGTTCCACAGATTTTTTAAGTGGTGAAGCCGCTTCAATATGTGACTATTTCCATCCATCCGTCCATCTGTCAAAAATGAAGAAGAACCGTTCTAACACAATACTTCGACGAAAAATGGACCTTTTAACCCTTTAGTCCACCGAAACCCCTTCGACCTTTGAAGACCCTTTAAGACCCCCCCCCCCCAAGACCCTTAAGACTCCAAAGACCCCTTAAATCCAAAAGACCCGAGCACCCAAAAGTACCCCAAATGACCCAGAATACCCAAAAGACCCCAATAATCCTGGAGACATTCAAGATTCCACTAGAAATGGTGTGTGTGTGTGTGTGTGTGTGTGTGTGTGTGTGTGTGTGTGTGTGTGTGTGTGTGTGTGTGTGTGTGTGTGTGTGTGTTTCGGCTAATTAACTACAAAGAACCCAGAAGAATTCCCATGTTTTAAATGCACGCCATGTTATGGTGTATAGGGTAGTATGGTGTTATGGTGTATATGGCAGCACACTGGCTGTGGCATGGCATTCTATTTCCAAAATAAATAACAAAAATAATGATAACATTGTAACAAAGCATATATTAATTAATACATATAATATTAACAGCAATAATAATAGCAGCATCATTTGGCAATAAGAATAATGAACGGATAATCTCAACCTTGGCCCAATCACATGTGGGCTTCGTGAAAGGCAAACCAATGCTCGAGCAGTACAGCAGGCATGTATGCAACAAGGCCTTGAAGACCAATGAAAATTTGGTCCGATGGACCAACGGGCCCACCCGTAATTATAAAGGATTCTAAAGGGTAGTTCTAATTGGGTAATATATAGAGTTCCAAAAGGTAATTCTAGTGGGTTCTAATTTGTGTAAAGGATAATTCTAGTGGGTTCTAATTGGTGTAAAGGGTAATTCTAGTGGGTTCTAATTGGTGTAAAGGGTAATTCTAGTGGTTCTCATTGGTGTAAAGGGTAATTCTAGTGGTTCTCATTGGTGTAAAGGGTAATTATAGTGGTTCTCATTGGTGTAAAGGGTAATTCTAGTGGGTTCTAATTGGTGTAAAGGATAATTCTAGTGGTTCTCATTGGTGTAAAGGGTAATTCTAGTGGTTCTCATTGGTGTAAAGGGTAATTATAGTGGGTTCTAATTGGTGTAAAGGGTAATTCTAGTGGTTCTCATTGGTGTAAAGGGTAATTCTAGTGGGTTCTAATTGGTGTAAAGGGGAATTCTAGTGGGTTCTAATTGGTGTAAAGGGTAATTCTAGTGGGTTCTAATTGGTGTAAATGGTAATTCTAAAGGATTCTAAAGGGTTCTAAAGTGTGGTTCTAAAGGGTAATTCTAAAGGGTCCTAAAGGGTTATAAAGTGTGGTTCTAAAGGTAATTCTAAAGGGTCCTAAAGGTTTATAAAGTGTGGTTCTAAAGGGTAATTATAAAGGGTAATTCTAAAGGGTTCTAAAGTGTGGTTCTAAAGGGTAATTCTAAAGGGTTATAAAGTGCGGTTCTAAAGGGTTATTCTAAAGGGTAATTCTAAAGGGTTATAAAGTGTGGTTCTAAAGCATAATTCTAAAGGGGTATAAAGTGTGGTTCTATAGGGTGATTCTAAAGGGTAAGAAAGTGTGGTTCTAAAGGGTAATTCTAAAGGGTTCTAAAGGGTTATAAAGTGTGGTTCGAAAGCATAATTCTAAAGGGTTCTAAAGTGTGGTTCTAAAGGGTAATTCTAAAGTGTGGTTCTAAAGGGTAATTCTAAAGGGTAATACTAAAGGGTTCTAAAGGGTTATAAAGTATGGTTCTCAAGGGTAATTCTAAAGGGTTATAAAGTGTGGTTCTAAAGAGTAATTCTAAAGAGTTATAAAGTGTGGTTCCAAAGGGTAATTCTAAAGGTTAATTCTCAAGGGTAATTCTAAAGAGTTATAAAGTGTGGTTCAAAAGGGTAATTCTAAAGGGTAATTCTAAAACGTTCTAAAGGGTGATAAAGTGTGGTTCTCAAGGGTAATTCTAAAGTGTGGTTCTAAAGGGTAATTCTTAAGGGTAATTCTAAAGGTTAATTCCAAAGGGTAATTCTAAAGTGTGGTTCTAAATGGTAATTCTTAAGGGTAATTCTAAAGGGTCATAAAGGGTTTTACAGGGTTTGAAAGGGTAATAATTCTAAAGGGTAATTCTGATGGGTTTTAAGGGGTAATTCTAAATGGTTCTAAAGGGTAATTCTAAAGGTTTCGAAAGTGTGGTTCCAAAGAGTAATTCTAAAGGGTTATAAAGGGTTCGAAAGGGTAACAATTCTGAAGGATAATTCTCATTGGTTTTAAAGGGTAATTCTAAAGGGTTTCGTTCGATTCTAGGCTTTGCCTATTTCATGTTAAAAATGCCAAACTGAACAGCTTCCTTCAGACCCGAGTGAGATTTTTCTTTGTCCAACCAATTGGGCGTGAATGTCATTGCTTTGTATAGACAGCAATTGGCTGCACTTACCGAGTTGTCCAAAGAAGGTGATGCGTTTCTTTCTTTAAATCGCTACAGAACAAGGGATGATTATTCACCTGTGTGACCGGGTCAGAAATCCTGTTTCAAGGGAGACCACTCTTGTATCAATGCAGTTGTAAGAGTTACCCAACCGGATATTACGTCAGGAAGTTGTTGACCCATGAGGCTGCAAGTGGCCATGGAGAATTCACATCTCGATGGCTGAGAAATCCTTTGTCATCCATAATAGCTAACCGATTGAAGTTTGTTAAGGGAGTGTTTCTTTACTTCCTGACATGTATATTAACAGTTAGCATGATGTTAATGTACAATAGGAATTAGCTTGATGTTTTTGGGCCTTGCTGTGTTTTACAGCATTCCATATTGGTGCTAAATGTAGCTACTTTCGTGATGTGATGATAGAATAGAAGAACTTCTGAAAGACAAACTGTATTAGTCTGGCATTAATTACGAGTATGTACTAATTAGTATGGAGTGCATTATTGGAGTGTAATGGTGTCATTATTTTCTACTGCTCCGGGCGTAGTCAAGACAGATATGCACTAAACGGGTTGACTGTCATGTTTCCGTAATAAGGTGACAAAAGTTATTAATGAATTGTATTCTCAAATGATGACGTAAAGGGGATATCGTTTCCTGATTAGATATAAATTATTTAGTCAGTAACGGAACACCAGATCGAGCAGGTGATGATGTGTCCCAGAGGTTGAGGTGGTCCTGTCCAGGCCACATACAAGTGGTAAATTGCTGATACTTTGTAATAGTACTTGTTCGTAATAAAGGAAGAAACTATTTCCCTGTAAATTGTTGTTGAGGACCTTCTTATATTTCTGGTTATTCTCGATCTCAGAAACCAATGTTATCATTAGTGTATGTCTATGTGTAGTCATTGTATACCTGGACAGGTGAGGGTGGGTCCGATAGCTACATGCTATAAGCATGGTGGCTAGTACTGCTAGTCACGATATAACTGAGACATAGCTGAAGTGATATTAACGGAATTAACCGCTAGTTAATCGATGATTTATCCATGTTTGGTCCCAAGTTTGATATGGAATTGTTCCTTACTGTGTACTTTCATGCAGGAAGGAACGGTGAGATGATTCTAGTTATAATATGGGATAGACGTGTAATAGACATGTAATAATATGTCCTATGGAGTTCCAACTGTGTTCCCAATTAAATTTGAAAACCGTTGTTCTATTTTTGTCGTTTGCAGTGCCAGATTGGTCGCCTTTTTTCTTTGTTCTTTATAATACACGTTTTGCAACAACAACAACAACAACAACAACAACAACAACAACAACAAGTCTTGTGTCATCTCTGAGGGGTGGTTCGACTTCAACCTGCATCGATGTTAGATAGAGCATTCTATTATTTTAGCCAATTCATAATGACCTCAGTTCTTTTCTGGACTTTGTGTGAATTTGGAAGTTTGCGGTGGTGGCGTTCTTCAGATGTCAGTATTCATGTCCTTAATGTTATGGGTGGTGTGGTTAGGTGGTGCTGTTGGAATATGCCATTGAGTTAGTCCAGCACATTAGTATGTTGTTTGTACTCCAGATACGAAATACAGCGAGTAATACAGGTAATACAGGTAATACAGCGAGTGAGATTTAAAATTAGGTATTTTAAGATACCGGATCGTCAATTAAGCAAACATCCTGGAATGAAGTCGATCTCATTGAGTACTCTTTCTGTTTCCTCCATCTCATGAAGCAGGATGTTTTGTTTTTTTTCAATATAGCTTTGCAATTCATAGAAGTCTCGAGGAAGCAGCAAGTGAGCCACTCACTCATCTCGTTATTGTTCTTCTTTTCTTGCAACGATGTTGATGTGGCTGGTCTTGAAGATTCTGGTGTTCTGTTGGCAACAGGATGTTGATCCTGAAGAACCTCAAGGTAGGTAATTCATGGTTGTGGTTTCTCTTGTTAAAGGATGGGTAACATGTGGACTAGCATTTTAATTTATTTATGGGCAGCTTGTGCCTGCTTCACTGCATTATGTTCTGGGGGCACAGCTGTGCCGCTGATGTAATGCCCCTGTTACCAGTAAGCTTGTACTCATTTTGCTGACCTCAGAAGGATGACAGGCTGAGTCAAACCACCTGGTGTCAATTATGAATGAAAATGACAGGGGCTTGAACTCAAGACCCTAGGATCTTAAGCCAGCCACCTTAACCGGTAAGCCAATACCAGGCCTAGACTGGCATTTCATGTACATATTGTTACGGTTGTGGGGGTAGATGGAGGAATCCCAGACTAAAGATAGGATTGTATAGTATAGCATAGTCCGTGGACTAAGAGACATCTCCATATAATTTAAGTAGGGGAAACTGTGAGCTTAAGTTGTTATGTGTCACCACACGGGGGGTAGTGTTGTGTTAACTAGGTAGGGTCTAAGGTTAGTTGTCCCAGTATGTGATTGCCCCCTGTGACCTTTTCCTACGTTTTTGCATTTACAAGGCCGGCCATAAAGAACCACTTTTCACAACAACAACCGCAATGACTAGCGGGCTGGGCCTCGCCTCTCAGGAATCGTTACTGGGAGGCCACGCCCCCGAGGCTTATGATGGGGTCGGTTGACGTCAGAGAGAAGAGGCTCTTGAGATGAGATCGTTGGCTGGAAGCAAAGCATCAGCCTCTGGTCTCTTCTCGGCATAAAGCACGAGAAAGCTGCTCGATTCTCACAGTCTCTCTGGAGCCTTTCCATTTGCTCTTGGACCTGGGACTTGGAGGGAGCGGTGTGGCGGTCTTGATCATGAGAGGAAACTGTGCGTGGTTTGTAGGCCTCCTGGCATTGAAGACCACCGCATGCTATGACCTCACATACGTAACCGCGAAGAGCGACTTGGCGCCATTTCGGGGTGTTTTCACGTGCGGTGTCTTCGCAGTTCGACGACACCAGGCTCCAAAAGGGCATCTCTGGACACGAAGCTGAGTGCTCGCATAAAGGGGGGGGGGGGGGATTTTCTTTTATTTTTATGTTCCCCTTTGTCTGTTTTTGTGACTGAGTGGAGACATCTCAAATTAGGATTTACTTTACCTCCTTTTTCATTACATTAAACTTGATTTATTTTAATTATCACCCTTGATTTGTGTTTATTAAATTATTATTGTTGAATTTCCTTGTGTTTGTTTGTTCATTGTGGGTTCGAGGATAAACCTGCGTGTTTCCATTCTGGTAAAGTGCCTAGTTGCTTTCTTCCAGAGTGCGCCATAATCGTCAAGAATCTCCGCTGTTCACCTCCAAGTTGAAACTGTTTGGCTATCCATCCAGGCTGGAGTTAATTGGTCTGAACACGACAATATTATAAAACCAAAGGCAATATTATGCTTCCACACTACTCTCCCAGGTCAGGTCAGGTATGGGAGCAGCGCGTTGCTGGGTCCACTTTCTGCCGGTACTCCAAGGGCCTCCATCTGGCCATCTCCCTGGCAGATGCCTGGCCCATCCCCATCTCCTTGAGATGCGGATCAACCTGCTGCAACCATGAGGCACATGGTCGGCCCATTGGCCTCCTCCACTCACAGGCTCCCTCGCTGAGAAAATCTGGTGAGCAGGATCAGCATCAGGAAAACGAGTCACAGTCCATCCAGCCACAGCTCACGCTCACGGACTAAGGTAACAAATCTCATTTGAGTCTCTCTCAGCAACCGCTCGTTGGACACAAAGTCCGACCACTGATAGCCGAGGATTCTCCGAAGAGACCTGGTAACAAAGGAATCAAGTCTCCATCTCAGATCCCTGGTCAGAGTCCAAGTCTCACATCCATAGAGCAAGAATGGAAGCACCAAGGACCTGAAGACTTGGACTTTCGTCCTCTGGCACAGGTACCGGCAGTGCCACACCCCATAATCCAGTGAATCCATGACTCCCCAGGCCCGACCCAGATGTCTGTTGACCTCTGGCTCACAGCCAGCAGAGGACATGAATATCACTGCCAAGGTAAGTGAATCTCTCCGTGACCTCAACATCCTCACCACAAACAGGTACAGACAGGATAGCAGCATCCAATATGTCATTGAAACCCGGATCTTAGTTTTGACCCAGGAAACACGTAATCCCAGTGGCTCCGACTCCTCATTCAGCACACCGAGGGCCCCCAAAAGGATATCTGGAGTCTCCGCAAAGATGACTGCATCATCTGTGAAATCAAGGTCAGAGATCTTGACATTCCCAAATGATGCACCGCAGCTTGATCTCTCCGATATCCTCCCTAGAATCCAGTCCATACAAGTGCTGAAAATGTGGGGCCAGCACACACCCTGACAAACTCCAGTAACAACCGGAAATAAGTCAGAGATGGTATCACCACATCTCTCACAGCACTCTCAGTGCCAGAGTACAGTTCAGACATCAGATTGATCAGTTTTGGTGGCAACCCACGAAGACCAAGAATCCTCCAGAAGGCATCCAGATTCACTGAATCAAACGCTTTACATAGATCAACGTAGGCTGCAAGCAGCCCCTGCCAAAACTCTCATCTGCGTTCAGTGAGGACCCGAAGAGCAAGGATATGATCAATCGTTGACCTCTTTGGTGTAAAGGCTGACTGCTCTGGATGCTGGTGCTCAAGCAGATGGTGGCGAACCCTCTCAATAATTATCCGTGCAAAGACCTTGCCCGGCACTGAGAGCAGCGTCACCCCCTCGGTAGTTGTTGCAGTCTTGTCGATCACCCTTTTCTTTCCAGAGAGGGACAACAAGGCCCTTCTTCCAGTCAGTTGGGATGATGCCTGTGTCCAGGCAGAGCACAGAACTGCATGCAACAACACGAGTGCAGCATTTGCACTAGCCTTGATAAGTTCATCATGGATGCCACATATCCCAGGAGCTTCACTCCACTTCAACCGGTTCACCGCAGCCTGTGTTTCCACAAACGAAGATGGACCACAGTTGATTGGAGGGTCAGCAATAGGGATTATAACACCGATGACATGCAACTCAACAGCTGGTGGATCAGCCTGGAACAGCCACTCAAAGTAACCGGCACAGCGGGCCTTCATTTCAGACTCCTCTGTCAAGAGCCCATCACCCTCTGCTCTAACTGCAGTACACTGAGGGATGGGGTTGGAGGAACACATTGCATGAATTCCCCTGTAAGCAGGATGAGAATCACTTGACCACAGTTGATGCTCTACCGCCTCACAGATTCCTCGCACATAGGCCTTCTTGTCCACCTTTAATGCACGTACAGTTTTACGCCTCCCTTCCCTGAACAGCTGAGCTCTGCCATTCAGCCTGGCCCTGTGACTCTGGTCAATGGTATCCAGTGTCCCTTGAGAGACAAAATTCTTCTTCGCTCTAGGGTAAGTTCCAATACATCTACCGGCAACATCAAGGACGGTGGTCTTGAAGGCACTCCACAACTCTTCAGGATCCCCCAAAGCACCCAGACCCCCCAAATCTCCACTCAGCCTCCACTCAGCAAACTCCTCAGCTCCCCTCTCATCCTTGAGCTTGCCAACCTCCAGCCGAGGCTCTGGTGGTACCATTCTCCTGGATTTAAGCTGCAACTTCAGAGTTGCTACAACAAGACTGTGGTCAGTTTTGAGGAACTGATCACTCCGGTGGACCCTGCAGTTCTGGATCAACCTCCAGCGACCATCATCGAGCACATGGTCAATCTCCTTTGCCACACCGCCAGCGTTGGAATACCAAGTCCAGCGATGAGCCTGTTGGCGCTGAAACCATGAACCAGCCACCTGGAGTCCATGACTTCTTGCAAAGTCAAGGAACTTAGTGCTATTCTGGTTCACAGTTCCAAGCCAATGGGGACCAACACATATCTCATAACCATCACTGTCAGTTCCAGTCGATGCATTGAAATCCCCCAAGACTAGAAGATTATTTCATGCTTTTGGAATGTTTTGCGAAACTAAGGGTTTACGGTTGCCGGAGTGCAAATCCTGCCACCAAACACCAAAACCTCAGCTGGAACTCCCTCTCCTCGTGCATTAGTCGAACAGAAGGTACAAACAAAATACATAATGGTGTAGACTGTAGAATAAGAGTTGTTGAATGTCCATGTAAAAATAAAAGTCATAGCAAAGAGAAATGGTGAGGCAGCAAAATGTACTCCATATAAATATTGTGCTGGGAAGTGTACATGATGCCCAGAGTGAGTCGTATACAGTACTAAGGGTGCTATTCTAACAGATGTTGACCCATTGGTCAGTGGGAGTGTGGGCTCTGGTGCTGCATTAAGAAAAGCTGGTTTCAAGTGATCTATGGAACTGCATCACAACCACCATTAATATCAAGTATGAAGGTCTTATCGGAGCATTGTAGGACTTTGTAAGGTCCAGCATAAGGTTGCTGCAAGGGTTTTTGGACAGCGTCATGTCATACAAAAACGTGTGTGCACATAGAAAATTCCTGGGGGATAAAAACATGTCAAAGGCGTATGTGTCGGTGTCGCCAGGAGGCCCTGCATGTCCGAACAAAGTTGGCTGGCATAGTTGGCGGTGTCGGGCAAGGTGTCATCGGGCCCTGAAAATAATTCTCCCAGGAGACGAAGTGATGCTCTGTACACTAGTTCTGCAGTGGACAATCCCATGTCGTCTTTTAGAGCTGTTCGTGTACCAAGTGGGACCATAGGTTTGATGTCCATCCAGTGTGTGGAGTTGTCATGTGCTTTCAGAGAAACCTTGAGTTGGCAGTGGAAACACTCCACCATACTATTCGCTTCTGGATGGTAAGCGGTGATTCACACATGTTCAGTACCCAGGAGTTGCCAGCTTGTGAAATAGAGCCAATTCAAACTGGTTATCACAATCTATAGTGAGGGTTGATGGAATGTCAACATGTGTGATCCAAGTGTGGACAAAGGCCCTGGCGATGGTAAGTGCGGTGATGTCAGCCTTCGGTGCAGCCTACAACCAACGGTCAACACAAGCCAGTAAATAACGGTGTCCATTTGAAGGTGGTTGTGGAGCAACAAGATCCATGTGGACCTTGTCAAAATGCCGATCTGGTGTTGAAAAGCTACCAAGTGGTGTGACGGTGCGACGTTGGATCTTGGAGCGTTGACCTTGAAGACGCTGCTTGGCCCAACGGCTCACATCCGTATTTATAAGTGGCCAGATGTAGCATGTGGTGATGAGTCTCTGGGTTGCTCGAATAATTGGGTGCACGAGTGGGTGAAATGCGTTGAAGACTGTATGATGGAATGCCACAGGAGTGAAAGGGTGTGACTGTCCCATCAATGTGTCAAAAACAAGGATAGTGTTTGTCCCTGGAGCGGTACCTCACAAAATGTAAGTGAACCGGTGGCAGACTGTAGATATTGGCACTCTGTGTCCTCCTGTTGCACTGCTGAAAGTGCAATAAAATAAATGGCAGGTGTTTTGGTAGAACATAACACCAATACCTCGATGCATGAGAGAGCGCCAACCTTTGATGTGCCAGATGTCGGTGGTTAATTCCAAGATACAACTGAGTTGGCGAAGTGTGCGAGGAGTGTGAGAGTCTGAATGGATGGATAGAGCAAAAGTTAAAGGTTTGTGGTCAGTCAGGACAGGGAATTGTCTGGCCTTTAAGAAGTGGCGGAAGTGCTTGATGGCGAGGTATACAGCGAGTAATTCCAAATCAAAGGCACTGTCATTGAGCTCTGTTGGTTTCAGAATTTTAGAGGTGAAGGCTAGTGGACACCAGTCACGAGCGATGAACTGGTGAAGGACCGCACTCCACCGTAACCTCAGAGGCATCTACCATCAGTCTTGTTAGTGCCTCTGGTCTTGGATGAATCAGGAGTGAGACGTTGGCCAGTTCGTCTTTGATGGAATGGAAGGCTGACAAGGTTGTCTCCGACCATCAGAACACTTCAGGGTGCTTACCAGTTGTGAGTAACTCATTCAGCGGCTGCAGTGTTGTGGCTGTGTTTGTAATAAGTCAATGGTAAAAGTTGACAAGGCCCAAAATCTCTTCTTGCAGGTTGCGTTGAGATGATTGTAATGGGAAATCCTGACTAATCTGCACCTTCTCCTCAAACGGATGGATACTTGAGCCATTAACACAGTGGTCAAGGAAATTCAACTCTGGTACACTGAATATGCACTTTTTGGGATTGATGATGCTGTCGGATTCCTGCAAACCGGTGAAGAGGAGACGGAGGTGTTCCTGTTGTTTTTTCTGCATTTGTGCTGGTAATTAGAGTATCATCAACGGTGCTGGTGATTAGAATATCATCTACGTACATACATGTAGCAGAAGTGTATTACCCAGAACACTTGAACGATAAAACGTTGAAAGTTTTGTGCGCAATTGCGTAAGCCGAACAGCATCAGAAGGAATTTTAACAAGCCGAAGAGCGTGGTGACTGCTGTCTTCGGGATGTTATCTGGATCCACAGGAATCTGATGGTATGCATGAATGAGGTCGACCTTGGAGAATATTTTATCACCATGGAGTGTAGCGGGAAAATCCTGAATGTGTGGAATGGGGGTAACGGTCTGGAATAGTCACTTGGTTTAAGGACCGGTAATCTTATGGTGTCAATGTGATGCGTGGTCTGGTGTTTCATGGGTCGGATCCGGATACTAGAATTTTTAAGGGATTCTTCACCATTGAGAAATAGGGTCAAAAATGATATATAGCACGATAATGCAAAACATTGTGAACGGGTTATGAGACAACTTGGTGGATGACTTGGGTAGATGCCAAGAACAAGCCAATTAGATTTTGGTTAAAGTCCAGATGCAGATCCAGCCTACAAGTAGGATACAAAATGTAAACTGTTTGGGCTGACGGGGTATTGTGCTCTACCGAGTGCCGTTATAGTCAGATTAGCAGAGTAGATCCAGTAACTTTTTGGTTGGATGCACCTCTTCCCTTTTCAAAGTGTATATCCCAACCGCCCCAATCTCATCCCATGTACGTGTGTATATTCGGTGTCTGAAAATGAATATACCAAAAAGAACGTTGAATAGTTATATTGTTTTTCGAAATACTGACATAAATTTGATATGAAAACATGCTACAGCAATAAACTCTCCATTATTCACACTCTACTCCTGGTCCAGAACATGTAGCTCAAGGAAAAAGGAACAACAAAAAATACAATGTGAAATGGCCACTCCTCGGCTCTTTCCGGCAGCAGGCGTCCACCAAGATACCTTGGTCTTAGATCCTCGCAGAGCTTTCATATTCGATCCTCTCCGGGCTTTTATGAGATTCGTGCTTTAACCGGTGCTTGGAGCAACATATTGGGGCTTGGAGCAACAACATGACGACCAGCAACATGCAACCACCTGTCTGTGACCATGACAAAGTGACAGGTGAGGCAACAGGCAAAGCAAAGGCAAACAAGGTCAGGCAAACCAGGCCGGCAGATGATGCTTGCCGGCCTCATGATCGTCGTACTGTCGTGGGGGCAGGAACATGTGGGCAGTGTGACCACTCCTCATTTTCATAAATGCCAAGGTGAGCCGATGAAAAAGCCACGAATTCACAAGGTTTTGGAAAAGCGATGATAATGGAAAATCTATACGCCAAGAAAACCTATAGAAAACCAAGACGCCAAGGTGAACAACGAATAGCCAAGATCAAGATCAACAAATAGCCAAGTTAAAAAAGCCAATGAGTGGTCATACTGCGTGTGGGGGCAGCAGATCAGGCGGCCAACTTCAGCCCTAACCTTATCCTAAGTACCCCATTAATCCATCTAACTATCCTTACCCCCTTTAGTCACTCTTAACTCTATCTCTAAGCAATGCTATCTAATCTACCCCTCTCGGGTCCATTAATCCCTCCAACTATCCGAGCTCCCGAGGAAAGCAACACACACACACGGTGACAAATAAATGACGTGGGTGGCACCACAAGGCTCACCGGTGGAGTATCCTGATTGGTAGGGGGGGGGGTGTGCACACTCCAATACTAAAATTTGGGACACAATGTGTTCACTTAAAATCCAATTACCCTTCTCCATCATTGCACATTTTATATGCAACACAGGATATTAGTTGACAATGGACAAAGTCATCATTGTGGGATTTGAACCTGGGACCTGGAATTGAAGCAGAATAAGCAATGTCCCCAAACACTTCATAACCCAACAGGCAAAACCCAAATCAGACCATTCTAACATGTAACTCTGCTTAAATAGGCTCAAAACTACATGCCGTCTCGTTTATCCTGTTTTCACCTTCCCGTGAACATTGACCTACATGTTTTACCGGTACTTTAAAGCCGCTTTGGGATTGTCATGAATAAATGGTCAAAAACATATTGTGACATGTAATGAAACTCTACCCAGCGGAGCTTGAAAGTTTGTCTATCAGTCTTTTTTAGTTAATTACCTGTTCAGCTTGAAACTGACCACAAGACAGTTAACCATTAAAGGACCTGGCTCCAGGGGGCACAATGAGTAGGTACACTTCTGGCTTACACTGAAAGCAAGCGAATTGCGTGGCAAATGTATTTATTCACCTTCGATCCGGCCGTGATTGCTTACATGTATTAAAGGCTGCTGTAACGCACGGCCAGACGGATGTTGGTTGGTCACTGAAAGGTTAACACAAGTATTATGTTCACACTTTAGCACGTTCGAGATTAACTCTGTGCATTGATCCCACTTTGGAAACACAACGTCGATGCACAGAGCAAACCAATGTAAGGGATGTCAGCGTGAGGGCTTTGAATGTGTTGCCTCCGAGGACGACTGAACCTTGAGACATGGGGTCTGATGTCCCAACATGATCAACATACGCTCCACCGCCCCTCTTAATACCTCTTACTCCCTTGACAAATGAATCGAAAGCGAGGACTGTGCCCTTGCATGATGTCATGTGGATGCATTTGCGAATGCATTGTGCAATGACATCATAAGAAATATTTATCATTGTTTGATGGCCATTGTTGAACAGGAAAACCCAGTATTTCTCAACACTTACCTGTCCCCACTTTCCTCTCCAAATTTTCTGCTTATAACTTATGTCTGACACCTGTAGTTCTATGATAGGATCTGCACATTTGGATATATACACGATGGATGACCTCATATAAAGACGTTGAATATCCATTTTGAAACAACATAAAACAACCTTGCGTGAAATGCAAAATTTTTACAGATGTGTTTTTTTTTTTTTTTTAATTGTTGTTGCCCACTGCCGCAACCCCCCCCCCGCACCAACCCCCCACAACCCAAACACTCCTTCATTGTGACATGTTTCCTGCGAGATTGAGCAACACACTGCGATTTATTTTTTCTTTCTCATTGAAGATGGACTTTGATTAACGCTCTTGCCAATAATGGGGAATCTGCATGCGGATGTGTGCGTGCTCGAAGTATATAGTAGTAGCTGACCTTTTTGGGATGTGCTGATGCTGCGGGTGAAAGATGAAAATTCCCAAAAGATAGATACTCGCCTGTTCAGAGGAGTGGAAATTCTGATGGAGGGAGCAAGGTGGGGACGAGGAGGGGTGGATGAGGGGTGTGATGGTGAATTCCAATTGGAGATTAAACTTGGCTGCAATACGTTTTTAATAACCAAATCAAAAGCAACAAAGTTTAATCCAGGAAATTGAATGAACAATTAACGACCAGCTAGTTTATGACTTGTAGAAGGTAAATATATTTATTTTTTGGAATTCAATAGAAATTTAAAATTGTGCCTTTTTTTGTATGTGATATGTACGTGCTGCATACTCTTACTGCCATAGTGGAATATACAATCCGGGATGATGGCAAGACTAGGCGAGCCGACCCGTCATCAACAGACTGCATGTTGTACTTCATGAACAAATTGCATCTCTATCTGTGAATCTCAATGAGGATGTAAAATGAAGTGAAACAAGAACTGCACTCGGTGGAGCGCATACAGTACCTCCGCCAGGCTGAACAGCTTACGTTTTGGATCTCAATGATAGACCGGATCTGCTGACCTGAACCAAAATCGAATTGCCTTGTTCTCGTCAGTGAACCAACTCATCCAACAAGTTTTTGTATGAATCCATCCATAACTTTTTAAGATATCATGCTAAATATCGTTTTTGACCCTACCTCTCAATGGTGAAGAATCACGAAAAAAATTATAGTATCTGGATTTCGATCATCACCAAAATCGAATCAATTCGTCCTTGTTACACCCCCAAGCTGTCCACCAAGTTTAGTCCAAATCCGTACATAACTCTTTGAGATATCCTGTTAATAGTCAAACAGAGACAAAACAGACAATAGACAATAGTGAAAACATAACCTCTGATCACTTTAGGTGGCGGAGGTAATTTTAATAAACACTAAAGATTTAAAATATATATCCCGACAGTGACATAACACTCATTAAGGAGCTTGCAAATACATTATACTACATCAAGTAGAAGGACTAAGACATGAATTACAAGGACTTGTTAGTTCATGACGTTGAGATAGATCCCAGTTTAAAATGACATTATATATTGTACAATTAAGCAAATCAAAAAAAAACCCCATTAGCGTCGCGGCTGACGGAACATTAAGGGGTGGGGCTGGGGGGGGGCGGTGAGAGAGAGAGAGAGAGAGAAGAGAGAGAAGAGAGAGAGAGAGAGAGAGAGAGAGAGGAGAGAGAGGAGAGGAGAGAGAGGAGAGAGAGAGAGAGAGAGAAGAGAGAGAGAGAGAGGTAGGAGGGGTGGGAAATATTGAGAGAGAGAAGAGAGAGAGAGAGGAGAGAGAGAGGGAGAAGAAGGAGGGAGAGAAGAGGAGAAGAGGGAGAAGTGGAGAGGAGAGAGAGAGAGGGGAATGGGGTGGGAGAGAGAATGGAGAGAGAGAGAAGGAGAGAGGAGAGGAGAGATAGGGTGAGAAGAAGAAGGAGAGAGGTAAGAGGGGTGGGGAGGAGAGATGAGAGGAGAGAGGAGGTGAGAGAGAGGAGGGGGGAAGAGGATGGTGAGAGAGAGGGGGAGAGAGGGATGAGGGGGGACGAGAGGAGAGAGGACTGGGGGGAGAGAGAGAGAGAAGAAAAGGGTGGAGAGGAGAGAGAGAGGGGAGAGAGAGAAGAGAGAGAGAGAAGAAGAGAGAGAGCAGAGAGAGGAGGAGTGAGGAGAAGAGAGAAGTATGGGGGGAGAGAGAAGAGGTGGGGAGGAGAGAGGGGGGGGGGGGGGGGAAGGGGGGGAGAGAGAGGAATGGGGTATAGGGGTGAGAGAGAGGAGAGAGAGGGATGAGGTGGGGAGCAGAGCGAGAGGGGTAGGGGTGAGAGAGGAGATGGAGAAAAGTACGGGGTGGGAAGGGGAGAGAAGGAGAGAGAGAGAGAGAGAAGAGGAGAGAGGAGAGAGGGAGAGGGAGAGAGACGAGAGAAGAGAGAGAGAGGAGAGAGAGAGAGGAGAGAGAGAGAGAAGAGGAGAGAGAGAGAGAGGGGGAGAGGGGAGGGTGGGTAGGGGAGGGAAGAGAGAGAGAGAGAGGAGGAGAAGAGAGAGAAGGGTAGGGGGGAGAGAAGAAAAGAGAGGAGAGAGAGAGGATGAGAGGAGAGGACGGAGAGAAGAGAGAAGGGAAAGTGGGAGAGGAGAGTGAAGGAGAGAGAGAGAGAGAGGTAGGAGAGAGGAGAGAGCGGAGAGAGAGGAGAGAGAGAGAGAGGACGAGTAGGAGAGGGAAGAGGGGGATAGGTGGGAGACGAGAGAGAAGGGAATAGGTGGAGAGTGAGCCAGAACGAAGAGAGGATAGAGTGGGAGAGGAAAGAGAGACGAGAGGAGAGAGAGAGAGAGTAGGAGAGAAGAGATAGAGGGGGATAGAGGGTTGGTAGAGAAGAGAGGGAGATGATAGGTGATCCCCGGGTGGGAGAGAGAGAGAGAGGCGGACAGGTGGGGGATGACGGAATGGGGTGGGAACGAGAGAGAGAGAGAGTAGAGAAGGAGAGAAGAGAGAGGACGAAGATGAGAAGAGAGAGAGAGAAGAGATAGGAGGGAGACAAGTAAGAAAGGGAAGTAGGGTGGGATGAAGGCAGACTGTTAGAGAGAGAGAGGGAGAGAGGGACTGGGGGGGAACGAGGAGAGAGAAGAAGAGAGGGGGGACAGTGGTAGAGAGGACAGAGAGGGGATAGGGAGTGCGTAGGGAGGAGGAGGATAGGAAGAGAGATGAGGGAAAGCGAGAGAGAGGAGAGAGAGAGAGCGAACGATGAGAGGACGATGAGAAGAGGAGAGCGGAGAGAGAAGACGAGAGAGTCGAGGACGAGAGAAGAGAGGAGAGAGAGATAGGGCGTGGTGGAGATGAGGATCCGGGTGAGAGAGGGAGGCTGAGGCGAGAGGTACTGGGTGCGAGAGAGAAGAATGAGGTGGGGACAGGGTGGGAAGAACGAAGAGAGAGTGATAGGAGGTTGAGAGAGAAGAAGGAAGATGGGGTGGAGAGAGAGAGGAGGGGGGATAGGGTGGGACGAAGAGCGGAGAGAGAGAGGAGAGGGATAGTGGGGATTAGGCGGTGGCGGTAGAGAGAGAGGAGAGAGAGGAGAACAGAGAGAGAGAGAGACCGGAGGAAGAGAGAGAGAGAGGGAGAGAGAGAGAGAAGCAAAAGAGAAAGAGAGGACAGCGGACAGAAGGACGAAGGAGAAGAGGGGGGAGGGAGAGGAGGAGTAGAGCAGAGAGCAGAGAGGGGGGGGAAGATGAGAAGAAGGGGCCAGAGAGGAGGGGGGGATATGGTGGCGAGAGAGACGAGAGAAAAGAAAGGGGGAATATGGGAATGATGGGAGAAGAAAGAGGAGGAAGAAACAGAGGAGAGGAGAGAAGAGGGGAAGGGAGGCAAATAGGGTGTGGGAGAAGAGATTAAGACGAAGAGGGAAGAAGAAGAAAGAGAAGAGAGAGAGAGAGACAAGGAGGAGAGCAAGGAGGGAAGGAGAGAGGTGGTGGAGTAAGAGGGAGGAGAGGAAGAAAAAAGGGAAGGAAGACGGAGAGGAGACGAGGGAAGGGGAGCAGGAGGAGGAGAGAGAGAGGAGAGGAGAGGAGGAGAAAGAATAAGGGGGAAGAGGATCGGGCCGTTGTTGACGAGAAGAGAGACGGAAGAGAGGACTGGTGGGTGGATGGGAATGAGAGAAAGAGATGGAGGCGGGGGGGACAGGGTGGGATAGAGAGAGGAGATAAACGAAGGTTGGAGAGAAGAGAGAAGAGAAGAGAGCGAGTCATGTTGATAGCGATTAATTTAAGCGAGAGACGGGAAAAAGGAGAGAGGAGAGAGCGGAGAACGAGAGAGAGAGAGGGAATGAACGAAGAGAGAGAGACGGAAGGCAGAGAGAAGAGAGGGGTAGGTGTGTCGATAAATGAGATAGATTGATCCGAGACGAGAGAGAAGATGAGGGAGGGAGGAGAGAGAGAAGAGAGAGGTTAGCTGGTGAGTCTATTAGGAGATAGAGATGAGAGACATCAGAGAGAGAGGAGAGAGAAGCGAAAAAGAAGAGAGAGAGAGAGGAGATAGTGATCGGATAGATAGGAGAGAGAGGAAGAGGAGAGAGGAGAGGGAAGAGAGCAGGTAGTGCGAGGACACGGAAGAGAGAGAAGAAGAAGAGTGAGAAGATGAGACGAGAGGAGCGAGAGGGGGAGTAGAAGGGAGGATAAGGGGTGGGAAGGTGGTTAGAGGTGAAAGAGAGACGAGAGAGAGAGAGAGAGGGAGAGAGGGATGGGCTGAGAGGGAAGGTGGAGAGAGAGCAGGATGGGGCGAAGAGTGATCGGCGTGTGACAGGAGAGAAATAGGGTGGAGAGAGGGGAAGACAGAGAGAGAGGAAGAGAGAGAGAGTAGAGAAGAGAGGAGAGAGAGAGATAGGTTGAAGGGAATCGGAAGAATCGAGAGGGAGAGATAGGTGAGGAGAGAGGAAGGAGTATCGAGGTGAGAGAGAGGAGAGAGGATGAGTGTTGGACAGAGAGAGGCGCTAGGGTGAGAGAGAGAAAAGGAAACGGGTGAGAGGAGGAGAGAGGAGACCGAGGAAGAGAGAGTAGAGAGAGAGAGAGAGAGAGGAGAAGAAAGAAGAAGAGAGAGAGAGGGGAGGAGAGGGGGATATGGCGGAGGAGAAAGAGAGAGGGATAGGGTAGATGGCCGGAAAGTGGAGGAGAGGGGAGAGAGGAAGGAGAGGAGAGAGAGGTCTGTGGTGGAGAGGGAGAGAGAGGGATGGGTGGAAAGAAGGAGATAGAGAGAGGACGCGTGAGAGGAGAGAGGGATCGGGAGAAAGTATGAGGCGAGAGCCGGACGTGGGGAGCAGAGCGAGGGGAGGAGGGACAGGAAGGGAGGAAGAGTGAGAGAGAATGGGGGAGAGAGAGAGAGAGAGAGAGAACGGAAGTAGGAGAGAAGAGAGGAGAGAGAAAGACGAGTGAGAGGGGGGGATATGGGGGGAGGAGAGAGGCGAGGAAAGGGGAGGGAGAGACGGGGGTATGGGGAGAGAAGAAAAGTGGGCGGAAAGAGAGAGAGAGAGAAAGAGAGGGGATAGGAGGGGAGAGAGAGAAGAGAGAGAGAAGAAAGAAGAGAGAAGAGAGAGAAGAGAGAGAGAGAGAGAGAGAGAGAGAGAGATAGGAGGGTGGAGAGAGGATCGTGGTGAGAGAGAGAGAGGAGAAGAGGAAGAAAAGGGAAGGGAGAGAGAGAAGAAGAGAGAGAGAAGAGAGAGGAGAAGAGAGGAGAGAGAGGAAGAGAAAGATAGGTGAGAGAGGATCGGGTAGGAAGAGGAAGAGAGAGAGAGGACTGGGTGGAGAAGAGAGAGAGAGGAGAGAGAGAGAGAGAGAGAGAGAGAAGAGAGAGAGAGAGAGAGAGAGAAAGGGGGGAAGGGAAAAGGGAGAGAGAGAGAGAGGATAGGGTTGAGAGAGAGAGAGAGAGAGAAGGAGAAGAGAGAGAAGAGAGAGAAGAGAGGATAGGGGGGAGAAGGACGGGTGAGAGAGAAAGAGAGGAGGGAGAGAGGACTGGGTGGGAGAGAGAGAGAGAGAGAGGGAAGGGGGAGAGAGAGAGAGAGAAGATAGGGTGGAGAAGAGGGAGATAGGGTAGGAGAGAGAGAGAGAGAGAAAGAGAGAGAGAGAGAGAGAGGGGGAGAGAGAGAGAGGAGAGATATGGTGGGAGAGAGAGAGAGAAAGGGAATATGGTGGGAGAGAGAGAAGAGAGGGGATAGGGGTGGGAGAGAGAGAGAAGAGAGAGAGAGAAGAGAGAGAAGAGAGAGAGAGAGATATAGGGTGGAGAGAGGGATCGGGGTGAGAGAGAAGGGAGAGAGGACTGGGTGGGAGAGGAGAAGAGAGAGGGGACAGGGGAAGAGAGAGGATAGGGGTTGAGAAGAGAGAGAGAGAAGAAGGAGAGAGAGAGAGAGAGAGAGAAGGAGAGAAGAGAAGAGAGAATAGGGTTGGAGAAAAGGAGAGAAGGGATAGGGGTGGAGAGACCGCCTTGCAAAAATATGGTGAGACAAATCGCAGACACAGCAAGGGGGGGGGCGAACCGGAGAGGAAATGTAAAGACAGAAAAAGACCGCCGACACTGCCTGCGGTGAGAGAGTGAGAGGCCCAAAGACTCAGCCTCATCACGGGAGATACCAATGATCCTAATTGCCTTGGTTTCCGCAGCGTGAAGCCGAGAAAGGTGAGAGGCAGGAACACCAGCACAGAGGGGAGAGCAGTGTTCCATCAGGATGTGGACGAAAGCTTTGTATGTGGTCAGGAGCTCAGGTTGGCTGAGGAAGGACTTTGCACGATCGAGGATTCCCAGTCAGCGACTGGCTTTGGAAGACAGGTTGGAAATGTGGCTTTCCCAGGAAAGATCATGGCAG
>CM068957.1:71697464-71711300 GCA_035128595.1 Eptatretus atami | reverse complement strand
TAATTTGTCTTCTCCATATTCTCATAATATAGCTTTTTTTCAAAATGTGATAACAAAAGCTCAAATGATAATTAAAATTTCAGGTCAATTGAATGAAAATTGACGACCTTATGTGATGTTGACCTTTAACCTTTTCACCAAATTATTATTTGTCTTCTCCATATTCTCATAATATAGCTTTTTCAAAATGTGATAACAAAAGCTCAAATGATAATTAAAATTCCAGGTCAATTGAATGAAATTGACGACCTTATGTGATGTTGACCTTTAACCTTTTCACCAAATTATTAATTTGTCTTCTCCATATTCTCATAATATAGCTTTTTTCAAAATGTATAACAAAAGCTCAAATGATAATTAAAATTTCAGGTCAATTGAATGAAAATTGACAACCTTATGTGATGTTGACCTTTAACCTTTTCACCAAATTATTAATTTGTCTTCTCCATATTCTCATAATAAAGCATTTTTGAAATTTAATGACAAAAGTTACTACACACACACACACACACACACCACACACACAACACACACACACACACACACACACACACACACACACACAACACACACACACACACACACACACACACACACACACACACACACACGACTACAAAGCCCCGTCTGCTGCTGCACCAGTGCACGGGCTAATGGGCATCGTCATAGTATAAAGAACAGACCTGACCTGACATACTTATCATAGTGCACTGTGACTGAACTCACTGATGTCTATTACTGGGGATGAGAAGGGGAGTAAGAGGACCCTCTGGTTGGGTTACCGCCCTGGGCCCAGGCACCCATAATTGGTCCCTACCCATGAATATGGTGATTTTGCAGCCTTGGTTAGCCATCAAACACCGGTTAGAGGGTCTCCTTTAGCAAAGACCTCGGCCATGGATTGTAAATCAAAGAAGTGCTTTGCCCGGTGAACAGCGAGCAGCAGCGAAGCATTCCTACACAGACTTGAGCTAAATCCACGTACTCATCTCGCAAACAGCTCGGCTAAAGCTCCCGCACTAATTATGCGTAAGAGGAGCCTCGAAAAATGACCCGACAGCGGGCTTTTCGCGGTGCGGTGGCGCGGGAGATGAACGATGATGAAGATTTGTCGCTGTGGATGTTTCTTGTTCTGAAAACACACGTTTCTCCTTGTTCGAGCCATCTGTGCGGTGCCACTCACATGGGCGCCAAAGTGCCTGGCACTCTGTCTGCACGCTCGATGTACCGTTAAGATGTGCAGAAATGGTTCGTGGATTTTGTTATCACGACGTGACTCGTTTTGGAAGAGTTCGTTCAGGGATGAAGGGTTGGGTCGAGGTACAGTGGGATTTGGCCAGTCAGGTAGGGGATGGATGGCGGTCAGAGGATTATCCGCAATGGAGTATTAAAGTACAAATTTAAAAGATAACTAATTTTCTCAACCGAATGTTGAGAGACGTATATCCTAAGCTAACCACCATGGCAATGTGGGATGAAGCGGTGTTTCGGACATGAGCCCTTCTTTAAAGCCAGAGAGAGATTTATTCTTCCTTTGAATAAGGGCTCGCGTTCTAAATGTCGCTTCACCCACTTCCCAGCGAGGTTAGCATACCTGCACGTGAACATTTGGTTGAGAACTCGTCCTTATTTTTTTCCGCCAATGCGTACCAGACTCTGGTCCTTTTAAAGATGAGTCTTCCATTGTGTAGACCCAAAATAATTGGCTCAAAGGGTAAAATTTAATGCAAAAATTTTTTGTAAAATTTTCTCTCTCTCTCAAAAAAAAAACATTCGTTCTCCCAATCTCCACAGGTGTACTGCACAGGTACCTTTGCATTTTCCTGGCAACAATAGAGCATGGTCTCCACGCACAGACTCCAAGCCCAGAGTTACAGCGATGAAAAACAAATAAATATCCCGCCGTAGTGCCCTCTGATTTAGTGCTGTTTCATTGCGTTACTAAATAATAGCCACGGTTATCCACATATTAAGACGCTCGATATACAAAACAAAGGACCTCTCGACAGACGTTTTCCTCAATAGAAAGGGTACATGGAAAGCTGAACTCGTGCTGTTTCCTTCCACCAAGAGCACTGGCTGGGTTGCACGTCGTTTGCATATACAGTCGTATTAATAATATACGATTTAAAAATGGTTTTAAATGAGCAAATTTTGCAATTCATATCAAGTTTATCACAGATAAGATGACGCATCTGTATCAAACAAAATGGCTTGCTTCCTTTAGTGCCTTTTAAGGATATATACCAATGCTGCACCTGCAGGGGTGAGTTTGGAAATCAACTTGCATTTTTCAACCGAATTATAAATGTGTGAGAAGGGGAGCATGACCACATTAAGCTGTGTCGACATAATACGGATGCGAAAGGCGAAATCTTTGACCTCGCATTCGGCCTGCACCTATACATTTCCCTTTGTCCTCATTTTCTTTTGCAGATCTCTTCCTGCCATCCTTTCCTGTCTACCTCCTCCCCTGCACCTCCTCACCACCTACTCACCTTCGACCAACTTCCCCTCATTTTCTCATATTATTCCCAATTCTCCCCCTTTCTATTTCCGTCATGTGTGTACAATATAAGTGGGATATGCTTACACATTGTACATTATGAAAGCATACGAACCGTGTTTCCCCATTGTCTCGGGTGGCTCACCCGCATTTGTTTTTTCATTTATTTATATTCTCATTTATGGATACTTTCCGATGGTTCTGTGATTTTTTCTGGTGGGTTGGCTTCAATATCCGTCAGTACGCGAAATTAGTATGCTTCCCCATTGTCTCGTGTCACTCATCTGCATTTATTTTTTCCTTTATTTTTTCATTTATTTACATTTTTATTTGCAGATGCCTTCCAATGGTTCTGAGATTTTTCCTGGTGTATTGACTTTGATGTCCATCAGCACACAAAATTTCAGCTTTCTACGTTACCCAGAAGGTACCGATCTTTAATGTCAGTTAGTGAGTCGGTGGTTAGAATGAGCTGTATTATACAACTAGTTGGGTATGGTTACACATTACACATTGTGTAAGCATACGAACCATGCTTCCCCATTGTTTCGGGTCGCTCACCTCCATTTTATTTTTCATTTATTTATTTCCATTTATTTTTTTCCATTTATTTATATTTTCATTTATGGATGCTTTCCGATGGTTCTGTGACTTCTCCTGGTGTCGCAGCTTTGATGTTCATCGACATAAAAAATTACCGTGCTTCCCCATTGTCTCGGATCGCTTACCTGCATTTATTTTTTCATGTATTTATTTTCATTTATTTATATTTTCATTTACGGACGCTTTCCAATGGTTCTGTGAATTTTCCTGGTGTATTGGCTTTGATGTCCATCGGCGCATAAAATTACCTTGCTTCCTCATTGTCTTGGGTCACTCACCTGCATTTTTTTTTCATTTTTTTATGTTTTCATTTGTGGATGTTGTCTGACGATTCTGTGATTTTTCATGGTGTATCAGCTTCGATGTCCATCAGCACACAAAATTTCAGCTTTCTACATCACTCGGAAGGTCCCAATCTTTAATATCAGTCAGTGAGTCAGTGAGTTAGTCAGTGGTTGGAAAGAGTTCTCTATAATTATTAGATATATTTATTTGGTGGCGTCAAGCAGTTTTTAAAATCACAGAAACTTTTTGTCATGAGCTGAGGTCCCAGCATGTTCCGAGAGGTCCAACTGATGAGGGGATTTCCTCTGCCGCCTCAATAGTCTAAAATACCTTCTTGCTATGTTCCAACCACAAGCATTGGCCAAGAGAAATAGCATGAATATACTTGATACAAGTTCAAATGTGCACCAATCACCATGGATGTGCTCAGAAAGCAAAAAAAATCAAACAAACAGGAAGAACATTAACAAAAGTATATTAATTTATTTAATAACTGCACATCTACAATTCCGATTCTTTATCCAAAGTCATAAGTTAAAGTTGGCTTTTACAACTCTTGAGAATTGTATTGTTATGCAAATGGCCAAAGATGATAAATCATTCACTCCAACATAAAAGGTAATCATTCAAGAGAAGTTAACTTTACTCTAGGTCTCTGTGCAGAGAAATCACAACACATTCAGGTTGGTGTTCTCTGTTTTCCACCGTCTATTTTCCAATGTAGCTCCCTCTGCTTTCTCAGCCGTCCGACCCTCCGTATCTACTCCAAGATGCACATGTTCTTCTAGTAACCTCTACCTGGTTAATCTTCCAAAATACAAGCCGACTGCACACCTCCACTCTTTTACTATTCACTTCTCCTGTCTATGGAACTACCTTACAGAGGCCATTCTGTCTCACTCCTTCCTCCAAGGCTTCAAGCAAGAAGTCCACCGCCATCTCGTGTCATCTCTCATCCTGACCCATGATCTTTATTACCCCCATTAAACTTTCCTAACCCAACCATCCTACTTGCTAGTTTCAGTGCTTCCTCCCCTCCTCCCTCTCCCCTTTTCCTGTTCATTCATTCCTTGATGTCCCACTGTTCATTCTGCCTTGCTCTTCCACGAACCTTGCTCCTTCAAAGAAAATATAGGGGTAATATCCCTGGACGCTCACCTGGTAGCAGCTGGATAAGATAACCAGGGAACCACTGGTAGGCATGGATGACCCACAAAATATGTAATGGAGAAGAAAGTAAATACCGATGGATGTTTTTTTAATGCCATGAACAAACTTCGGTACATCATGGGTGATAAAGATTGTTGTCAAGTTTCATTGAAATTGTGTGTGTGGTTTCAGAGAAGAAAGCAAATACCTCTTTTGGGGGAACCCCCCCCCCCCCCCACCCCGCTCCCATAGACACCCTTAGACCACGATTTTCTTTAATGGTGTGAACAATTTTGGTACATTATGGGTGATGAATATGTAGTTAAGTTTTATCAGAATTGTGTGTGTATTTTGAAAGAAAGCAAATACCTATTTTGGGGGCAACCCCCCCCCCCACCCCCCGTAGACCCACTTTGACCTCGAATTTTTTAATGGCATGAACAAACTTTGGTACATCATGGGTAATGACGGTTGTGGTCAAGTTTCATTAAAATTGTGTGTGTAGTTTCAGAGAAGAAAGCAAATACATATTTTGGGGGGCAACCCCGTTGCACACCCTTAGAGCTCAATTTTTCGAATGTTATGAACAAACTGGTATATCATGGGAGATGAAGATTGTGGTCGAGTTTCATCAGAATTGTGTGTGCCATTTCTGAGAAGAAAGCAAATATCTCTTTGTGGGGGGCAACCAACCCACCCCCCCGCCGTAAACTCCCTCCGTAGACCCCCTCAGACCTCAATTTATTTTAATGCCGTGAACAAACTTTGGTATGTCATGGGTGGTGAAGGTTGTGGTCAAGTTTCATCAAAATTGCAAGTGTAGTTTCTGAGAAGAAAGCAAATACCTATTTTGGGGGGCAACCCCCACAGACCCCCTTAGGGCCAGATTTTTCTTTAATGCCATGAACAAACTTTGGTCCATTCACGGTGATGAACATTGTGGTAAAGTTTCATCGAAATCGTATGCATAGTTTTAGAGAAGAAGTTGAAAATATTTGTGGACGGACAGATGACGCACCATCCTATAAGCTCCCCAGAACTAATTTTTTTTTTCTACAAGCTTTAAACTTTATTTTATTTAGATTTAATTATATACTTGAACGCTGAAGAATACAAATCACCTTGTTGGCACTTTCAAAACCCTTCAGTTTAGCAGTATTTGGACAAAATATTACGGAATTTTACATCAGATCCGGATTTGAGGATGCTTAAAATTAAAAAAAGTGGTTCTTCACCATTGAGACAGAGAGCCCGATATGATTAAGACATGATATTTCAAAAGGTTGTCGGTGGATTATGACAAAACTTGGTGGACAGGTTGGGTGTGTGTGTGACAAGGACGAATCAATTCCATTTTGGATGAACATCTGAATCCGTATCCGGATCCTGATACTATAATTATTTAATTTTTAAGTTATTCTTCACCATTGAGAGATCGGGCTAAATATGATATATGGCATGATATTTCCAAAGGTTGGAGATGGATTATGACAAAACTTGGTGGATGAGTTGTGGACGTGACAAGAACAAGCCTATTCAATTTTGGAGGTCCGGATGCAGATCCAGCGCATCAGTGGATACAAAACGTAAACTGTTCATCCTGGCAGAGGTAATCGCTCCACCGAGTGCCGTTCTAGTTGTTTATGCAGTGCCCTGCTTGCTGGGGAGCAAATCTTCTTTCGAAATGCATTGAATATTTAATGTCCATTCTGCAATAGTTATTTAATACATCATATAATAAATAAGATTCATACAATATGCACGACACTCCCTTCTTGTGTTGAACATGAATGTAGCAAAACTTTGTGCCAAGATGTTTGACAGCAGCATTACATTTCCTGTTTTGAATGATTTATTACGATAGAAGACAAGATGCACAAAGTTGTTTATTTAATCGTCGGATTTGGTTTGTTCTCGAAATGCCTCTGCTATAAAATTGAGGAATTTCTCACTCTGAGGAATTGTGCGATGAAACTTTGAGGCGTGAAGAATGTGTGACCTCATGGGCAATAACACTTGGACTCTGCAAAAGACCAACACAAAAACAAGACAAAATGCTTCAGTTGTGATGGAGAGAGGATGTGACGCAAAGCATGAGAAACTGCACCGTCGGAGGAATTCCTGACAATGGGATTCTTTGTTTATCGTCTTCAATGGGACTAAGGTTCGGAACTCGGGCATTGCCACGACACAAGCTCTCTGTCTATGTCCCTTTTTTTGGAGGGGGGGAGGGGTTGGAATTACTGCTTAGAATAATGTGGGATTCGAACCTCAGGACTCCAAGGCAGTCGATATATATAGTGTGAATGCTGGCTGATAGCGAGCAGCCCAGAAAACAAGAAAAACAAGTGAAATCGTTGGGGGAAGCAAAAAACGTGGGATTAAGCATCCTTGGCCCTGCCAGGAGACTCTTGAACCAAGGAGGCCTACTTTACGACCACCTTCTCCCCCCACTCCTGTCCTTGGCTCTTCTTTTTCACACGCGGCACAGAAACGTTTGATAAATCGAAAGGTGTTCCATTGCACTCAGAGAAACACAGGATCTTGAAATGTTGAGGCAGGTGCCTTCAGGCCCCACAAACTAAAACCTCCTGCATATTGCTCTCAACAAACTTTAAAACCTTGAGAAACCTGATGAAACATGTTCATAGCATGAGCAGCTCATAGGAGATACCGCTAAGATTGAATAATTTTCTCAAATTGGTATCAAATTGTAAGGTATCAAATTGGTATCAAATCAAATTGTAAGGCCGCTGAGGTGGTTGTACACCGGGAAAGTTCCGAGTGGTGCTGGGGGAAAGTTGATTAACCTGACACCACTCATACCTACAGGTAATTTGAAGGTACCGTCCCAATTGATCAGGAGATCTTCAAAGTCACATTCACGCCAATAGTTCAGCTAGCCTAGAAAAAGAATGCCTTGCTCCGCGAAGCAGCTACTCCTTGTGGCACAGCACCACACGCTTAATTGGAGGACACTTTCATGGAGTCCAGGACCAGGCAGCTACAAAATGACTCAGGTGATGCAACAACTGGAATTGCTTTCTCATTCACACTCATTACTGCACTCTCTCTAGGATTTTGGTTTGGCTGGAACACTCCTGTTGGAAGTTCGAATCGAATCCCGATCATTTCCTGAGCCGCTGTAGTCATGACTATCGGTTGGACCATGCTATCCCGAGTTGCGATGGTGCAGCTTGTGCACCTTCCCTCCTCAAGTTCTTTCAAAGCGTTTAAACCCGAGAGTGTTTGCAGTGCCGATTCTCTTCTCCAATAAAACAATTACTTTTGTCACCACCAAGGGTCGGTCATGCAATGGAGTGGTGCACGCGAAGCCTTAGAACCATGTAAGGAACACGCGTTACATATTCTTAACACGCTCATAATATGCGTTACTCTCACCAGTGTTTCTCGGTGAAATGTGAAACCATTCCATCCCAATGACGACAAAGACCTGCAGGGGGTTCTAGGCACACAGGTGAGCAGACTTACCCACAGGTGGTACACATGTTGATACCACTGATGACCTTTTAATCCCTAGACTATCTCAAGTGAATGAGTTTGGGTGGTGGTTAACTATGGTATCTGAACATGCGTGCTGATGCCCACTGGTGACCTTTTAATTCATTCCAATACCATCTCGACGGAAGGAATTTGCATGGAGTTTAACTGCGTTGTCTAGGTCTGCAGGTTATGTGGATATTTCATACTGGAAGCTTTTGATGTCAAAGGTGTGTGGTCTTCTGTGGACATCTCTCGCTGGGTTCAAGATTCATTTTGGCCCCAACTCAACCTACTCAGGATATTCCGTTTGTGGACACTAATGATATGCAAAAATTGTTGGAATGCATCCATCTTTGATGGACTTCTTTTGCCTTTCTTCATAAATTTCTTCTTAAGAGTTTATTTTCTTCTCTTTCTTGTGTAATGTAATTTCCTCTTCCTGTTGTTGCTTTTATTTTTACTCCACACATACCAAGCAAAACGTGGGGTTAAGCAATTTGTTCATGTCTGTCCGTCTTATCAGTTTATGATCATCAGTTTATGATCGAGGAACAACTTGCTCAAAATTGAATGTTATAGTTCGGACATGAATCGGTACATGAATAAAAAGATAAGTTTGCCGTTTTACAGTAGATTGGCTCTGAGTTTGTCCCGGTCGTGCATGCGGAGAGAGGAGTGAGATAATATTTTTCACTCTGTCTGTCTGCCTGACAATCAAACAAAATTGAAAATCATTCCAAACAGGAAACTTACCGTTTTTAAGGACGTTATCAAGGACACAAACAACAGGCACAAATAACTAATGTAACGCGTTAGATAGGGTGGTTAGGTGTAATAGCCGCTGGAGAAAACGGTGGTAAAACCTGGAATTAATTCATTTATTCATCTTTAAATCTCTTTGAATCTTTATTTAAATTGAATTATATACTTGAAGACTGAACAACACAAATTACCTCCATAATACTTCCAAAAACCATGGCATGTGGGAGTGTGCATATCAAGTGAAGAGGATGCTGCCAAAATGGCTACGTACGATGATGCTATGTATGACTGATGCTGCATTCCATGGTGACCAATCAAGCTTCCAAAACCTAAACTGTGACAACGTCATCTTATTAAAGTTGTATAAGGGTGGTTGGTGTACAAGACTGCTTCAGTCGTGCTAAACTTTTGGATTTTTAAAACAATCTTTAAAATCATAAAGTAGGATACAGGAGGGCCATGCCGTTCGTGGATTTGCTGTATCACGATGAATTTATTGAGGCAATGTTTGTGGACTTATTCACCTCGATGGTATTAACCTAATTAAATGGATGGTATTCATAGAATACTTACCCCGTGCAGTGTTGAGAAGGACTTGGTGAATAGATCTCACCAACTCTTCTGGTGGCAAATTTCTAATTAAAAAAAATGAAATTCAAATCA
The DNA here is from genome assembly GCA_035128595.1 of Eptatretus atami. Taxonomy (NCBI): domain Eukaryota; kingdom Metazoa; phylum Chordata; class Myxini; order Myxiniformes; family Myxinidae; genus Eptatretus; species Eptatretus atami. The sequence continues at coordinate 71,701,828 of CM068957.1, read as the reverse complement.
AATGGAAGACCAAATAAAATAGGTACTGCTTTGGAGTCAGTTGACCTTTTAGCCTATGATGACCTAAAAAATAATAGTTGGTGGTTGAATTTAGTGACGATGTGCAAATCCTCCTCAAATTTCAAGTTAATATGATGAAAATTGAGGATTTTAGAAAATAGGCCGATGTTGACCTCAAAAGAGTAACCGCTATATCACATGGTCATGTAACATGTGGTAAAGTTTCAATTTCTTCTGCTGAATAGTTTTCAATGTACGCTCTTAACAAAATGCAGACACGTACGACGTACGTACGACATATGTACACGACCGATCGCTTAACCCCGCTTTTTGCTTCGCGAGCGCAGGGTAATTAACCGTAAACACAATAACCCCTCAAACCCTCGAACATCATAATCACCATAATCTCCATCAACTCATCTTTATCATCGCCATCATCAACATCACCATAGCATTATGGGATCAAGTTTATCATCATTATTATTAAAGGTAAGTTTCATGATCTTAATAACTCAAGAAAACAAACTTTATTTTATGCTCTTGATACAGGAAAATAAGCCAGGTGTTAGTTTAACAGTGAGGGTGGCTCTCTTAAGATCTTAGGGTCCTGAGTTTGAGCCCCTGCTGTGTCATTAAATAACACCAGGTGGGTTGACAAAATGAGTACCAGCTTACTGGAAACAGGGGGCACCGCATCGGCAGCACAGCTCTGCTCCCAACAATAATGCAATCAGCAGCCACAGCCTGCATATGAACTAATAATAATACTTTATTTTATGTTCTTAATAACTCATTTATTCATGAAAATAAACAGCACAAAAACAATACACAAACATGTTAATTAAGGGTAGAGTTTTGACATTTTCAAGTTGAAGTCCCAAATTATATTTTCCCCATTACCCCCTAAATTTGCGGATTTGCGCTTCACAGTGATTTTCAAGAACATAACCCCTGCGAACAGCAAGGCCCACATGTATGAACCTGAACACTGTGTGAGGTATCGTGTTCTATGAACTCTCGAGTTTACCTCCGCAGCGGTTATGTTTTCACCCCTCGCTGTCTGTTTGTTATTCGCACAATCGAGGATTTTTCAAGTATATTGGTCAGTCGATTTTGTAATTCTGTCTGTCTGTTTATTGCCTACAGTTCACATTTCGAAACCGATCGTCATGAAACTTAACGAGGTTGCAGAGGTCGTCTCAAATGAGAAGCCTATTGATTTTGAGGTCAAAGGTCAAAGATCATCTTGAGGTCCAATTTCTAAAATCGTCATTTTTCATCCGATTGACTTGAAATTTGAACAAGATTTGCATATTGCATCATGGGATTGGAAAACCAACTATTTTTGAGATCAAACGGTCAAAGGTCAACTCATGGTCAAACTTCTAAAATCATCAATTTTCAACTGAGAAATCGTCATTTTACCTTCTATTAACTGAAAGTTTGAACAGATTTGCATATTGCATCATTGATTGGAAAACCAACTATTTTTGAGATCAAACGGTCAAAGTCAACTCATGGTCAAACTTCTAAAATCATCAATTTTCAACTGAGAAATCGTCATTTTACCTTCTATTAACCTGAAAGTTAACAGGATTTGCATATGCATCATTCGATTGGAAAACCAACTATTTTTGAGGTCAAAAGGTAAAAGGTCAAACTTCTAAATTCATCAATTTCAATCTGAAAAATAATCAATTTTCATCCAATTGACCTGGGCTTTGATTAAGATTGTCAATTTTAATCTTTATGAAATGGACAATTTGATGTATCCCATTGGGCAACCTTTGGAGAGGGGGGTTGATTTTGCAAGTATCGTGCTCTGCACGACGTCTTTTTCTTATTATGTACTTGCAAAATCGAAGATATTTTTCAAGTCTATTGGTCAGTCGATTTTGTTATTCTGTCTGTCTGTTTGTCTCCTACAGGTCACAATTTTGAACTGATCTTCATGAAACTCGACCACATGGTAGAGTTTGTCATAAGGAAGAAGCCTCTTGTTTTAGAGGTCAAAAGGTCAAGACAGGCTCAAGGTCAACAACAACAATTTTCATCCGATTGGACTTTGAAATCTGAAGAGGATTTATATTTCAGGTCACTGAATTCTAATAGACAATTATTTTGAGGTCAAAAGGTCAACATAGGCCAAGGGTCAACAACTAAGGTGGTATTTCTAAAATCCTCAATTTTCATCCGATTGACTTTAAATTTGAAGAGGATATATATTTCAGGTCACTGAATTGTAGTAGTCAATTATTTTGAGGTCAACATGGACCAAAAGGTCAATACAGGCCCAAAGGTCAACAACTGAGGTGGTATTTCTAAAATCCTCAATTTTCATCTGATTGACTTGAAATCTGAAGAGGATTTATATTCCAGGTCACTGAATTCAACCAGCCAATGGCTTTTGAGGTCAACATTGACCAAAAGGTTAACATAGGCCCAAGGTCAACAACTAAGGTGGTATTTCTAAAATCCTCAATTTTCATCCGATTGACTTGAAATTTGAAGAGGATTTATGTTTCTGGTCACTGAATTCAACTAGCCAATTATTATTGAGGTTAACATAGGCCCAAGGTCAACAACTAAGGTGGTATTTCCAATATCCTCAATTTTCATCTGATTGACTTGATATTTGAAGAGGATTTATATGTCAGGTCACTGAATTCAACTACCAATTATATATTTTGGAGGTCCACATCGGACAAAAGGTCAACAATATAGGTGAGATTTCTAAAATCCTCAATTTTCATCCGATTGACTTGAAATTTTTAGAGGATTTATACTTCAGGTCACTGAATTAAACTAGCCAATTATTTTTGATGTCAACATCGAATAAAAGGTCAACATTGTCCCAAGCAACTAAGGTGGTATTTCTAAAATCCTCACTTTTCATCCAATTCACTTGAAATTTGAAGAGGATATATACTTCTGGTCACTGAATTCAACGAGCTAATTATTTTTGAGGTCAACATGAACCAAAAGGTCAACATAGGCCCAAGGTCAACAACTAAGTTAGTATTTCTAAAATCCTCAATTTTCATTCGATTGACTTGAAATTTGAAGAGGATTTATATTTCCAGTGACTGAATTCAACCACCAAGTATTTTGGAGGTCCACATCAGACAAAAGGTCAACATAGGCCGAATTTCTCAAATTGTCAATTTTCATCCGATGCACTTGAAATTTGAAGAGGAGTTGCATATTTGGTCATTGAATTAAACCACCCATTATTGTTTCGGTCAAATTTGTTTTATGGATCTTGCAAGTATCGTGCTCTGCACGACGCCTTGTTCTTGTTGGGTGGTTGCTAGACTACCGTTATTCTCAAGTTTTCCGTCTGTCTGTATGTATGTAATGGACAGCTCTGGAGGCCAGAGGAGGGTCATTCCATGTCAAATCATCAAAGAATCTGCCTCATCTCTCAGATTTTTGTAAAACTTTGGGAACCAATTGGACCCATGAAAAACGGCAAGAACTCAAATATTTTTTGCTAACAGCCTCTTAATTAGTGAGATACAGACTAACGAACTTTGGACTAATTAGCACGAGCGTCGGAATTCAAATGGCCATATCTCTAAAAGTATAACACCTAGAGAGCTGGTCTTGGTGTCATTTTAAAGGTATTTTCATGCCCTACGAATTTGTCTGGGCAACATTTTCCTACCTCCAGCCACAAAAAAGTTATCACAAAATATAAACTTCAATCGTGAATCCCCAAAAAATGTATCCTTCAAATTTCCTCAAATCTCACCCAAGGTCCTTATGATGTCAAGAAGCTTCCACATAAATTTGTGGATGGGCACTCCAATAGTTTCTGAGATATGAGCAATAATGTAATGTACGTATGGCATATAGGTTCGAAAATCAGCATTTGTAATGTATATACAATCAATAAGTGAGTTCAAGTACACAGTGTTCACTAACCTGACTTAGGCTTTCAATTTCTCTTCAATGCAGCAACAGCAGCACTTGTTTCTTCCCCTCAGGCCCAGTTGAAAATGAAAGTATATGATACTTCAAAGCAATTGATGGTCGTTCCCTGTGTTCCCTGTCATGGCTTGGTTAGAATGATTGTTATACATTACAAATGCTGATTTTCGAACCTATATGCCTACGTACATGTACATTATTGCTCATACTCAGAAACTATTGGAGTGCCCATCAAAAACTTATGTGGATGCTTCTTGACATCATAAGGTACCTCTGGGATGAATTTGAGGAATTTGAAGGACATTTTTTGGGGATTCACCGATTGAAGTTTTATTTTGTGATAACTTTTTTGTGGTTGGAGGTAGGAAAATGTTGCCCAGACAATTCATAGGGCATGAAAATACCTTTAAAATGACACCAAAACCAGCTCT